>CAMRHE010000034.1:9342500-9942500 GCA_947044405.1 Leptodactylus fallax | reverse complement strand
CACAGACCAGGGATCTATTGTGTGAACCAACAGAACTGTCCAGAAAGCCTTGTTAATTGAATCCGCCATGTGCAAATAGAATAGCTGACTGCTTAGCTATGGTCGGGCCTTGAACTAATTAGTAAATACTGATAGTCTGCTTTATGAAATGATTATGCTCGGCTTCTACAGAGGTGAGCGCAACACTTGGAGGCAATGTGTTAGTCAATGTGTTAGGCGGCTCTGTAGATAAGGATATCTCCTGATTAATGACCATGTATGCTTACTGCTCCAAAGAATTAGAAGCTGCACAAGATAAGGAGGACTGAATAGCTGTGTGGTCCAGATTAGGAGCCTATTGAGTGCCATCTCCAGGGGGTATCTTGGTAGCAAAGAAATGAGAGATAAAACACTTATAGATCAGGTAGTTTGTTATCATTGTACCTGCGACAACAGTTACACAAGGGCGCCGAGTCCCAAAACAAAAAGTAATATGTGTAGCAAATAGTCTTGAGCTAACCATAGACAGACTTCAGATTAAAGGGGTTGTCCAAGACTATGATATTAATTGCTTTGAACTAATTACCCAGTGGTGGTGCTTGGTATTGCAGCTCAGCCCCATTCAGTTAAAGAGGACCTTTCTCCACCTCCACCAACTCCAACTCTGCATCTTTCAATAGGTGCCTCTCCTCTGATTCCAGCACAGTTGGAATTTTTTCTCTAGCCCCCACCATTCCTGAGTAATTGGTTAAGTTTGTTTTAGCACCCAATATGCTAATTAGGAAGAGCATATTGTATCCTGAAACTAACAAAAATGCTCAGGAATGGAGGGAGCTAGAGAAAAAATTCAAGTACACTACAATCACCTTACGTTCGTCAGGAGCTCCCCTGCACTCGGGGCAGGGTTCTACTATGCTTGGTCATTTCACTTGATCTTCTAACAATCCCCTGAGGAGCATCCATGTTTTGGATGCGAAATGCGTCGATTGTGAAGGGGATATTAACAGGGTTGCACAGGGTCAATCTCCTGCATCCATCCTTGGTTCCCTTTGTGTTTGGATAAATTGGCCCTAAAGGTGGGATATGACATCCTTCATCTGGAACGGGTAAGAGTGTCCCAATTATTTTCCGATTTTTATACCATCCAATCATTGGGGTTAATTATATTTTAGATGAATGTTAAGTTTTATTTGTCATATAGTTGTGGATGATCTTTGCTTGCATTATGAATTTTTGATCCATGAGAAATTAAGAATCCTTTTTCTCATTTGTGCTATTGTATATATGGTGGCGCAGAAAAGGGGTCAAAACATTTGATGCATGTTTGGTATAAGAAAGGGGCTTGCACCAATCATGCACCACAGTATCATCCCTCCACGCCAAAAAAATGATGTAGGGATTGACAGATATATATATATATATATATATATATATATATATATATACATATATATATATAGTAATGGGTCGGTCTTTGGTGGTCAGTGCATTCTAATTTATGGTACCTTCTACCAAGTTACATGTGGATGATCTCTCAGTCTAATTTGTGAGAGATTTCAAGTGTGAATATACAGCACCTGCAATGCAGGCCATAGCATTAGGATACTGTATGGAAAGATGCAGCCTGTCGTCTATCTAGAGAATACAAAATACCCCCCAGCCCTGCAGCAACACCCCTTTGGTCCTAATAGTAACATTATGTCAGGGTATTTCTTCTCTGGCCATTCCCTAATATAGTCATTAAAGGTGTCCTTAATAGTTTTAGCGTATAGGGAATATTTGTTATGCTTGATACGGGTCACACTCCATGCAATATAAAGTTCAGCTCTGTAATTGGAAATGCCAGCTTCTAATCACATTAGATAAGATGAATCACATCCTGAGGAACAATGACTGAATGTGATGACGGTGATTACATATATCTGATTAGAAAGGCTCTCACCATTTGTATTGTCTGTATGTCTCTGCGCTGCTGCGATAACTTTGCCTGGCAGCTGATCAGAAGAGACAAGATGAGATCCTGTTTGATCCCCTCTATTGCAGAACACATCTGTGGAGGTTCATGTGGCCATTGACATATGGTAATAATTTTAGTTTTGGTGTCTGCTGATACTATAAAGATATGTCTGAGGATTGTCAGAACATCTGCAGGTTCCTTGTGGACTTGTTCTTACATACCATTCACATGCGTATGAGGTTTTACCTTGAATGGAGCTCTTCTTGCTTTAAGACAATGCCTACAACTAATTTTTAATTGTAAAAAAAATAAACCTAAATGAGAAACAAAGCAACTTTGCAATAGGTCGTAATTAAAAATGTTGAACGATTTTAATTCTACAGCTCCTATAGCTCTGCTTCTCCATGGTAACAGACTACAAACAAGCCCTGTGTAGTCTGATTCTACTTAGTCATACTCATTTTCATTTATTTACTTCTGGCTAACCTATATAATGTAGTTTTCCAAAAAAAAAAAGTAACACATGGAAGGAAACGTGACTGCAGAATTGTACTTTGCAGAATTTGTTGCCTGTTACCATAGAAACAAATAAGTCCGTATAGGAGCTGTAGAAACAAAACGGTAGGACATTTATAGTTAAGTCCCATTGGAAAGCTGCATCACTTTTTTGATTTTGGGGCAATAAAACAATAAAAAAACAAGTGGTGGTGAAGGACGTCGCTCAAGTACAAAAATCCATTGGCAACTCATTGGAGACCATATTGGCTGCATTCCCTGAAATGCCCCCAAAAAATAGTTAAGAAGAAAAGGATAATTCTATGACTTATATCTACAGGGGATCCCTTTGCTTTAGAATAGAGCACTCTATAAATTCACCAGGGATCTGGGATATTGAACATTGAACCAGTGACCTCAGTGAGGTATGGGGTGTAACGTTCCTCATGTCGTTAATCCTGGGGAACACATAGGCTATGACGTAGTTCAGATTCCATATTGATGTAGTCACTATTTAATTTAATAGGACATTAGCATCAGCCTTATCAGGGCAGACATGTTTTACGAGAACAGCAAAGCTGTATTGTCTAACTGGACTGATAGCGATAAAAATGTAGCGTTTTTTTTATTTTTGTCCAAAATTTGCTCCATAGGGTATATTTTGACTGCTGCGTACGTGGAATGAAGGCGTGATCTGCATGATGGTATCTTGATAATCTTCTTTGAACCTTTCATTCTATTGTATAGTCTATTACAAGCGTTGTATAGGCTGACATGTAGTAGCAATATATGCCATCAAATTATTCTATGGCCAGCTTAAAGGTGGCATATCCTTTAATAGCTGCTGACTGACAGCTATTCATCCAGACCTCACAAGACACATGCACACTCAGCTTGTACAAGGGTGCATGTGCTTTGCATGGTTAGAGGGGAGGGAAACACTGACATCTTTAGTTGCAGCTTACCTACCAGAGAACAAAAATATCGGGCACTGAAATTCAACATGCCCGACCCTTTTGTTTCCAATCATCGTCTGTTGGAGGACAGCTGGGATAACCTATACACAGCAATGGCAATATTTCTAGAAAAAATCTTTTTTTCTAGTCTTGGAGAACCCTTTTAGGTTATGTAGTGGGCTGCAGAAAAAAAGCTCTGTGGGAAAAACCGCGGTGGCAACACATTTTAGTTTTTCCTGCAGCGCTTTTTACAGAAAGTCTGCAGAGGATTCCTTTCGGCTTCCATTATACCTATAGGGAAACCTCCAGCATTTCCATAGGTATAACTGACATGCTGCCATTTCCAAAACTGCAACATTTTTGGAAATCGTAGTGTGTTTGTTGTGTGTATTTTTGTGCAATTTGTGGATGGGATTCGCTAAAATCCCATCCACTTTGCAGGGACCTTAAAATGCTGCGGTTTTTGCCGCTGCATTTCAGTTTACCCCACCTGGGGCCCCGGCTTTAGACAGGATTTCACACTGCATTTTCTGGAAAATGTCACTGCAGTTTTTGATCTAGTTTTATAAGTCAAAGCCAGGGGTGGGTTGAAAGAGAATGGAAAATATGAAGGAAGGACTTTGGCTTTGGCTCAAAAAACTTCAAAAATTGTAGTGGGATTTTTCCAAAAAATATTGCGTGTCAAAACATCCGTAGGGCTATCAGAGACGAACTTAGAGTCTCTGCATGTGAATGTCTGTAGGACGGCTGTGCATCGTGGCCTGTCCGCCGGCCTTCTGGCCCGCGTATCATAGATCCGTGTGATGCTCTAAGGTCAGATCAGTAGATTTGCAGGGGGCCTGGGATGTAGAGCTGTAATAGTTGTAATTTATTGCCAGACAAGAAAAGTATGGATTGTTTCATATTTATTTTGTGGGTCACGTCTTTATTAGTTTTTTTTTTTTATCTATTCTCGTTCTGTTAATCAATAGTCATTCAAGAAGTACAAGCTCATAACCTTCTCTGCCAAATACCTGTTAGAGAATCGATGGAGTAGTTAGATTTTGTAGCCTGCATACATGCTTATCTCTATTGTGTCTGCTCAGTGGTTCCAGACATATTTGTCATACGTTGTAAACCAGAAAATCGGCTTTGTAATGGAATAAACCCGTATGTGGTCCTGGCGAGACCCATCAGGTAACAGAGCTTTTCTCTCGTAAACTTACTGACTGCTCCTCCTGGCTATCGAGCCTTCGCATTAACAATGATTTAATACAGCCAGGTGCGGGGATGGTACAGGAGGAGATTTATGCAGTTTTAACCAAAAAAAAAAAAACATACAAAAATTTAGGAATAAGAGTTTGTCAAAGTGGTAGAAAAAATGACAAATTGTAGAGGGGGCTTAGGAATAAAACAATGGACCACCTAAAGTGCTATGGTGTCTCATCAATCATGAGATATAGATAATGGATATCACCTGCCATACCCTGCTCAGGGGAAGGTAGTGGGCACACCTTAAGGGGTAGAAAGGAGCACGTGAGCCCCTCAGTGTCCCTTACTGGGAATCACATGAAGACTATTCATGCCCTTCCATTTTACATAGCTATCTCTGTATGAGTGATCGAGGCACGGCTGTCAGTCACTGATTAGGACCACCTACTGGACTCCTAAAGAGAGAGCTGAAATTTAAGGAGTAAAATGCAAGTTATATGAAATCGTTTCCGACAAACCTATATATCAATCTGCTGAACCCCTCCTGATCTATAACATGCGGCCTGTATATATGACAGCAGGTACAACGTGGCAGGTTCCCTGCATTTTTTTTTTTCATTCCTTTAATTTTTCACAGAAGCACAAACGGGTCTGTGTGTAACTAACATGTCTTCATGATATGACAGCCCGCGGGAGAGGTTTAGAGGAGATGCAGAAACAGCGACTACAGTCCTGGTCACAGTCAGGTGAGATTGACATAAGACAGACTTACACAAATGTCTGCGGCTAACAAGACACTGAATGTCTGCTTGTCAATCAGGTTTTGTTTTTATATGCTATCTTATAACCTTTAGTAGCAAGGAGATAAAGGCTCATAAGAAGCTACTGGGCCCCAATACAAATGCTGTAACAGGGCTGTCATGTGCCATATATATTACTGGTCTCTTCTTATGAGGCAGAGGGGCAGTCAGACCCCTTGGGCACCAGAGCCTGGGTGCGTAGCCTGCCTCTTCATCCCCACAAGGCTACTACATTACCATTTCTTGTCCATGTCACAAAAAGGAACATGGCGCACCTCCAGAAGCGATGCAGTAGTAAAATACTGGACACAAGCCATGTGGACATGTGTGGCACTATTTTAGATAGCACTATCATGGCCTTCCATTATGGCTGGTGCAGCACGATATCCACATGTTATTTCCATGAAAATATATTTCCTAAATAACATACTGATGTATAAGATTTTATTTATGATTATTTGCCCCATAGCACTTGGCTGCTCTTTCCATGCCACGTCTTATTCTTTCGCTCATAAGCTTGTGCATTCATAATAACATGCCCCGAAATACAAGTATCCTTGAATACCACTCACATGTCTAACAAATGGACTTGAGCTGGGTCTTATACCTTCAAGTAATCAGTATTTTGTCCCCAGTAGATATTTTCCTGACTTAAATGTCACGTATAAGATTTAGTTCAGAAGACTCGAGGAAATTAGAACATAGGGAAGGAGACAGAAATTACATATCCAGGCCTGTGGTCAGATTTCACTTAATTATATGTTTCAGTTTCTCCCCTACGAATAAAAAATAGACCCTTTCCTATTGTTTGGGAACTTAGTCTTTCGAGGCACTTAGTCGCTTCTATGAACTTTTTTCTTCTTATTCTTTGCATTTCCTTGTGGAAATAATTATGTCAAATTCCCGCAGTGTGAAAAAATGCCATAAGTTTGAATGCGCTTCATATTTTTATGTCTTGTGGCATTGATCCCTTGCTACTAATAGCGTGCAGTGGGGGAAGCTTGTTTCCCTGTTCTCTGTTATCTGAAAAAATGTTAATAAGAGGAAGCGGCACGGTTGGTTTTTTTCTTTTGCTTTTTTTTTCTGTTGTGCCTTTTTTGTCCACGGCTTGGATGGCGCAGGCAGACAAAAGCATAGTCATTTAAATCCGCTGTGCTAAATCAACCTGACTTTTTGCCTCTAGGATTTTTCGCGTTCACTTTGTTAGCCGGATTCTAATTGGAACAAATGTTTTTTATTTGGGAAAAAGACAGCTGCAACGCAAAAGGAAACGTATTAATTGAGCCCCTCTAATAATAAAACATTGTTACGGAGACACTTCTTACCGGTAGCTGAGACGGGATTTTAGGAGTCAGGAGTCAGATAAATGGAAGGTATTACGAAGGCAATTGAAAACACTCATGATTTATTTATTTTTGCTTTTTTTCCTACTTTTCTTTTCAGACGACTGCTGAAATTGAGGTTATGCTTTTAACTGTAGTCGTTCTTTGGTTTTCAGATGCTGTCACAGATAATGATATTTTGGTTATCAAAGAGATTTTACATATTAGATAGGATTGGTTTTATGGTCTGGGGGTCTGTAAATTTAGATTAAGTGAAATCTAACCTTAAGCCTGTCTTGTACGACTTCCATTATTTGTGGTATTTTGTTATTTTGATATCTATTTTTTATTCCTCTACTGAGCCTACGTGCCCAATTCATTTTGTTAGGTTTTGTCTACTAGCTGAGCCTGGCAGATGGAAAAAATCTAGTAAATTCCAGTAAAATGAAGGGCTGAGCTACCTGAACATATATTCTTTCTCATCGAGAAAGAATGACTTCCGTGAGCTGGCATCTCCATGTGCATATATTATGAGATGTTCTCCTTTACAAGTAATAATTCTGGGAAGAAAAACTCTGTACATATGGTATCCTGTTTTTTTTTCTGCCAAATTTCCATGGGATTTGACATAAGAATACTCTGTATGACCCCCTATGAAATCAGGGGAACAGTAAGATAATAATAGTGAACCTAGTGCAACCTTGGCTCGGCCATGTATGTACTTGCATACAATCTATTTTGAGGACAAAATTTGTTGGCCATGACATCTGCCATTGAGGGAGAATTGGGACACCATCATACGCAATAAATGAGTGACCGGTCTTCTCAGAATCTGCTGATTCAGCCAAAATTGCTCTAATTTATATGCCTACCTTAAAGGGAGTGAAGCATATTGAGCCAGCAGCAAAGTTACATAGGTCAGGCTCACATGAATTTAATGCCTTTTCCCTCATGAAATTTTTTTTCCCGTTTTGCCGAGATATTCGTTTATTTTACAGTATGCAAATGAGCAGTCTGAAGCATTAAGGGCGGCTCCAACTCCTACGCCGTACACTGCTCTAATAAGTTAGCACAAATGCGAGAATACAAGGTTAATCAAGATTTCAGAACAGCCTGCTCAAAGAAGGGAGGAGGGAAAGTGGGGGCATAAGAGCAGTGTTTGGCATAGCAGATTAGAGCAATGAAGCCGCCCACGATGCTCCACGCTGTTCATTTACATATTGTGAAATAAATTAATATCCTAGTAACAGAAGCAGGTAGCCAACACTTGTAGCCGGGTTCCCTCACACCCGCTCACTACAGGGTGAGCTTCCCAACCTTCTAATAATAAAGGAATGTGAAAAATAGCTGCTAGTTATTCAAGGTGTAATCCATTGAAGGGTCCCTTGATAATAAAAAGATCACCAGTTCTACGCTGGTATACCAAGAAATCAGCTGTAGGTAGAATGCTACAGTGTTCTATTCCCCTACAGTGCCTCCACAGGGCAAATGAAGCATTACATGGTGTCCATTTTAATCAAATAGAATGTAAAAGATCTTTCTTTCCATGTTCTAATGACTTCAAATTACACGATCCTAGAATTTTCTCCAACTGGTTCAGCATTAGTAATCAGATTTTTCTAAAATTTCATCCAGTGAAAAGTTTTTATTAATCTTCAGGACTAGCTCATTCTGCTTTCATTGTATTTTTTTTTTTCTTTTTATTACCGGACACAAGTACAAACAAAGCTGAAGTTATGACTTCCTTTTTACATAGACCACCAGTTCATCCGAGGCAAACATCTTGTGAGCATACATGTCTTGGATCGTGCATCTTTAACATGAATTCTTGTAAATCTAATGGCATTTTTCATACAAATGTTTACTCAATGACCTTGGAAAAAAGCTGATTTCAATATTGTGTACATGTCTGTTATTATGTGAGCGGAGGACACCCGCTGACAGTAAATAACAGACTTTCTTTAATGATGTTAGCTTGCTTTCCTCTTCAAGTAAATTATATATCTTGTCAAGATCTTTCTTGATTACCTAGTTCTGCAATGTTCAATTATAAGCACATACAGGCAGCTTTTACTTTATTTTTTAGATGTTTTTTTGCAAAGCTGTTAAGAAAATCTTATTAGACATAATTATTAATGTGAACGTTTCAATATAAAAGTTTCGCTAAAATCACTTCCATTAGAGATTCTACCGATTTTGGCAAATAAAGTGTTAGCTATTAATGGGCAGTTTTAGTATCCTGTAGTTTAGAATGATTCAGAAAACTCAAAACCACATTCATCTCCTTATAGTGTAGATTACATTGTAATGTTACTGCTGGGTATTATTCATCAAAGGAAATATTTGCCAGGTAATGTAAGTTGATATTTAAAAAAGTCTAAAAACAGAAAAATTCGTTCCCAACTCTGATGGTTGATGAGACATCTGCTGATACTCCCGAAGGCTAAGGCCCCACCTAGTGGGCCACAGCAAAAAAAAAAAAAAAAGCTGCAGTTTTTCCCACAATGCTTTTCATAGAAAGTCCACAGAGGTTTCCTCTGCAGACTTTCTGCTTCCATTATACCTATAGGGAACCCGCCGACATTTCCATAGGTATAATTGACATGGTGCGATTTCCAAAACCGCAATGGTCCTCGAAATCGCAGCGTCACCGCTGCACGTATTTTTCCACAGTGTGTGGATGTGTGTAGAATCCCATCCCCTATGCAGAGACTGTAAAACGCTATGTTTTTTTCTGTGGGATTTCCGTCGCGACCAAACCATGGCGTTTATGCCACCTGGGGCCCCCGGCCTAAGCTCTGAAACTTTTCCTCCCCAAGAGAAGCAGAAATGGTGACTTTGGGGTGTCTGAGACACACTACCTACAAATGGAAATTTTCTGTTGACAAAAACTTGGTATTTCATTAGATGTGTATAATTCTGAGATAAGCTACTGGCTGGCAGTCATCTAAAGGCATCATTACTTATCCCTATACTTGATCTTATCGCTATTATGCTTTTTTTGCATTGATACTTGGCAGCATATGACAGATTTTAGTTTCAAAATGTACTGTATTGAACATTTGGTCAACTAAGAACATGTTTAGGTCAGCAGACATAATAGACATTAGAAGAATCATGAGGACAAGTGGATGCGTTACAAAAAATGGAAAATGATGGCTGATCCTCAGTTGTTATAGTGACCAGGTCTTGGTGTAGTCATGTGGCCTTCATAGTAGCCATTCATTGTTAATGGCACAATGGACTTAAAAGGAGACTTTTAGGGGTTGTTCCACACTAACAACTTATCATATATCCATAGAATAAATTATACATTCCTGTTTTCTGGAAGTTCCACTGTTGGAACCCCCAACAATCATGAGAAAGAGGACCTGTGTGTCTCATAGCCTGCCAGACGCTCCTGATGCCTCTACATTCAATCTCTACAGGACCGATGGCTAAGTACAACACTCAACTATCTTCAACAGTCCCATAGACTTTGAATGGAGCACATTGTGCATGCTTGACTGTCATTCCATTCAAATGGAGGACACAAGACCTCCAGCGATCAGACACGTATACCTGTAGATAGGGGATAAATTGATATTTTGGAAGTGGATGGGTTAATTTGTTACTGTGAAAGCAATTACTTATCAACGTGGTATATCATAATATAATAGTAATTACTTAATGTTTTGAGATGTTTTTCCCAAAAAGATTTCTAAGTTTTTTAAAATTTGGATTTCCGAGGTCCTGATGGGCAGCATTTTTGTCATTATATATATATATATTTTTAATTATTTTAATAGTGCCCCACTGGGCAATGGGGCAATAAAATTTGTGATCTTAACATGATTTGTTGTATTAACACAGTTCAGTAGTTTCCCATTTTTATTATTATCTCGCTCAATTAAATGAGACATTTTAAAGCCCTAAATATGACAGGGAGGCCTGGAACAGGAAGAATAGTCAAACCAATTAAACAATTTTGTCTCAAGGTATATCAATAGTTACATTATTACTGGCCCATAATGAAGTCAGTTTAGGCAAATGACTCCAGGATGTGTGGCCTCTCGTGGCCTTTCTCATAATATCTGACAATTGCTGGGCTTATTTGCTGTGATAATAATATAATTCGTTACATCCTGGTGTTAGTTTAATGATCCAAGATTAACTTGTGATTTCATATCTATGAATAAAACTGTCTAACGTTGGTCTTCAAAATCTTAGTTGGGCTTGTGCCCTTGGCCAATTCCTAAAATAGCTGGTAAAAAATATCTCATTGAGGTAATTGGAAAGAAAAATGTTAGAAGTAAGTGGACATAATCTAAAAATAATAAAACTATTATAATAATCCTCCTACATAATTTTTGTTAACATTCTATGCTGCCATTTTTGAGTTATCTATATTGCATACAGATGATGGGTGACCAATATTACAATTTCTATAGGGTTTTTTATGTCAGTTTTTACAAACACTTGTATTGTTACTCACACATTACATTCCCACCTTGCTCTCTCTCATTTTACCTTGTATATTTAAAGGTGAGGTCTGGAATTAGAAAAAATGGGCTCCTTTTTTCCAACACAATTTTTCACTTAAATGGGAGCAAGCTACAAGAATGTACCAGACACAATCCATGGTCAAAAGTAGCCCGGTTTCTTAAAAAACGTAGAACCTCATTAGTAATCCTGGACAACCCTTTACAGAGGACCTTTCACCACCTCTTCTAACTCCAACTCTCTAACTTTGCATTCTTCAATAGGCTCCACTTCACTGTTTTCGGCACAATTGGAATTTTTCTTTCTAGCCCCTATGTTTCCTGAGCCGTTAATGCTGTTAGTTTCAGCACCCAATATGCTAATTAGTTCTCTCTGCTGTCAGGTAGTCAGTCCTGAGCTGGATCATAGACTGGTTCCACCCATCTGACAGTAGAAAGCCTAATTAACATAGTTGTTGGTGAAACTGAAAGAAATAATTGTTAAACAATGGCAAGAGCTAGAGCAAAAATTCCAACTGTGTCGAAATCAGTGAAGGGATGCTTATTGAAAGAAGCAGAGAGTCAACGCTGGTGGAGATGGTCAAAGGACCCCTTTAAGTTTCAGCCTTTACCATAGCTTTGGGATTCTCTTATGAATTATTGAAGACTTGGAGGAGCAGGGAAGGTGGTGGGAGGAAATTATAGAATTTAAATGGTAACATTAGGATGTAGGTTCTCTGAAGATACCATGGGCACTACTGGTAGGGCAGAAGCATGGAGAGTTTAAATATGGTGATAACTGGTGTTATGAGACCAGATTGAGCAGATTGATCTATATTTTTGTGGGATACTATTAGGTATAACTTGTATCTTATTGACATCTCTGCTCCTTCTGGATTTTGGGGTCCAGTGGGCTGTCCTTATGCAGTGATCGAAAGACGTAGAGAGCTGTCAGTCAGTGAGTAGGACCTACCACCGGACTCCGAAGCCTAAAATCACAGGAAGTTAACTGAAAATTTTTTTACTGAATCTTTTCCCACAAAACTATAAATCAGTCTTTTCAGCTCTTCCTACTCTGGATCAAACTACATGTTCAATGTGACATGTTCTTTTTCGGTATTAAGAATTGTAAAGATGGGGAACCATTTAGGCTGTGAATGTAGCTGAATCTGGTGGCTGTAAAACGTTCATCTACATAAGAATTGTGACAGGCAATATAGTTTTCTACATCTTTTCAGTCTTCTTACACTTCTGTATATAAAAAAAAATCTATGTCACCTGTTAAGATGTCATTAATTATATTCTTTGATACCCTGATGCGTTCTAACAAAAGTCATTTTTCAAGCTCACTTTCTTACCTAAAAAGGGTTATATTTTAGGAAGCGCTCAGCTTTTAGCTGGATGGTTTATGTCCTGTCATTTTATATCGAGAAAAAGAAATATTTTACAACCAGACTAAACTACAAATTTTCACCCTAAATATCATTCACATGAGTGGAGATCAGGTGCTGTTTTATAATTGTAAAAGGTTGTGTTTTTGTAAGTTTTATTTTTGTAATTTTTTTATTTTATTTTTTGATTGGTGTAATTTACTGGAAAGGGTTTGATTAACATCACTTTGCCATTTGGGTTGTGAAAATAGAAAACACATTAGATAACCTACCTGTAATTTACCTTTCACTTGCCGCATGGTCGACTCTGACCGTTGGATCAATAAAAATAAATCTGAATTAAAATGTTTTAAACTAATTTCAAAAGAAGAAAAAGCATAAATCTTCTGTATAAAAAGTATAAAACAGAATGAGCCTAGAAGCAAAGGAAAGGTAACTGTTCAAGATAATAGACATGCGACCTTTAGAATGGAACTTGGAACTTTTCAAAATCATTATTTTTAGTACATGTAATTTACAAATTATGTTGTTTATGCAGTAACGTATAATTTTTTATGGATATTTTCCTAACCAAAAATTATCGTACTGGTAATGTGACAGGAGTGTGGGCTTACTGAGGCAAGTTAAATCGAACAATGGAATGATAAGTAGGCAAGAGACCTAGTTTTTCCACTGTTTAACAATGTAAATATGAAATACATTTACATGGGGAATCCCAAATTGTTGTTTAGTTTTGTGCATTTGATGTATAGAGGTTAAGATCATGAAGATTTATATTCTAGTAAATGTTTTATTTGTAAGTTATTGAGGATTGTCGGAAGTAATAATTCCTTTATTAGTATGATATTAGGTGTCAAGTAGAGATGAGTGAATTGAAGCTGCAGAAGTGGAATTCGATCCGAATTTCAGGAAATATTCGATTCGCATAGAATCCAAATTATCTCATGCTTTGTGGTAACGATTTAGTTCAAAATGGCTGCTCTACATGGGGCAAGGAACTCTGGATGCGGGATCACCCACAATGCCATGTGTGCAGCCAATTAGCAGCCAGCCCTGTGATGTCACATCCCTTTAACCCCTTCGCGAGTGCACACGGCATGTTTGACTGCTGCATCCAAGGTGTTAAGTCCCCCCCGATCAGTTATGGAGCAGGGTCTTAGCTGTAACTGACAGCTAACACCCTGCTCCATAACCGATCCGGGGTTTTAACAACTTGGATGCCGTGGTCAAACATGACCATGGCATCCAAGGGGTTCCGCATTTTGCCGCCCACCCTGGCTCTCTGCAGCCAATAAATATTTGTTTTTGGTACGCGATTCGTCGCAATTTAATTTGGATCGAATAGAATCATATCGCAAAATTCGGTGAAGTTGCCTAATCGAATTTTTGAATACTTTTCTCATCTCTAGTGTCCAGTCAGTATAGTGGCAAATGGAGTTGCTATGACTTTGTACTATTTAGCTAAAGGCACTCTTAAGTTTCACTGTATGGTGTTCCCAAGGTCCCAGATGTAGCAAACATTAAAGGGGTTATCCAAGTAGGTACAACTGTTGGCAGTGTATTCTCTGCAGCAGAAGTTGAATCTTAACACGATAGATTCCACTCCAACATTGCACCAATTAGGAGCTTTCAATAGCACTGTCTGGTGGTCAGAAGTCTTCTAGTTTGGCTCAACTGATGAGTCTGTAACTTTGGATCACTTGATCGACCCTGTACTACTCCGAGGACAAGCAGGAAGAGAAAAATAGGTTGGTCATGTGATTTAGAGTCAGAGTGTCATCAGGTCAACCAAGTTAAAAGATCTATTAGAGCTCCTTATTGGCTTTACAGAAGAGCAACTTCTATATTAGCAAATTTCACCTTCTGCAGTAAATACACACAGCAATTTTGGCTGCCATGATAACCCCTTTAACTTGACTCAGCAAACTTTTACGGCTCTATGTTATATAACTCAGAGTCATATACATTGTTTGGATTCAAAAATAGCACAGTTAAAAAAAAAAAAAAAATAAATGGGGCTATTTTTATGTGGTATTAAATGTCTTATAAGTACATGTTGGAGTGGTTTATATGAATTCTTATTTATCTTGGCAAAAACCTCTATTATTTGTATAGGGAGAATTAGGAATTATCTTCCAGTGGTTAAGGGCTAGTGACCAAGAAGAAAGTTAAGCAAATCCAGACTGTTGGGAACAGTTTACATTTGTTGAAATTTTTTTTCCAGCATGTTCCATATTCCATTCCAACTGTTGGCTTAAAGACATCACTTCTCCTACTGTACCGCATGACTAAATTTTTGTTTGGACAGTTGCTCATGGGATAAACCTACTAGTTGCCGTAAGACCTTATAGTCATGGCCATATTACAATTTCATCCAATGGTTTTGATGAACTTTAAAATAGCACCTATACAATTGTATGCAGTCTTACTGCACCGGGATTTGCTGATGGATGCCATGTAAAAAAATCATGGCATGGTCCATGAAGTGCCATAGTACAAATTTTGGGGCCCTGTCTATCTCTGCACAGCCTCCATGCGTGTAATTCAGCCTATTTACAAGATATGTGTAAAGGTGACCATGCACATTAGATCTAAAATGTATGGTGGTGTAGTGATTTTTCCGCAACAGTCAAGCATGCATATGGATAGGATAGTCAGAGAAATAGCTGTTGGTTATGCCTACAACTTTGAACAATTTAGTATGATGGTTGTTTAATAGAATTTTATTTTTATTTTTTTCATTTTGTTTTTGCTTTTTTAGTTACTATTTTGTCCTATTATGTTACCATTTTGGTTATAGTTTGGATTTTTTTTTTTCTTAAATATTCTTCTTTTGCTATTATGTATTAAAAACCTTTATTCCATTTAAGAAATAAAGATAATATTACATTAGGGTTACATAAAAAAAATTGGAACAAGATGCAAAATCAGCAAATAATTAATGTTAACCTCTCATAATGAGTCAGTTAAACTGGCTAACGTTCCATTACCTTGGGATTCCCATTTGCTCGGACACATTTAATAGGCATTAACACAGCTTGTACAGACAGATGCTAGATGCATTGAGTACCATCTGTTTTAATAACTTTACCTAGACTACCATAAAATTCTAAGTGAAACGCAGTACAATATGATCCCTTTGGCTAGTGCGACTTTTCAGAATCCATTGCTTGAGTTAGTAAAATGTTTCACTTGTACAAGTAATGGATTTTATAGATGTCTGTGCTGTGGGATGTGTACAGAACAATTTAGAACTGAACAACCGTAAATGCTGATAGATTTTTTTTTTTCCCCATTTAAAGAGAATTTCCACTTAAAATAAATAAAAAAGAAGATTTTATGAATTCTATTCAAAAGTACCTTGGATACATATGATTCCTGGGAAGCTGGATAGCAAGTTTTATTGCTTCTCAATTGTGAGCTTAAAAAGTAAATGTAAGTTAGTATTGTACATATCAGCCATGATCTGTGCCTGCAGGAAGTCTGAGGTAGTCTGGGACACACCCCTTGTTTCTTCATTGGTTCAGGCTGCTGCTCTTCCCTCTGCAGCTCCGCCTCCTCAGATTGGCTGCTGTATATAAACAGAAGCCCATCAGAAGTTAATTTCAGGCAACAACAGGTCATTTTCAGATGAAATGGAGAACATGAAAATTCCATTAAGTGGCTGCCCTTGATGAGATTGAGGCTAAATTGTTATGTTAAAAGAGTTTCCTCTTTTGGTAACCTCCCGTAAAATGTTGTAATCTGTAGGGAAATTCAGCAATAAGTGTTTAATCTCCCTGCAGCACCTCCGCAGGAGAATCAAAGCATTACACAATCATTTCAATTCAAATTAATGGGCTGTCCATATAAAGCATGGACATACCAGGTCCTCCAGGATGGGCAGATCTCTTGTAGCCAAATTCATCACTGGTTTATAGACTAGGATCCTGAATGACGGACTGTGCCCTATTTTCGTTACGTCCTAATTCATTAATATGGTATTTTAATTTTATTTTAAGCCAAATGGCCCCTTTCATTGATCCATAGGTTACTTTTGAGTTTCAAGAGTAATAGTTCAGATTTTTATGTGTTAGTTTGGTCAAATATAGACTGTAGGTAACTTGTGAATTTGCTAAAATTGAGGCTATCTGCAAAAACATCAAGGGAAATGTTATACATTCAGAAAGGTAATGTAAGCACTATAAATGTCAAGAGTTGCAATTGTGCTGCGTTCTGAAAATAACTCTTTGTTGTGTTCCTAAAATTGTAGTTAATCCTTTAAAATGACTCTCTATTCTCCTTATTATTTATGCTTCTGAATTTACAGTTCTAAAGAGAGAGGCACTCCATGTGAATTTACTGTATGTACTGTATATGACAGAAGAAGGACATGGCTACACATAGTCTCTAGTTTGACAGTGATGTAGATTTAGGTTATTCATTCTGTCAGATTGTGTGGAATGTGCAAATAATTACGGCGTAGACAGTGAAACAAATCCCTTCTGCTTATCCCAAGAAGGTTGACAATACATTTCAACATTTAAAAAAAAAAAAGTTATGTCCAGTGCAAAATGCCCTCACCATGTCGCTCCCCCGTCGCCTGTACATTGTTACCACTAATTAATGATTTTAGTCGGAGGCAGATTATAAACTGCAATCATATGCGCCACTCCAGTCTAATCAAGACGTGGCGGCCATAGAAGGTCTACAGGAGAAGCAAATCAAAAGGTTACCATAGCAATAGCAGAGGTTTTTAAATTTAGGTTCTACAAGTTTTCCAAAAATCTGATTAAAATATATTAAATATAACATGGCATAGAAATATCCTACATAAATTAATCACTTAATCTACAGTACTGTGAAAAAGTTTTTGGCTGGTGTGCAATGTAAGAATGCTTTCAAAAATAGAAGTGTTAATTTATTTTTGTCAATTAACAAAAGAGAAATCTAAATCCCATCAATATTTGGTGTGACCTTTGCCCTTTGCCTTCCATCAATTCTTCTCGGTACTTGCAGACAGTATTTGAAGGAACTCGGCAGGGAGGTTGTTCTCGCCATCTTGGAGAACTAAGCACAGATCTTCTGTGGATGTAGGCTTGCTCCAATCCTTCTGTCTCTTCATTTAATTCCAGACAAACTGGATGATGTTGAGATCAGAGCTCTATGCGGGCCATATCATCACTACCAGGACTCCTCCTCTAAAGGGCAAAGGTCAAACCAAATATTAACAAGATATAGATTTCTCTTTTGTTGATTGACCAAAATAAACTATTAACACTTCTAGCTCTGAAAGTATACTTACTCTGCAGCATTTTTCCACCACCTAAAACTTTTGCACAGTACTGTATCTGAAATCTATGTCATTCCCTGACCAGGACCGCGTGGCACAAAGGACCTCCCACAGTGCACCTGAGTTGTTACAAGCTTTGGAGCCTCTTAATATTTTAGGTGTATCTCATGCCAATGGGCAATAGGTAAAGACTAGTGTACGAAACTCCAGTCCTAATAAATTCCCCCAGCTGTATTATCTGGGGTTACAGGCATTGTGGGCCTCAAGTCTTATCTATTGCATTTATTGTCAATGACCATTCCATGTTTAGTATCCTGCCACCACCTTACATTTAGTGTTGCATGGACGTCATAACATTATTTATCTCAAACCAGAAAGTATTTTTACTCATTGTCAATACCTTTCCTACCTGCCATAGTTTAGAGCCTTAATCTGTTTGCAAGGGGTCTAATATGATACCATATTGGGTGGTGGCAGTAGCCAGGTTACGACTCTGGTCTTGTTTTATCAGATCTGTACAAAACATGAGATAAAATGTATGACATTGACATATAATGAAATATTGCATTGTTTTTATGGAAGGATACGGTGAAGTATTTTGTTTATTGATTGTTTACGAACGTGCTCCGCTCTTGGTTTGGAGTTTTGTTGCTATAGCGACAAGCAAACAAGTTTATAAAGCTCCCGAAGGGTTACATCTAAAACTCTGCATCCTGTTTTTATTTTCCGAAAGTGTAAACAGTGTAGGAATGAAGGTAGAACATATTGTTAACTGCAGAGAATGTGAAGCTATTTCCTGCAGATTGGTAGATGGTTACATTCTATTATGTTTACTTCTTTTTCATGTTTTTTTATACAGTGCATATTTCAGTTTTGTATTTTTGTAACTTGTATTTTTCCTGTACCGAAAATGCCATCATTTGGAGAAAATCATCACTGTTCATTGTAGTCTGTAGGAGACCTCAAAGTCATTTATGGTTTAACCTAGCCATATGCTTTAAAGGGGTTTTTCCTTATCCCTTTCTGTTTACCTGTTGTCATTTCTTCTCACTTACTGTATTCTACAAGAAGCTGGTGGGCGGGCTCTGACTGTTTGAAGGACATTGTCTTTAACGTGTGAGATTATTTATAATGATTATGAGAAATCTATAATAATGCAGATCAAGTATATGTAAATGTATATTACATTACATAGGTTTGGAGAGAAAAAAAAATGTTATACTTGTGTTTACATAGAGAGATAACAAACACGGTCCAACTCTTTATCAGCAAACTGCAACTAGCTGACCTGATTTCGCAGGACCTAATAGCAGGAGATAACAGCTCTGAGAGCAGGCATGATCTGAAAACTCATCCTCTTCCGCTCCAGAGAGCAAAGAGTTGTGTTATCCAACCTGAGATCAGATAACAAGCTAGGTACCTTGACAACATTGTATAAACAATGGGATGGAATAATCTCACATAGCAGGCAACAAAGCATTTCTAAAGCAATGTGTTTAGGAAAACTCTTGAATTTACATAAACTAGAAGTATAGATAGGATCTTTGAGATAGGACTATCCCTTTAAAGTGGTTGTCACATGACATGAGCGATGCCATCAATGTCAGATCAGTGCTGGGCAGACTGCTATGACTTTTGTTCATCACTAGAAAGAGGTGGCAGCAGCACAAGGATAGCACAGTGCAAAATTGGCTCCTATAGTCTTCTTTCACCTTTTTTTCTGGAGTCCATGTGATTAGTCCATCATAGACAATATTACTTTATTGTAGCAATCTCCAAGGGTCATAGCAGCAGGACTGTTTTAACACAATGGTGGACCCAGCACAAAGGTTTTGTAAATGACCCCACCCCAACATTTGAACAAATATGTACCATAGAGCAGATGCTCTTAACAAATACAGACACCAGACCACCTATAAAATATAGACTGGTAAATGCAGACCCCCACTAAAGACCTCTTAAATACAGCCCCCTAAATACTTACCCAAAACAAGTGCCCCTAAAATAAATACAGTCCCCAAATTTATAGGTGATAAATGTCTGATTGCTGAGGATCCCACCACTAGGACTCCCACCGATCAGAAAAATCAGGATCCAAAGCCCACATTCCTCCTAACTGCATGATCGGTGCTCCCATAGACATTAAATAAAGTGGCAACACAAATGTTTGACCAATGCTCTGTTCAAACTCCTCACAGTGATAGTACAGTGAGGATAAAGTAGAACTTGGTACCTCCATTGTAGTGTTTGCTGGGTCTAAGAATCCAGTAATTAGCTATTATTAGCTATTTATATACATAGGTGAGAATTTTCCATTGTGAAACAACCCCTTCAAGCACCTATGATTAGAGAGAGTGCACACTGCGGTGGCAGGGGCATGCTCACAACATTCCCTGCATTAGAGCATGCTCACTACATTCCCTGCATTAGAGGATGCTCACTACATTCCCTGCATTAGAGGATGCTCACTACATTCCCTGCATTATAGCATGCTCACTACATTCCCTGCATTAGAGGATGCTCACAACATTCCCTACATTAGAGCATGCTCACTACATTCCCTGCATAAGAGCATGCTCACTACATTCCCTGCATTAGAGGATTCTCACTACATTCCCTGCATTAGAGGATGCTCACTACAATCCCTGCATTAGAGCAGGCTTTATACATACCTTGCATTAGAGGATGCTCACTACATTCCCTGTATTAGAGGATGCTCACTACATTCCCTGCATTAGAGGATGCTCACTACATTCCCTGCATTAGAGGATGCTCACTACATTCCCTGCATTAGAGGATGCTCACAACATTCCCTGCCTTAGAGCATGCTCACTACATTCCCTGCATTAGAGCATGCTCACTGCATTCCCTGCATTAGAGGATGCTCACTACATTCCCTGCATTAGAGGATGCTCACTACATTCCCTGCATTAGAGCATGCTCACTACATTCCCTGCATTAGAGGATGCTCACTACATTCCCTGCATTAGAGCATGCTCACTACATTCCCTGCATTAGAGGATGCTCACTACATTCCCTGCATTAGAGGATGCTCACTACAATCCCTGCATTAGAGCAGGCTTTATACATACCTTGAATTAGAGGATGCTCACTACATTCCCTGCATTAGAGGATGCTTACTACTTTCCCTGCATTAGAGGATGCTCACTACATTCCCTGCATTAGAGCATGCTCACTACATTCCCTGCATAAGAGCATGCTCACTACATTCCCTACATTAGAGGATTCTCACTACAATCCCTGCATTAGAGCAGGCTTTATACATACCTTGCATTAGAGGATGCTCACTACATTCCCTGCATTAGAGGATGCTTACTACATTCCCTGCATTAGAGGATGCTCACTACATTCCCTGCATTAGAGCATGCTCACTACATTCCCTGCATAAAAGCATGCTCACTACTTTCCCTGCATTGGAGGATGTGCACTACATTCCCTGCATTAGAGGATGCTCACTACAATCCCTGCATTAGAGGATGCTCACTACATTCCCTGCATTAGAGGATGCTCACTACAATCCCTGCATTAGAGCAGGCTTTATACATACCTTGTATTAGAGGATGCTCACTACATTCCCTGCATTAGAGGATGCTCACTACATTCCCTGCATTAGAGCATGCTCACTACATTCCCTGCATAAGAGCATGCTCACTACATTCCCTACATTAGAGGATTCTCACTACAATCCCTGCATTTGAGCATGCTCACTACAATCCCTGCATTAGAGCAGGCTTACTACATTCCCTGCATTAGAGGATGCTCACTACATTCCCTGCATTAGAGCAGGCTTTATACATACCCTGCATTAGAGGATGCTCACTACATTCCCTGCATTAGAGCAGGCTTTATACATACCCTGCATTAGAGGATGCTCACTACTTTCCTTGCATTAGAGGGTGCTCACTACATTCCCTGCATTAGAGGATGCTCACTACAATCCCTGCATTAGAGCATGCCCCCTACTTTCCCTGCATTAGAGGATGCTCACTACAATCCTTGCATTAGAACTTGCTCACTACATTCCCTGTATTACCAACCATCCAACTCTAGCTATGCAGAGACTACCCTTTGCATTATTTTTATATGTACCACTTTTTACAGTATAAAACCCACAGCGCTTTGCATAAATATCACATAACGCAAAAACCATGGAAAACAATGGAGAATTATTCCTGCTGTTTGCAAGAAAAATCAAGTCGTTTAAAAAAATAAATAAAAAAAAAAAAAAGCAAAAGCTAAAAAAAATTGCAGAGTTCATTTATATTTTTAACTGCACATTTCCTGTTGTCTCGGTATCCTTCTTTATATCAGGCTACTATTATAAATGTGCTTGCTTGCTGCATGTCAAACAAGTTTAATAATATGAATCAAATCGGCAGTGTGCTTCCTGGCAGGAGCGAAGTCTGTACAGATAATTGAATACATTTGTTTCTGGTTAAGAGTATGTGTCTCCAAGGCAAATTGGCATTTTCTTTTTGTGAGACAACAGACAGTCATTAAGTGAGTTTTGATTCTATATGTAGATAGTTATTTGCTTTCTTTAGCTTGGAATACTAGGCTAGGATTATGAATTTCATTTTTCTTTTTTAATGTGCTTTTGACATTTCATTGTAGGCTTCATCCATATATAAATATGCTCGAGCCTTTCTTGTACTCTACTCTGTACTTTAGACTCTCCCTAAGCCTAAAATTTAAATAGCTGCTCCGGATCATCCAAACCTCAATGTCTTCTTTTTTTTTTTTCTTTTCCAGTCGGTTACAGTGAATTTCATAAGAATACATAAAAGTAGGACAAATGTTCTGCCATCATTTAAAGTGATTTTTTTTGACAGGGAAAATAATATAAATTTAAAATTGTAAACAATTGTGGGAAATTAAATGGAAAAAGATGAACTTCATATATTTTTTAGCATGCGTGTGTTTGCAGTTGGGAGGGGAGAGTAAAAATACTGGGAGAGACATGAGTAATATGATTTATATGACCTGAATCCGTGAGATGGATACAGCAGAGATCTAAGAGTGAAAGTCAGTTTAGAATGGGAAAGGAGGAAAGCATCCCGATAGCAGGAAAAAGTAGCATTTTCTCCGATAACATACATTACAAAATTTCTTCTAATAATTTTAACTATGGATTTATGCGCAATTTGTTGAAATGACAGTAACCACTTAAATCCTTCATATTCGTGCCTGTTTTTGTGACCCGGCCATTATTTTAAAGGTCTCTCTTTTTACACTGTAGAACAATTTCTAGAGTGAACTTCTCTTTATTGGAAGCTTTACTGTTATGCATACCAAGTATTTTGTTTTACGCACATCAGCCAATGTATTTAATGAGCGTAAGTGTTTATTATTGCTGCAGCTTTAACAGCGATCACAGCTCTAATGTTAATGAAATGCAGTGAAGTTTTTTGCTCCCGTAGATATTCTAAGTTCGCAGTCTCTTCATTAAGCTGCAGGTTTGCTCCCAAATTCTTCTGCATTAGCAGATAATTAATGAATAGCATAACGGAAGTTGTCAGCAATTTGGTGGGATGAAATATGAAGCAAAGCGGAGAGGATTTGGCAGCGGCTCTTGGCTTCGCCATTTTCTCTATAATATATCTTGGGTACACGCATGGAATAATTTAATCAATGTTCTAATTAAGCAGTTCTAGAAAATTACATTCTGTGCATTGCTAGAAGGTGATTGTTGTATACAGATTAGAGAGATATACATTAGCACTTTGTCTGTTTTAACTAAACAATCATTAATTACCCATTATTTGTATAGTGCCAACTTATTCCACAGTGGTGTACACTGAATACCATCACAGTGAACCCTCAGAGTCTACATTTCTTTTCTTAGACAATTTAGACATAATGAACCTGAGCAATGTCAGACTGCGGTTCCTTAGACCCACCAGATAAAATGATTTTTGGGGCCCACCTTCCAATAACCTATAGTATGCTTCAAATTGGATCTCCTGCTGGACCATTATTGTGTTAGAGCCTGGGCCCTCCGGAAGATCTTCTGATACTCTGGTGGGCCAGTCCGAAACTTGACCTGAGCATCTTTTAGAGAAACCTATGCGAGCATAGAGAGCACGTAGAAACTTTATAAAGATGTTGCCTTGGTCAAATCTGACCTATTCATTGGTGTGAAGCAATGAAGTTGACCCTGGACATCTAGTCATTACTGGAGAGCTAAAGGCCCATGTACTGTAGATGCCATTGATCTTTGTGAGGAGAAAACAGGTCATAGAATACATTTACCTAGTAGGAATAGAAAGAAATGACCATTTCCACATTTTCTATTCCACCATCTATTATTGTACATCTTCCATATGTGTCTCTGTAGAGATTGCTATACAATCCTAAATCTCCTCCAGTCACAAGAAGGGTTTTTATGAGGTTCTTAAGGATACATTTACCAATAACTGTATGGTTTTTAGAAGGGGTTTCTAGGACTACGATATTGATTACCTGTCCTTAGGATGTCATCAATATTAGATCAGTGGAGGTCCAACATCGGGAACCCTCACAGATCAGCTGATTGAAGGGACTGCAATATTTGGACAAGTGCTGTTTACTCTTCACTTCATTGTATAATGGTTGTGTTGTATTGCATGGTCGTTTGACCGATGGCCGTGATGAGAAGAGGAAGTAATGCAAGGTCTTCAGACAGTTTATTGGTCAAGGTCCCGGGTTTTGGTCCAATCTAATATTGATGGACTGTCCTAAGAATAGGTCATTAATATCATAGTCCTGGAAATGCCCTTTAAGATATAAAATTTAAGAATGACTTGAAAGTTTGGAAATAATGAGGATGTGCACCGATATACTAATGTGGGATCTTCTCAGAGGTTCGAACCATTGGAGATTCTAACTAAAGTTAAGACACCATTCTTAATTTCCCCATACACATTCATGCTGAGGTCTGCCTTCGCCCCTCTCAAGTACACCATACACATGCATGCACTGAAGGGGAAAAGGTAGAACAAAAGGATCAGTCCAACACCTTGATCCTTCTTCCCCTCAATATCTGCCATCGGAGAGGAGTCGGGATACCCACATACACGTTATTGTAGAAGATCAGTTAGACCGGCCGGAATCAGTGGCTTGGTTGACATTTCTCTAATGTATATGGCCAGCTAAAGGGTCTTTCATGATGATTTAATGACTCTTGAGAAACCATTTAGGGTGACATTATCACCAAATTTAACGTTCCTGACTAAGTATTGCCTTCTTGGATGAGAAATTCAATTGATTTGTTCATTCTTTTATTAATGTACACGTATTTGCCCTTTTGTTTCACAGTTCTAAGAGATGACTTCCGCCAAAACCCTTCAGATGTCATGGTCGCAGTTGGAGAACCTGCTGTGATGGAGTGCCAACCTCCTCGAGGTCACCCAGAGCCCACAATATCCTGGAAGAAAGATGGGACTCCAATAGATGACAAAGATGAACGAATCACGGTAAGCAGTGAGGAGGTTTCTTTATATTGTTATGTGATAGATATGGGTTAGTGTTCATTTGTAGAGCTTATACTGTATCACTTCAAAGTATATCTGTCATTTTATAAACTTTTGGCATAAGAGCAAAAATTGTACAGCATCTTAGAAAGTCTAGAATTCTGTACATGGCTCATTTGTCTCTCTGAGGAAACCCAAGCAGAATTGATCAGAAATGAAGGGGAGAAGCGTTCAGCTGAATTTGGCAGTATCCTGGGTATATGGTGTACGCATTGTATACCGCAGTGTAAACCCAACCTAACACTGGGAATTGGTTGTGAGTGCGCATTCCCATGAATACTAAGCCCATTTAATAGGCCCTGAAAACTTTAGCCTGGTTGGGGGCCACAATCTTCATACAGCCCAAGATCCATGGTAGTCCAACCCTGGTCAGAAGAGATATTTTTCAGTAGAAGAAATGTTTGAACTAGTTCTGTCTAATGTATATGGCCAACCTTAGAGTGTGCTTACTTTTTTTTCCATATTTTTGTGCCCCTATAGATTGCTTTATAATTCTGGTATCTACTATATGCTGTCTTTATATCACAGATACAGTATATGCAATTGAACACTTAAAGGGATTTTCTGGCCCCAAAAATCAATTTTTAATACTGATGACCTATCTACAAGAAACCATTTTCCAGGTTCGACACCCAGACCCCACATATATCAGGTGTTGCAGCAGCCTCTGGGTTCTAGATTCTGCTTGTGGACAAGGAGTGCATAGAATACTATTCATGTAATAGGATTGGCGATGCTGTTCCCCAAAACCACCACTATACAGTAGATGCTGGGTCTGCTGTGCTGCACCTATTACTGCACACACTCCCCATCCACTAGCAGCTTCTGGCGCCCAGAGGTTTCTGCAACAGCTGATCCGTGCTTGGGCTGGGTGTTGGACCCCACAGGTCACATACTGATGGCTAGAGATGAGCTAAGTATTCAAAAATTCATTTCGGCAACGTCGCCGAATTTCGCGATATGATTCTTTTCAATCCGAATTAAATCGTGGCAAATCGCGTACTAAAAACAGCTATTTATTGGCTGCAGAAAGCCGGGGTGGGCGGCAAAATGGCGGAACCCCTTGGATGCTGCGGTCATGTTTCAGCACGGCATCCAAATTGTTAAAACCCTGGATCTGTTATGGAGCAGGGTGTTAGGTGTCAGTTACAGCAAACACCCTGCTCCATATCCGATCGGGGGGATTTAACACCTTGGATGCAGTGGTCAAACATGCCGTTTGCACTTGCGAAGGGGTTAAAAAGATGTGACATCACAGGGCTGGCTGCTGATTGGCTGCACACATTGTGGGTGATACCTCACTCCCAGAGTTTCTCGCTCTATGTAGAGCAGCCATTTTGAACTAAATGCAAATCGTTACCACGAAGCGTGAGGAAATTCGGATTCGATGCAAATCAAATATTTTCTGAAATTCAGATCAAATTCCACTTCTGCAGCTTCGATTCGGTCTTCTCTACTGATGACCTATGCAATGGATGGGTTATCAGTATGTAAAATCAGTTTGGTGCTGGAAAACCCCATGTAGCAGGCTGCAGCAAAAAGGTGCTGCAGGAAAAATTGTGGCCTCAGCCAAAGTCACCGCAGCCAAACCTTGACTTTTACGCCACGTGGGGCCCTGGCCATAAAGCATGGCATCTTATACCTCTACCATACACATTTGCCTGTTACGGATCCAGACTAGTTGCTCTTCACGCTACCAATAACGGTATTTGATGGTACATTACAGACACCGTGGGCACTTTTAAATGTATTGCCGTGTGTTATTACTATTCACTTTATGTATTTCCTTGTGGTTTGACAAATTGTATTGCTTCTTAATATAATTTATCCTGTCGTGGTAACAAATGGACTCCTCATTGCATAGGACTTCTTACCAAATTTAAAGCGACAGTCCATCAATCAGCATTCACAATGAATGAGCAGTAAGAAGTCCTGGCCAGAATTTACTTGAATAATAAGAATTCTGTTGGCGATCTGAAGTCGTGTCTCCCAGGGGCTGACTACCTATTTTGGTGCCATATTTTTTTCCCCCGACTATATTTCACTCCAGACTTGATGCAATTAAATCTATAAATGTGGAACTCTGCGGATTGTTGATAAGTATTTTTGATTATACTAAAACAGTGTAACAAGATGTTAATCCATATGCTTAGGAAGCGGCAGACTCTAATACTGGGCTTTTTTCTGCTTATGCCATCTGTTCCAGAATTAGGAATGGCATTATTCTGTTTTGCTGATAAAGGACGAATAAATGATTTGTAGTTTCTCAATCATTTTAATTAAAATATGGGACGCTTTGGGAAATCCTGGGATATTTACTACTCTATATATCATTGCGGAGACACGACATTTCTTGACTCATTTATCAATATGTAGAGTACATTTAGGTAAATTAAAAGTGCTACAGTCCAGAAGTAAACGTGAATTGTGTATATTCTGTGGGCTGGCGGAGTATTTGGATGATAGGAGTATTCCTTTGTGGATGACTTTGCTGCCAGATGACCTGACTTCATTATAAAGAAGGGATCTATTACAATAGAGATCATTGATCCTCAGGGCAGCAGCGTCTTGTTCTCTTATAATTGCTAGGAAAAGTACAATGTGTTAAGGACAAAAACATGAACAACACAATACTGTTTTATTGTACCTCAATTCCGATGTACAAATTCCTTTAAACCAGCCTTAAAGGGGACTTGTCACCAGGTCTGAAAAGCCCAATGACATACATCGTCTGATCGGCGCTGTCACCATGAGCATTTTGGTATTTTGTTCATCCAACTCTGTTCAGCCATTCCAAAGATATAAACCCTGTTAGTGTTGATACAAATACTAGCCAAGTGGGCGGTGCCACTGCATGATATACAGCACACAGGCAAAAACTTAAAGGGAACCTGATACCAGGTGTGAAAAGCCCAAGGACCTTCAGATCGGTGCTGTCACCATGAGCATTTTGGTGTTTTGCTTATCCAAATCTGTTCAGCTATTCCAAAGTTATAAGCCCTGTTAGTGTTGATGCAAAATAGGGTCTACTAGCCAAGTGGGCGGTAATACTGCATGACATACAGCACAGAGACCCCACCCCCAGAGGAACCTCAGTGTTACTGCCCACTTGGTTAGTAGACCCTAATTTACCTCTACAATTAAAGGACTTATATCTTTGGAATGGCTGAATGGATTTGGATAAGCACAAAACACTGAAATGTTCAGCATGACAGCACCGATTAGGTATGTCATTGGGCTTTTCAGATTAGTATGAATAAAGTAAAGCCACCCCCATAGCGCAGGTAATTACCTATAAGATCAGAAGAGGAGGGAGGAGATGGAGCGATCCAGGGATCAAGGGCTGATCACATGCCGCGGAGGCGAAACCAGGCTGGAGCCGCAAGGTCCATCATTAAGAGTCCACCGGATAAGTTAATGTAATTTTAACTCCCCTTTATGGGTATGGATATATATGTATTTTACTATGCCCTCACAATATTGCGGTAAAATCACACCGCCATTGACCATGGGTGGGAGGGTCATTCAGCTACCAGCAGTTGGAGCAATTGTAGCAATTCTGATGTTTCCCTACCCTAAAGGGGTGATAAGAACCTTGTATTAGGGAACTGGTATGTTGCAGCTACTTAATATATGCTTGGTAGAGCCAAAGCCGAAGCTTCACTTTAAAGCAAAGTAAGTATGCAAATCCCTATATAAAAAGCGGAGAAATCTGCTTTAAAGCATGTAAATAAATAGCACTATTCTATCTCATCTTTAATGTGGTTTGGTGTCTCTGCTGTAATGAGGTTAAAAAGTGTTTTTCCCACCTGCTAGAACAAAGACAGGAGTGAGATGAAAGGCAGAAATGTTCTGCGCAACACCTGTACCGTCTGAAGAATTTCAATGTGGGCTTATAGTGCCAGTAAAAATCTGATTTAACTCCCTGTAATCTGCGCCTGCCATCCTTTCTTTTGTAATCTTGTTTGACACTGAGGGTCATATTTGTCAAGTGATAAGAAGTGGGTCAGAAATGAACAGGTTAAATAAATAAGGCAGGAGATTACTACTGAAACTTGGTAAGTAAACTCTGTAACATTGGCTTTGTGTGCGGAACAAGAGCAAATATTCCGTAATAAACAGCCAGCGAGATGGTCGCCTAGTGAACCAAGTCATGTGGAAATAAAAGGTTTTTGTACTTTGGGGTGGGCAGATAATTTTTTGCTTTGTACCTTTAAGATGGATTCACAACTCCATTTTATGTCCATTTTATAGCTATAAATCCCTTCCCAACCACTGGTCTAGTGATCCAAAACTTATGTCTTAGATCCCTAAGGTGTTGTATGTTTATGTCATTAGACCTGCCATTGGGATGGAATTGGCCCCAGTATTAAAGTCTATATAATATAGATATATTCTGACTGTGTGAAGCCAGCCTGAGATTGGGGCCACACATGGTGGGTTATTCGCTGCAGCATCACCATTGCTAACCCGCTGCGATATACAGTAGCAGTGTAGTGGATGGGATTTAAACATGTTCCTTACACACATTGCTGAAAAAAAAACCTGCAGCGCAAAGAGTCTTGTGTTGCAGGATTTGAACCTGCAAGATTGAGAACCAGCCCACCTGGAGGGGATAAACCCATGGGGTAAACCAGACGATTTTGGCCACTTTTTGTCATGGGTGACTCCATTGCATGATACCCGCAGTAGACCCATGACACATGGAGTTAGCCTAAAGGTGACAATTCTATTCAGATACAGAAACGTCTACAACAAATCTATCACTTGTGAACTTTCCCTAAATACCTTTTACCTCTAAAAATAAAATGGCCACAAATTTGTCACCACAACCCAGCATATCAACCCAGCCTCGCCGATAGAAAGGTTAGGGTGTGAATCAAACAGTGTTTGCGCAAATGAGCTGTTTAGAGCAACTAGGGCTTTCCCATTGCTCCAAAGAGGTAAGCGGCAATGTCCTTGTTGCTCTCATTTGCATATTGACAAAAACTGTGATATCTCGACAATGGAGACAGCGATTCACCAGGGAAAACGCTGTTTGATTCAGGTGACAGTAACCTATCTATCTGTGGGGCTGGGTTCTGGTGACAGACTCGCTTTAAAGGGAACTTGTCACCATGAAAATGCTGTGCAATTTACAGGCAGCATGTTATAGAGCAGGAGGAGCTGAGCAGATTGATATATAGTTTTGTTGGAAAAGATTCAGTATAACCTGCCATTTATTTATTTCTGTTTTTTCTTTGCTTGGAAGGAGTCACTGAGTCCAGTGGGAGGTCCTAACACTGATTACCAGCTATCTCTATAGGCACAGTCACAGTTGGGACCGCCCACTGGACTCCTCATTCCTTCTAAGCATAGAAAGAACAGAGAAATAAATGAATAAATGGCAGGTTATACTGAATATTTCCCCACAAAACTATATATCAATCTTCTCCGCTCCCCCTGCTCTATAACATGCTGCCTGCAGATTAGACGGCATTTTTTATAGCGACAGGTTCCCTTTAAATCATCATCTAGTGTTGTGTTTTCGTTCTTCTGTAAAAGCTGAGTAACAACTAATATGGCCATCTTTGCAGTCCACGCAAGGGTTTTGGTGTTGGTGAATTGGGAAAGAAGTTAACCCATACCTGACCGCTCTGGTGGCCACTTAGCACTCTTTAGAATAAAAAGATCATCCAAAATGAAACAGCCTGACCCATTGGGGAAAATCTGGAATAGCCCTATACAGATACGGTTCAGTAAGATGGCTGAATACATACCATCTGATGTGTATGGGCACCATTACTATCTTACCCCCAGCCAGGTTCCAGGATAGCCATTGCTCGATACCACGACAATCCCTTCGATACAATATCTAGAATTTTTTTAGTAAATGTAAGGATGGTTTTGGCTATCGATTCTGATAACTATTCTTATCTGATAGTTAAAGAGGTTTAGTTTGCTGTGGCCAGACATCACATTTGAGGTCAGAGCTTCTTCTCTGCGGAGCGGGGGACATTCCTGGCTGGAGAGGGTGGCACATGATTGAATGCCAATGTCAGATGATGTCCTCTGCTCACAGCTTCAGTGTCTTTTTGTCTTTGTACACAGTACAGCACTTTCTTTTACCAGTGTTCGTGAATACACAGAATATTCTTTAGCACGGTCTAACACAGATAATAATTGTGAAATATTTCCTTTACCATCATGTGATTATATTCCTCATACTCTGAATAAGTTTCACTCATAAATCTTGTATAATGCCGCATTGTCTAATATAGTACCGAGCAAACTAAAAACATTACAAAGTATCCATATAAAATGGGAATCCCTCAGTCATTTGGAGTTTTTATTGACCCACATCTTTATACTATATAGATATTTTACTCTTGATAATGGCCGAAGGGCCAACTGGGTCCGGACGTCTCGTAACTCTTTTTACTTGTGATCCTTGTCTTTGGGCTCATTATCATAAAATTGGCTGTAAACCAATATGGATGGCTTTACAGATGTTTTACTGTTCACACTGCGGATGTGGTCTGTGTTATATCGAAAGCCACAATGGTAGTGACGGATCTGTCACATGGCAGACACTATTGGTGCCTGATGGACCCTATTGACTTATAATGGGTTCTGTAGGGTTTCTGTCATCACCGGTCACAGCAATGACCAACCTAAGACATTTCCTGTCTATCCCAAGACACCTGAATGTAAAGACCAACAGGGACCTGGGCAAGTGAACCAGAATAGCAGGACATACCCTGTGTTTAGCAATCTTAAATGGGTTTTCTGGAACTTACATATGGATAGCCTATCCTTAGGAAAGGACAGCCGAGTCTAAACAGCATATCAGACAACACAAATAACAACATTGATTGCTCAGGAAGGGTGGGGGCTAGAGAAAAAATACCAACTGTATCAGAATCAGTGTAAATGATATAAAGAGCAAGACTTGGTGGTGGTGGTGGTGGTGAAAGGTCTTCTTTAAATACCCCTTTAAGATTTTTACAATTTACTTTTCCATCTTCATGCCATGTGTCCTCCTGGTTCTCTGTTCCTGAGCCCTTAATCTGACATCAAACATTCCTTATCTAGAAGAATCTCCCATAATTTGGTGCTAAAACCAAGGCCCTCATAAACTGTTTAGGAGACCATAAAGAGCAGCCTGCATCCCTTTCCTATAAACCTGCGCACTTCTCGGGTAGGATAGCAGACTTTTTGCCGTGTGTTTTGTTCCCACAGTTTTCCAGTCACTCAGTCTCCAGTTCCCTCCACAGACTGGTGAAATATTTCATCTGGAGCTGTGATGTCTATCTCATGCTAATAGCTGCAGCCGCGCTTTACATCTCACTGCTTCAGAATTGGATCACAACCCGTACAAAGCAAATATCAGCCTTAGAAGAATCTGCTGCTCTTTTCATGCCCTGCTCCACTTTCTTCCGCGCTCTCACCTTCTGATAGCGCATTGGCTTATCTCCAGGACAAAAACTATTAGCATCTCAATAACTTTCTTTATGGACTGTCTCGCTACACTCTAGGAGCATTTTAGAGAAAATGACACATGCTGTACCTTCTGATTTTAGAGATTTCTGTCTTGTTATATGATAATAATGTGATGGATCTCAGTTCTGAAATGTGTAAAAAGAGTTCTCCTAGTATACATGATAAGACATCACTGCTCCGATTCTGCAGTACAGAGCAGTCTGCTAAACCTCCCAGACCCTCCTCTACACACACACCTAAAAATCTTGGCTTCCTGTTGTCACCACTAGGGGGCTCGTCTGTGTTTTGAGCTTAAAGGGGGTTTTCCAGGACTATGATATTGATGACTATTCTTAGCATCACTATAAAAAGTCCGATACATGGGAACTTGGTCAAGCATCTGTTTCAAGACCTTGTGATGCTTGGCTGAGCTCTGCTTCCTCTGTCCAGGCTGGTGACATCACATCCATTGGTCATATATCCATACTATAGCTCAGTTCCATTCAAATAAATGAGCTTGAGCTGCAATACCAAGCATAGTCACTATACAGTGTAAGGCACTGTGCTTGGTAAGTAGTGAACAGTGCACAGCAGTCAATATCACAGCCCCGTAAACACCTTTAAGACTGCCTTCAACCACCACTAGAGGGAGCCTATCGGTTACTATGTCCATTCTTTATCTTTTGAAACTGTCTATGCAGAGGTTTTGGATCTTTGTATCAGATGACTATATATAAAATATAGTAAGAAATTAATCAGGGAAGAATTTTAAATAGAATCGCATTAAATTAAAACTATTTGTAGTCAAGGTTGGGCATTAACTTTAAAGAGGACCTGTAACCAGATGTGAAAAGCCCAATGACATACATCATCTGATCGGCGCTGTCACCCTGAGCATTTTGGTGCTTTGTTTATCCAACTCTGTTCAGTTATTCCAAAGATATAAGCCCTGTTAGTGTTCACACTAATACTAGCCAAGTGGGCGGTGACACTGCATGATATACAGCACACAGAGACCCCGCCCCCAAAGAAACCATAGTGTTACCGCCTACCTAATTTGCATTATTACTATCAGGGCTTATATCTTTGCAATAGCTGAACGGATTTGGATAAACAAGGCACCACAATGCTCAGGGTGACAGCGCCGATCAGATGATGTATGTCATATGTGATGCACATTATAAAACCCCATTGCCCCCACAACTTAGAACCCCTACTAAACCAAATCTAGAACCACAAACCCTACTTTGATATTAATACAAACTCACTTGCATTGTCAGTATCTTTCAGCGCAGAGAAATTCTGGGATTGTAGTGGGTGGACATATTGTGTGTAAATGGTGCCCATTGATACAATGCAGCCTTGCCATCCTCTGTGCCCCATCACCACACACATGTCCTGTATTTTATAGAGACAAAAGTCTTGTTAACCATCATAATGCGATGAATAAACCCGTATTCCTGCTGCTGACTAATTACTATTCACGCTTGTTAATGCGACACAAATACAATACCCGAGAAGCTATTTTTATAGTTAAACAGCTTTAATGTTGTCCACAAAGAATACCAGATAACAATATGTTGTATATCAAAGCCCCAAACTCAGCAAAAGATCAAGGACACTTATTGTGCGTGAGCTCCATCCAAAACAATGTGTGAACAGCGAGGAGTTAATGGCTCAGCTAAACAGATGGAAAAACCGCCATTTACTTAAGAGTGTCTATTCGCTCTCCTGATATGGTTGTTTTAGTATTACGTGTATTTCCTATGAAATAACAAAATTAGAACATCTTTACTTATAACTCTGTTATTCTGTTCCTCTGTTGTTCCTCTTGGAAATTTAGAAATGCATGGACTGCTGACAATTGGCAACCAATCCGTAGGGTCTGTACATGGTGCAGGGGCCAGGTGTTACTATTACAGTTCCACTGCCATTCATTTCAATGCTTTGGACTCTATACAATATAGATAGATAGATAGAAATGTGTGTGTGTATATATGTATATATATATATATATATATATATATATATATATATATATATATATATATATATATATATATATATATATATAGCTATACACTGAGCTAAAAAGACCTGATTGTTGAGGGGGCTGAGTATCAGACCCCACCGGTCTCATATGAATGACCTATCCTAAGAGTAGGTCACTAAGGGTCAGTCTTGGACAACCCCTTTAATGCCGGAGAAAAGGATTTTATTACAAATTACAAAACTCCTTTAAATCAGGTTAAAGCTAAATGTAATAAATCCTCAAGGAAATAATGAAATCTTGGAATTCCACATTAAAATGGACTTTTTCCCTATTCCAAGAAAATGGATACCCTGATATCTGCCGCCAGATGTATAGACGACCTCCGTTCTGGGAATAAATAGTATTGTATGTTTATCGGGAAACCCGTCAAATCCCTCTGCTGCCGGACAGACTGGAGATAGCTGAGGGCTTAGGGCCAATTAATATCCTTATATTGGATACATGTTCCTAAATTACTAGATAAAGCGCCCAATTTTTTTTCTCTGAAAAACAACAGCGGTGTTACATTAGCCACACAGTACATCAGGGGCAGCATACGTTAGGCGCACAGATTACAGTATTTCACATATTTCTTATATACTGTTAATCTATAATGTAGAGTTACTTGCACCTTCTGTTCCTGTCATCTAATGATCTATCCCTGTGTCAGTTTATACTGCATTTCTTGCATTTTCTTCTTGAACCAGGAAATTCTGGGTAAGAAATACACACAGGGGAGTATTTTCACAGTTCTAGTGCCGCATGCTTTGTTGAAGTCTTTTCATTTTCTGCCTTTTCCAAATGATTCTATTCTCAGGCTGGAATCACACATGCAGTATTTGGTACAGTTTTCTGAGATAAAGCCAGAAGTGGACCATTATATTTTCTATCCTTTTTGAGCCCACATTCTGAACCAAAAATTGCAGCAGAAATTGTGTGTGTGATTCCAGTCTTACAGAGGACACAGATGCTGGGTAACTGCCTTAGGCCAGGGCCCCATGTGGCGTAAACGCCACGATTTGCCCGCGGCGGAAACGCGGGGCGGTTTAGGAAATCACAGCATGCCAATTATACCTACGGAAATGCCAGCGGTTTCCCCATAGGTATCATTGAAACATAAAGTCTTTCTGTCTAAAGCGCTGCGGGAAGAACCGCGTTGCGTTGCCGACGCGTTTTTTCCCGCAGCACTTTTTTGCTGCGGGACGCCACATGGAGCCTTAGCCTTAAAGGGTTTTCCCAGGGTAATCCTATTGATACATAGGATAGGTCAACAATATCAGATTGGTGTCGGTTTGACATCCAGCACCCCAACGATGAGCTGTTTGAGGATGCCTGTGAAGTACTGCTGCCTCTTCACTGTTTTCCAAGCACACCGCCGTACATTCTGTAGTGGCTGTGCTCAGTATTGCAGCTCAATCACATTCACTTGAATGGGACTGAGCTGCAAACAGGTCATATGATGGATAAACATGACATCACAGGTCTGTGAAGGAGAAGTGGCACTGACCTGAGCACTGCTGCTACTGTGAACAGCCAACAGACACCCAATACCCCCACTGATCTGATATTGATGATCTATAGTGCAGATAGGTCATTAGCATTATAATCCCTAAAAACCCCTTTAAATACACACTTTCTGAAAACTCAATTTAACCAATAAGCCTGCATTGTTATGCTAACATACCTCTCCACTCCATCTCTTTGTCATTGTGTCAGTCTACACTGCACTTCTGGCATTCCATTCATGAGCTAGTAATATGACAATGAACAATACACTAACAAAACATTCCTGTGCTATATGCCGTGACGTCTAAAATGCAAAATTTTGTGAATAAAACATGGATATTATTAGCAAGCGGTGCTGTGCCTGCGTCTGGGGCCTCTTGGAATAGAGGTTTAAACTAAAGCCACATGTCTTACTGGTCATTAGTATTCTTATAGAGAAACTTCGGAAAGACATTTAATCAGACAAGTATCTTAGAATTACTCCTTAGGAGCTGCGCGCTGATTAAAAGCTTCCTCCGTGTTTGCATTCAGAAGAATGGATGGAATGAGACCGCCAGTGTTACGGAAGTTCCCGCACGGTTTTTCCAATGTGCGGTGGGCTATGTGCTCTGGATAGATAACCTCAGAGGTGCACAAATACCATAGTGCCGAATCATTCCGCAAAGGCTTCCTGTGTATCAAATCATTTTCAATGAAATGACATGCTTAAGGGCACAGAAATGCCGACATGTCAGCCTGTAAGTTCAGGGCGAGTTCATCAACTACTGATCCCGAGATGGTAGACTTCAAAGACGCCTCTTCACAGTAGTTTGGATTCAAGCTGGAGACGTAACCTTTTATTTCTCTTCGCCGAGACTTGCCCACGTGTTACAGTTTATCTTTTCAGGCTTACAACAAAATACCCTATCCCCCCTCCATGTAACCCATGTTGCGCCATATGACATGTGTGAATAGATTTCAATCTTGGCTTCATGTGGAAACCATTTACAAATTACTGAACAGCCCAAGTGTAAAATTGCCCTGGGTACTCTCGTAGGATAGTTCCTATGGTAGATTCATTGATAAATATTACATGGAAATTGGAAGGAAAATTTACCTTTTCAGTGCAGCGTCATGTTACATGTAGCAGAGCTGAATCTCTCATACTACTCCCACTTACTCAATATAATAAAATGTATATTGCTATAACATGCTTGTCTCATTTGGACTAACATGTGGAGATGGGTAGTGTTTTTGGAAGGAAGACATTGGAGAGTAATACTGATATATGACCCTAATATATTTTACAATATTTATAACACTACATAAAGTGTTAAAATAATAGCGCCATATAGAGCCCATATAATAATGCCGTATAGTAAAAGTATGGCAGTACCAAACTAACAATTCTATATGCACCGACCAAGAAACCACTCTATAAATTTTATAAATGAACTGTTAACTTTGATCATCATAAAATTATAAATTATTTGCTAGAAATAGATATAAAAAGGATGAACCGAATAAAATTTTTATCAACTTGACAGACAAGAACAGCCCTCAAGGACTTAAAGGTATATTTAATGGAGATTTATTTCTAAAATGTAGAAAAGTTGTAGTATTTCAGTCACTTATCCAACAAGGAGCCCTGTATCAGTACCAGATTGGGTTATCTGGGTCCACCAGAACTACTTTGTATAATTGTAAGCAGTCAAGTCACCTTCATTGGGTCCAAAGTCACCTCGAAATGAGGTTGTCTTCTGCTTGAGTTTTGAGCCCCATTATTGTGCCGAAGCCTAGGCCGTTGTTGGGACCTCTTGCACTCTTGTTGACTCATTCAATCCTGCACTCTGCCTTCCGGTGCCCCTCAGCACCGACTCATTCCATTCAAGTAAAATGGGACTGAGCTGCAATACTAAGCATAGCCCCTACAATATATATGGCACTGTGTTTGATGTCCAGTGAAGAGGCCTCAGTTCTCACCCAAATGCTACAACCTCATCAACCAGGTGATCGGTGACGTAGTGGGTGTCAGACCTCCAAAATCACGTATTGATAACCTATCCTTAGGGTAAGTTATCTTTATATATGCCCCAGAAAACCCCTTTAAATATAGTGATCCATTATCTCTTAAGGTTTTACGTCCAGGAATATTTTGATAGTTCTCCATTATGTAATAAACGACCAGCAGGGAATGTATATAACCGCATGTGGTGCGTGAATGTGATCTGTAAACTCTTCTCCATTTCCTTTTTCCATAATTTATTATGAGCTGAGCCCTTTGTCAGTGATTTATTGAAAACACACCTTGCTTATCACTAGAAGGAATCTTAATTAAGGAAGGAATCCGTTGTGGCTTGTGTATTGTACTATAATGCGGCTTTTTTTACTCTGTGCGGTAACATCATCTCCAGCATGGAAACCATTCTTCATATATTCACCGAGGCTTGTTCATTGATTCATAACACTTTAAATACCTTGTTAACGTAAAGTCTCTGTATCCCCGGAGTCGCGGTATAATTAGACAGTACAGCTACATACAGTGTATGCTCATTAGATTTCCCATTTGTAAAAAAAAAAAAAATAAAAGATATGGAGTGTAAAACGGATTTGATTTCATGGTGGTAGAGAGCAGACTTATATAGTTTATATGGAACGCAGTGGCCAAGGACATATGCCTGTTCTTCCTTGAGTCTGGGAGGTCAGACATTTTATCAGGAGGTTCTCGTAGCTTCCGAGACTGTTGGCTAATCTGCCATAGGAGTGTTGAGAGGCCCCCATACACATAAGACAATCTTCCTCTCCGGATGAAGTCATTGGATGTTGGCGCTTTTGCTCTAATCTGGTCTTTAGGTACTGGGGTTGCTACAGGTACGATATAGGGAGAAGATGGTGGTTTTACAATGGGCAGTGTCAAGAATCCTTCTTCTACACAGCTAAGATGTATCAAGGATCACACAACTCTTTCCCGCTATGGGTTGTCCCTACGAGTGGCATACAGTACAAATCCTCAAAGCTAAGATCAAAATGGGCTTGACCATACAGTATGTTATATTTTTCCACCCCACCCTGTTTGTTTCTCCTTCCAGACCCTTTTCATGACCCTTTGGCCACTTTCTCGAAGAGCTGAGCCACCTCTCTTCTAGGGCCCCATTGCAGTTACATAGACTACCACTTTAGTAGATACACTATCTGTCTCTGGGATGAAGGACTGAGGTGGCGTGAACCAACACCAGGAGATAAGCCTCCATTTTAAATTGAATTACTGGTAAGGTTTGGGTCAACCAAGCACCCAACTCTCCATTGCGAATTGTAACATGCACTAGAGCTAGAACAGAGGCTCCTTTATGATCCGTACTCTCGGAGCCTCTCTCTTCCATCTACTCCCCAGAAGAGTAATGCTAAGAATCCTTCAATTTTGTTCATTTTCTTAACGCACCCGATCTGTTTGTCTGAAGAATACATTGCCATGTATTACGGTATATTCATGTCTGAAAAATTCTTAGATCAAAGTTTTGGGCTTGGTAAATTGATCTCCTAGACAGCGCCATTACATTGTTACAACAAGCAGAATGAAGGGAAAAATTTAACAAAATCCTTTGACATGATTTATGAACGTCTCTTCATAAAAATAAACTTTGGAAAATGAGGATTCAATGAACCCCGCTTTCAAACACGCTATGGTTTCAATTCAAGATGTGCTCTCGCCAAACCCGAGCAAATTTTCTATGCGAAACTCACAAAGCAAAGAACAAGGACTGATATTGAACACCTGCTCTGTACAGTCACATCGACCATCATGAATACCGCTCTGTGCAAACAATTCAAGTTATTACAAGTGCCTCAAATATTTGCTGCTTCCACGCAGATTCAGCTATCTGACGAAGAATGGAAGCCTTTGAAAGCATCAATTAAAATAATAACTTACAGGTGGCTAAAGTATGTCAGACAGGCTTTACTCTACTCCATGGGAGCCGACTACCTTCTCCTGACCCTGGCGTTAAAGTGTACTGTACCTCTGCCCTACAGACACTAGGGATGGTCATTTTTCAGCCAACACTTAAGTGAATACCAGTTCTATAGGAAATAGACCTGAGAAAATCTTCTAATATAGCCAAAGATTGATGGGGATATTTTTGGTCTTCAAATCAGGCTTCAACCGGCCGGCCGTGAATTAAAGGCATGGGCGGAACACATGTGCCGCCTGTGCACGGGCCGTTTCATTAAATTAAATTAAATGAATAGACGCCATGGAAGCAAGGGCCACAAAATAGGACAGGAATAGGAACTGTTCTATATTTTGCGGCCCGGGCTGTTGGCCCGCACACGGGACCGTGGAAGTTAATGGTCGTGTGTATGGGCCCATAGAAAAGAATGGGTCAGTGTGCTATCCGTCAAATACATGGATAGCACACTGATCATGGCCATGGTCGTTTGCAACCGGCCTTACCTTGATGTTTTTCATTTTCTTGCCCTATGAGGGTTCAAGTTGGGTAGATGCCATATGTACCATGTGTGTTGCTAAAATTTCTCTCCTTGTATAGTTATTCTTTCTCCTTCATCTTGTTATTTTTGGGTAGAACTTGGAGGAGTTTGCTCAAGTGTCCCATTATGAAATAATCCAAGTATGTGATTTTTTTTTCACTTCAAAGTATTTTATTATGTCATTGGGGCACTTGGGATATCTTCACAGTCCAAGATATTTTTGATTTTTATTATTTTTTTCCCTTCAAAGTATTTTATTACATCATTGGGCCAGTTGGGATATCCTCACCCTACCAAATGTTTTTGTTTTATTTTTATTTTTTTTTCCTTCAAAGTATTTTATTATGTCTTAGAGAAGCTAGGATATCATTGCTGTATTTGACCCTATTTTATCAGTCACTCCATAAAATGTTGTCTAGGTTTCCTGCCCCTCATGAGTACAGAGCATACACCACCTACATGAGAATGAGAAGCAGTATCCCATCTGTTCCTGAGATAACCCTAATCTAAGGCACCTCATCCAATTCATCCAGTCAAACCCTGATAAGGAGCAGGAACCCCAGAAACAGCTGCTTGCTGATGGGTTCCTCTTCTGTTCAGAGGAGCCACTGGTTAGATGGCTTTTATTGCTTGGAGGAGAGCTTATCTGTATACTTGTAATGTCAAAAAGTTGCTTAGGTTTTATGGAAATTTGCCTGAATGGCATGGCATACCATCTTCGCTACTGCTGTCTGGATTATTTCAGCCTGTATCCCACATGCTCTACAGAGCAGTCACATATGTGCATCTCATTTCAACATCCATCTTGACTTTCCGCATTTGGGCAATTTTCTCCATCTTTTTAACCAGCATAAAAGGAAAACCTCTAACATATGTTGTATATGGAGATTTGCCGGCTAAATATCTGCTTTTTCATAGAATTTCCATTTTGCTAATGACATAAGTGAATTCTATGCGTGTCGCGGTCCACATTTCAAAGCATTACATCTCAGCCTACACAATCTTTAGATATTTAATTTGTGATTCAGATGAAGGAACATTACTACACTTGACACAAATGTGTTAACACTTTAAATGCTGTTTGGTTTTTTTTAATTACTCTGATATATAAGAGCATTTAGAATATTCCCGGGTGTTTAATTAACATATGTCTTTGAAATTGTTTATGTCAAATTTGGGTTAAGTCAATACATTGAGTATTCCCGATAGGATCAAGATGGAGGCCTGTAGACATGAAACTAATTGCTCCTACTCTCTAAGTGACACATTTTCTATGCTTTGTTGTAAATCTTGTCTTATCCCTGAGGTTGTGTTCCCTTGTGTACTTTCTTGGTTCACCAGAAGTATTTAATATAGAATGTGTAATGTGTACAAATCAGTCCGCCCTTAACTTTCCACAAATTTTGGTAAGGACTCCAACTTTTTGTCATACAAATTCAATACATTATTGCATCATGGTAGCACAGCACTCGACAGGCTACAATTCCCAGCCACATGGTGACCATATAGCTTTCACACCTCCCAGTGTTATAGTGCAAAATCATATTTTTTTTACAAGCTGGTCATCTTGTGCTATACATGTCCTCATATGCCAAGCACAGAGATAAGGTAAGGAGGTACACATCTCCAGGCTTTAAGCTCCAGATTGATCATTTTTTAAGGAAAGGAGACCCTTTGGGGGTTTATTTATTTGACCCTACACATATGGAAACATAGTACAGAACCAAATCCCAACATATTTTGTCCTGGAAATTGGACTTTTTCCATTTAAATCAGAATTCTGTTCCTACTGGGAGAAGGTAAATGACACCTGCTATGGTCATCACTAGTTTTTGGTGAACAGGTTCAATACAAGCTGGGTTAGTCACAAATTTTCCAAAAATGTTGGGTTTTGGATTCGCCTCACACAAATCCAGCAAAGTTGATTATTTTACTGTGAAGTTGCTTCAGGCCCCAGAGTATAATAATCGCAAGCCAGGGAAGGTATGTAAAAATTAAAAAAAAAAAAAAAAATGTACTCACCTTCTGAGCTCTGTTGAGGCATCCTCCGGCATCCTCCGGCATTCTGGTCTCCCTTCTGGGCCATCCGCCATCTTCTCTGATCGCCAGATCACCGCTGAGGTCTATGATTGTGCCTCAGCTATAACGTGGGGGCATTGACGTCCTCATGCTTTGATGCAACAGTGGTGACCAGGGGGCTGAAGAAGATGGTGGATGGCTCAGGAAGAAGATAGGAATGTCAGAGGTTGCCATGGCAGAGCCCAGAAAAGTATTTATTTTTCTTATTTTTTTTACATACCTTCCCTGACCTGTGATCATTATACCCTGGGGCCCAAAGAGACCCCAGTGTAAAATAATCAATTTAAGTCTGCACTTCTGGTTCAAACCAAACAAGTTCAATCCAAAATGGAATTTCCAGGTGAACCTTGCAAATATTTGTGAATTGAATTTTGCAAAGTTTTCTGATTACTAGTCATCACCAGTGCTGTAGTACTCATTTCTATAGGCTCTAAAAAATGTTGTGGCTTTAGGTTCTGTCCCTACTGAATTTATATTCATTGTTCAGTCCACAACGTCAGGTACAGATATGTCAGTCTTTATCTTTCCTCTTGGCTCAAGATATCCTTAGATGAGGGCACAAGATGTCTAGCTTTGAAAGTATAACTCTGTTGACCATTGTGAGTAACACAGGAGTATTTTTTATTAAACTGGTCATCTAGGGGTATCTCGAGCCAAGAGGAAAGATATATAAGGGCGAAACTGTGTATTCATGTTTATGATGAACCTGACAACATTAGGGAAGCTTCATCTCTTACAACATGTCATTGAAGAGGTTTGTCATGTCTCTTTTCTCCAATCAAAAATTTCAGAGTGAGTAACACAAGGGGTGTAACATGAGGGGTGTTGATAGGCTCTAAAGATACATAAAATAACGTGGGGCAGTGACATTGGGTGAGGAAATAGATTTAGCCATTACTGGCACCAGAAGATTCAGGAATTGTACAAAAGACCTATAGTGTTACTGTTTCTCCTTGTGGATACACTAACTGGTGAGGGAATCTTAACATGCAATGCTTCCTGGGAATAAGTATGCAAATTAGTTCTTCCCCAGACGCAAGAAAGCTGTCTGTCTAGTGCCACCTATAGGTAGTTATCCTGCTAGTCAATGTCCAACTCATTAAAAAGCCTTGAAACATAACTAGAGATTTTATCCAAATCAGAGTCTCCTCCAAAAACAACAAAAACACATCTGTAAACAGCTATTTTGTATGGCTAAAAGGCCTGTTCATGTTTCAAAGCTCTTTAATAAGTCATACACTGACAGACAGGTACCTATAGGTGGCCCTAGAGAGAAAGCTTTCATCCTTCTGGAGGAGAGCTGATTTGCATAAAGATATTGAGCACATGCCCCTGGTGGTCAGTGCTAGTAACAGACACAAAGTCTGCACAACGTCAGACGCAGATCATGCAGTATAGCAATAACGTGTGTCTTCCTATCATGTGGCATCTACCTAACAGTGCAGAGTTACACAGCATGGCTTTGTGCGTGATCTCTACTTCCTTTCTAGTGCCGCTTTGTCCATCAGTGTAGACCATATCCTTGGTTTTTTAGCTTCCCCAGATGTTCCTCTGTGCATTAACACATGCTACATTACAGCCATAAGACCTGGTATAAAAGATACAAGGCCTATTTTTGTCCCAGCACTTTTTTATTTGCTGTATTCACATTTAATGATGTGCACTTAAAAGATTTTGGTGTATGAGAGCGTCAGGGGTTATCCATCCGAAACAATAATGAACATGCAACTCCAAAGATCCCAAAAGGCCTCAATATTCAAGTATGTGAAACTCTATCCTCTTTCTGTACCTGAACACTTAATCTTACTCTACTCTGCCACATCACCATCCATCTTATTTAGTGCTAGTGAATGGAAAGATTGCACGGTCCCTTAATGAGACTACCATGAATGGAGCGATCCGCCTCTCCCTGTGTATTGTATGACGTCTGTGGTCTCTCTGGATAGCAGAGACACAATATATTGTATAGACGGAAACTGGACTGGCACTGCATCACAACATAGAGATACTATATAAAAATGGAGCATGAGCTGACGGAAAGTCTATACAGATTATCATTATTGACTGTACAGATACCAGAATATATCATCTAGAAAATTACTAAGACTCAATTTACATATGTTTTTCAGGTACGAGGCGGAAAACTTATGATCACCTACACAAGAAAAAGCGATGCAGGAAAATATGTGTGTGTCGGTACCAATATGGTGGGTGAAAGGGAAAGCGAAGTAGCCGAACTAACAGTATTAGGTAAGAGTTTTTACCATTTTTTATGTTCCTAATGTATGGGCCCAGCTTTAGGCTACATTCCCATCTGCGTCGGAGTCTGTCTGGTGCATGGTCCATCTGAATTTGCCTATGAAATACCTATGCAAATCTGGCTTTTTTGTACGGTGATGTCAGGGAATTAAAAAAGGGTACCTGATAGACCGGAAGAACAGATTAAACACTGATGGGGACACACCCTTAACGGATTTGTTCAGGATTTGAGATTTTTTTAATTGTATGTTATTCCAAACTGCTGTAGCGCTGCTGTTTCTGTGGCCCCCTTAGTCTTTGTTGACTTGTCCTTTAGTCTTGATTATTATTATTTTATTATTTATATAACACCATTAATTCCATGTTGCTTTACATTATTATATTAATTCTTAGGTGCTTTACATTATTATATTAATTCCATGGTGCTTTACATTTGAGGGTTTACATACGGTACACAAAATATACAAAACAGATAATACTAACAGTGACCAACTGGCACAGTGGGATAGAGGGCCCTGTATACGTGCTCGTGATAGCTGCAGCCAATCACTGGCCTCAATGGTCATGTCTGCATATATGATAAGAGACTGCAAAGTCTAGTCAAGGGCTTCAGTGGTCATGTGAATGTATGGCATTTGACCACTGCAGCAAAGTAATGTCTGAGGACCAATGGTATGGTGGAGCTGGAGTTGCAGGGGATTAAACAAGGATTTTTTTTTTTTTCAGAATTACCTAGTATTAGAAATTTTTTTGAATCCTGGACAACCACTTTTAGGAAATTGTCCTATCAAGGCAACTATATTTATGGCACCTAGATCTCATGTACTGTATTCCATGTATGACTTTAAGTAATAATGGCTTCCATTTATGTGGACTCTTGTTATGCGATCAGTATTACAATAGATGGGCTAGAAATGATGAGATGATCACTGTAGTTAGTCTATATGCACACAAGCGTGTGCATCATAGGGTGTGTCAGAAAACTGCATGGATAGTGCATGGATGATATTCGCTTCCTGTCCCTGCCCTCCACTGACCCATTTATTTCCTGCAATAAGCCCAGATCACAAAATAGACTAGGAATAGGATCTGTCCTGGGTTTTGACCCAGGCTCACGGCCCCTACTTGGACCTGTGATAATACCCGGGTGTGTATGGGACCATAGAAAATAGTGGGTCATTGTGATAGCCATGTGTGCATGGAGCCTTATCATGGAAACTCCAGATCAAAGGACCCAGATCAGCTCTCCAGGGTAGCTCAGGAGTCTGCATTCCTCCTGTACCCGGGGCTAATGTATAAGCCCCAGTTACAGGGAAAATCAGCAGAAACAAAAAAAAAAACCCCAAAAACTATTTATAAAAATTATGTTAGAATGCACCCCATATCTATTATGACCTTATGGTGAGCACAATATATAACAAAATAAATAAAAATAAAAATTATACAGTGTGCATATATATATATATATATATATATATATTGCCACTACCATACCCATGTCACAGGTTCTAGCTCAGCCCCTGGTGACACAACAATATGTGTCACCTATTTTAAAAATTACCGTGAGGGAGAGGGAAAATTATTGTATATTTTTTTTTTTTTTTAGCAGCAGCTTGTGCTATTAAAAAAAAAAAAAAAATTAAAAATGTGTAAAACAAACATTTCCCCTCCTTTTTTGTTTAGATTTTTTTTTAATTAAACACATTAAATTTAAAATAAAAAACAACATAAAAAGTCCTATTTATCAACAAATAAAAAAAAAAAAAATATATATATATTTTTTGTACTTGCGGTTTTGAGAGCTATAACTTTTTTTTTGGAATTTGGTTTTTATATATGCTGTATGTGTGTGTGTGTGTGTGTGTGTGTGTGTATATGTTATCTGAACCAAAAAAAGTTATAGCTCTTAAAACCGCATCTACAAAAAAAAAAAAAAAAGTGTCCAGTACCAGAGAAAATAACCCGGACCTGAAATTAAACATTTTAACCTCAAAAAGTTTTAAAAAAACAACAAAAAAAACCTTTGCTTCAACTAGTTGAATAAATGCTAATTCAGTCATCAAGACCCCCAAAAAACTAATGAAATCAAACTCTTGCTTAACAGACATAAAAAATATTGTAGATGACTTCAAACCGTCAACAGCAGATAAACAATGTTCGCTTTTTCACAAAACATCTAACTTTAATCTAATTAGTTTATTCTGCGTTATAGCGGCACAGAAAAAAGTCCCATAGGATAAAATGCTTTTGTTGAAACAGGTGCTGTTTGTTATTTTTGGCTGTAATAAGTGAGAGAGAACATTTTAGTGATTGCCTGTCATTATAATTATATCTTCTGGAAAAGAGTATTAAAGAGTACTACTAATCCTGGGAAGAAAGTAATCATCATTTTTTGCATTCCCTTCATGGTGATAGTAAAAGTAGCTAACTGGGGGTTGCAATTATATATATAAAAATAACAGTCTTTAAGCTCGTGGAGTTATTATGTTCTGATTTGTCGTAGCTTCCGAAAGGTTCATGTTGCATCGTCTGAAGAAAGCATAGAACATGTCCTTAGGAGCAATTATTAGTATCTTCAGGCCAGGATTACACTGAAGAAATATAAGCAATTGCCTAATTTTTTTGGCCAGTGATGGCCTCACCGTTGCCGGTTATGTTCACGGCTCTATAGGCTTCCTGATTAATGTTGGATCTTTTTTCAGAAAAATACTTCTGATAGCGAGACGCGCTTGAACAACTGCGGAACAGGTGGTGTTCCTGTAATTGAAATTAGACGATCCATTCATGAATAAATAAACCTTCACATTTTTTATCCTTCTTAAAACTAATCCTTAGTCTTGGATTCACACCTTGACTTTCATCGAGGGCATAAAAGAACATTTTTCAGCCGGTTCATGACATTTTAGAGTTGAATTATTGGTATGGTCATGATCTACGGCTTTGTAGTGAATCTGGAGAAGATATTGACCAGTAAGTTAAAAAAAATTTGATTACTTGGCTTGCTGTATTTGATATAGCAAAAAATAAAACTAAGGACATGACCTGCCAATCAGTTCTCACGTAAGAGCGAGGAACAGAAGTATTACTGCCAACTACATTCCTCATACAGTTGTATGGTCACTCAGAACCACTAATAGATACCACTAGTGGTGGCTTATTTTCTTTGAGAACATAAGGATCGGACATGTTGAAATCCAACCTTCCTGATCATTCCTTCCACCATCTGTTGGGGAAGATTCTGGACATTTCATACACATTAAAAATGGTTGACCAGTTTGGCTGAAATTGATGGGTTCAGTCAACATTTGTCTAATATGTATGCAGTAGTTACCATCCCTGGTAACTGGGTTCCCCAGTTCTCATGGCCTTCTAGCACCTACATGATTAATCTCTTTTGCACTTGCACTCTTACATAATATTATGCACATCATACTTAGACCAGGATTGGTGGCCTATGCAACTTTTTTGGAACATTCTCAGACATTTGCCATTGACAGGACATTTCTCACGGAGAGTTCTTGAGTCAGGATGTCATTTGTGAATGACGTAGTTGCGGTCCATTGCATTAAAAAGTCTGTCAAACTATATATCCTGAGTATGAACCATGTCAACTGACCAAAATATAATTGTTTTTCTTACAGAAAGACCGTCCTTTGTAAGGAGGCCAAGTAACATGGCGGTTACAGTAGACGACAGTGTTGAGTTTAAGTGTGAGGCTCGCGGTGATCCCGTTCCTACTGTTCGTTGGAGGAAAGATGATGGTGATCTACCGAAAACAAGGTACTTTAGACAAGGTTCCTTATGTGGAAATCATTCTAATCACACAAAAAATGTCTTTGCACCTATGTGGTTTATAGAGGATCATGTCGACCTGGTCCAAATCTTGTGCCTAGATACTTACGTAAAGTATTATTTCTAATTTACAATGTTTTGATGCTTCGAAGGTATGAAATCCGAGATGACCATACACTCAAGATTCGTAAGGTCATAGCTGGGGATATGGGATCGTATACGTGCATCGCAGAAAATATGGTTGGCAAAGCAGAAGCATCAGCTGTCCTCACCGTGCAAGGTAAGCCATGGTGACCTATCAATAGTAGATAGACAAGACATCATCCAGCGAAGCTAATACAACAGCCATGTCTCCTCCATTACTGTCAACAGTCTGCTCTATTTTTAGAGAATGACGGATACAATTAAGTAATTAGTCATTAATTTTTCTTTGCAATTCATATTTACATGTCAAATTAACTTAAATTTGATGTATATGTTTTTCCTGTGACTTTTGAATTTAGGTCACATTTACATCCCGCTCAGAAGAAATATATGTCACTCTCCGCTGGATGCCAGTACAAAGCAAATAATTCATCTTGCAGGGCTCTTGATTTGCATAGAGACTCATTTATGTTGATTACTGTAGCATATGGAACCAGAATTACATAAATTCAATGTAAAGATAAATATGCAGATTTATAGGCTATAGGATGAGAATTCATTATATTGTGTGGGACAGCGGGAAATCGCAAAAACATGTCGGGTAGTATAAAATATGAAAATAGTTGTGGTCAGAATTTGCAAATATGAAAAATTCTAAAAAGTTGTACTAGGCAAGTATATTCTGGATGTACTTCTTCTAGATATAGTGACAATACTCTTGATATTTTCCACCATCATAGCTAGAACATTGGTAAAGATAGCCAGGTACATGAGATTGAATATCTGTTGAACCCACTGATTTTTACCGGACTATCCCGTTATCTAATGTATATGGTGGCCTCTTGACTTGTCCGTAATGAAGAGTGTAGGGAGAGAGGGCTGTTGGATTTCAACATGCCTGATCTTTTTTTTTTTTAGTAGAGATAAGCCACCATCTGGCTGCAGCAATACCCTTTCCCTATTGAGAACACATGCATGTGCCGTCAAGCCAAACATGCATGTGTATGTAGGGTTGGGAGGAATAGCTACTGGGAGCTATAGCTATTAGACAAATGAGTGATTGCCTGAAAGGACAAATTCCATTAAAATGCATTGTGATACAGTATACTCATGATACTCTCTTCAGATCCCAGAGTATAATGAGGGAAGGCCCAAGGGAGGTGCAGAAACACTTACCTACTCTCCCCTCTCCTGGGCACCCTCGCTGTGTCTGGTGCACCCATTGGGTCCTCTTGAGTCATCTTATGATCTCTTTCGGCCTCCTGGGAAAATTCATTGGCCCCAGGGGACTGTCGCCCAATCACACATGTCACATGGAGCACGCCGACGTCATGTTAAAGTGCCATGACGTCGACATGCCCCATGGGACAGCTGAGATCCAGTTACAGGCCTAAGTTGTTCCCTGGGGCCCATGAAGTCACCCAGGAGGCTAGAAAATTATCAAAGAGCAACCTGAGGGAGCACCGGATGCCACAAGGGGGAGCCAAGAAAAGGTGAGCAAAGGTGAGTATAAGTGTTTATTATGTTTCTGCAACACCCCTGGACCTCCACTTATTATACTCTGGGGTCTGAAGACCAGTTCAACAAATTAATAATAGCACTCAACAAGTTTGGCCTGAAATGAAAAAGGCAGACAAACCTCGTGAAACGAACCTTGTGAGGTTTTCCCATATCTAATTAAAAGTAACCAATGAGGGTCCCCCAGATCAACCGAGAGCCTATAACATGTTGATCAAATTGTAAGATTTATTGAGATTCAACTGATTGTTCACATTATACAATGTATAAGATTAGCTTGTGTGTAAGATAAGCCTAAATGTACGATTGTGTAAGATTAGCATACATGACCACTGCGCTATACGGTATATAGGGATGGTAATCCTTTTGTGGGAAGAAGCCATCTGCATGTTTACAGAGTCAATTATTTGCTCTGAACTTCCGACTGTAATCTGTAGGTTTTCTTCAAAGGAGGTTAAGAGCCATGTATCTTTGAGGGTTAGTGTTTAGCGGGATTAAAACTTTCATCGCTTTAACCATGTTTACCTTTTGTATTGATTCTCTATGATAAAAGCACCATGAAAAAAAAAAAGTACATTCCATGCCTGGATATACATGGCCTTCACATATCACCACCAGCACTCATCTCTCCTTTTATTCTATAGAAGCAAACGTATCACATACAGGGGAGTATTTATACAGCAAAGTCCAAAGAAAAAGGAGGCTTTGGCAAGGACGTCCAATCTGAGATCTGCTGTGTGTTTAATGTTATGAATCAAACAATACATCTTTTTGCAAGTATTTGCGTCCTTTGTGCTTTTAGGTCTAACCAATTTTTCCCAGTTTCATTCAGGGGTCCTATTAGCCACCTGTTTCTATGTGGAATCACAGTCAGGCTGAGCTTCTGTGTGTGACAAGCAGTCCTAACAGCGTCACACGGGGGGGAACAGTTTTTTTTTTTTTTTTTGCGTATTCTTTATAATGGGGAAACAAAGAACAATAGACAAAGAACGATAGAAATTAAAACAAATAAATAAATAAATAAAAAGTCACTTTTTACTGCCATATAAATGTGATCTACAGTAGCTAATCTGCTTTACAGTGACACCAAAGCCTTCATATGTACTATGTATGTTCCTCAGTGTCTATTAAAAAAAAAACGCAGATCACTAAAAGGAATTTATAAGACACAATTCTCAGTTCGAAATATAAAAAAAAAACCTGAAATGTGTTGTTTGCACATGTCGGCAGACCTCACACATTGAAGATGACTCGTGTTAACTGATATTATGTTTATTATATATCTTACAACATACCTTTCCTGAAGCAAAGGTGAAGCTATGCTTATATGTTATCCCTAATTACTGACATTGTTCCCTCTCTTAGGCTCCATTCACACACACTTATTATAGATCCAAGTCAATGCTTTAGATTTAGCCTCAAAATGGAGTTGGATTACCTACATGAAAATGCGGAAAAACTCCCCCCCCACTCCAAAAAAAATGTATTCTCATAACAAGATTCAATTCTGGTTTTGTGCTAAATACACAGTATTCACACACAACTCTAATATGGCCATGTGAATGCTGCCTTAAAGGGAGTCTGTCCCCAGATCCCATCAACTCAGCCCCTCAGATTAGAGTCACCTGAATCAGTCTTTTCACCTTGTGAATCGCTGTCTCGGAGATATTGTTTTTGAAGCAATTTCTCAACAGAGCTCATTTGCATATTGACAAAAAAGATGTCAAGAAGGCAGCGATTCACAAGGGGAAACAATGTTTGTTTCAGGTTACCCTAACCTATTTATCTGCAGGGTTTGGTTGACATTCTGGGTTCTGGTGACAGACTCCCTTTAAAGAGAGCAATCCACTTGGGAATATGACTTTTTCATATTTACTATTGGGGCTACAATTAGACGCTGGTGTAAACATGGCGCATGTTTGGCACAATGTGGTGCATCTTTGGTGCGTCTTGTTTAGACTAAGATTTTTCAGCTTTCTAGACATTTGGTTGTGTATTCTACAGTAAAGGCGGCGCGGCTTAAAAGAACCAAAATGCACCAAATATGCGCCAATATTGTTTAATAAAATTCTGGCTCAAGGTAAGCCAACTACGAAGGTGGTACAAATGTAGACTAGATCATGTACAAGATATGCCAAATTATATCCCGCATCAGCCACTGTAAAAATTAGAACTTTTCGAGAAGAAAACTGTTTTCTTAGTGCCACCAATAGGTAGGTACCCTGTAAGTCAAGGTCTGACCCTTAAACAAGCCTAGCAACATGAGCAGAGATATTAGCTAAGTGTCCTTTGTGACTCGGGTGTCTGGCTTGGACAATATCACTAGTCAAAGTTGCATGACTTTTAAAAGGGTTGGACATTGACTTACAGGGTAAGTATCTAGAGTAGATGCCACTAGAGAGACATTTTTCTTAATTCTGAAAGAGAGATCATTTGCAAGCCAAAAATATATAGTGAGTTTAATGTAGAATTATAAAATTGTTGGCTAATTTGCACGGTTTCTTCCATGGAGCAATTACAATAGGACACCATATAGATCTGCATCCCCTTAGTAAGAGCCAGAACCCCATAAAGTAGTAATAGTTTTGGAACAGCTTGGGCTGGCACAGAAGAGAAATTATAGTACAGAGCAGGGATACTGGATGGTTGGATAAGATGCCTCAACCACAAATGTTCACAAGTTGTTATAATTGGTCTAGAATTTTAAGATAAAATTTATAAATAAAATTTATTGCATGAGAATTGCTGAACTTTTTGTTGAATCAAGTAAATATGGGTCAAGATATTGATGATTATGAGGTACTGTGTGTGTACAAACCCCGATATGTTCTCGCTAAATATTCTGCACTTGTCCCTATATGTTCCAGTGTAGTGAACAGCTGGGAAACAGATACACGCTGTAATATGTAAAACATGATGTGTTGGGAGTTTTCGTGTCCTGGGCAAGTTGGTTTTAATTTGTGTCCTTGGCACATTTTCTATAGTGCTGTAAATATTTTACAGTTTTTCATTATATGTATGACACAATAGTCTCTGTTGTATGTTATCCTCTAGCTGGGTAAATGACCTTTGTACGCTGATGTCTTAAAGGACCATTATCCTAAATGTACGCTATTACAGTAGAGAGTCAGTGTTCATTCAAGCAAATTAAAACGTTAATGTTTCTATACTGTGTCCTGAAAAACAGATCTACAGTAAAGAACAAAAGTTTAGGCTGATGGGGAAAAAATGCTGCAAAGTAAGAAGCAAGAGGGGGCAAGAAGTAAGCTTACAAACATAGAAGTGTTAAAAGTTTATTTCTGCCAATTAATTTATAAAATTAAGTGAATTGAAACAATAAAAACAAAAAGTTGAAAAAAAAAAACAAAACAAAATGAAGTGAATAAAAAAAAAAAATCTAAATCACATCAATATTTGGATTGACCACCCTTTGGAGGCGGAGTCCCGAAAGTTGAGCCCTGATCTCACCATCATCCAGTCTGTCTGGGATGACATGTAGAGACAGAAGGATTGGAGCAAGCCTACATCCAGAGAAGATCTGTGCTTAGTTCTCCAAGATGGCGGGAACAACCTCCCTGCCGAGTTCCTTCAAAAATTATCTTCAAGTGTAACCAGAAGAATTGATGGAAGGCAAAGGGCAAAGGTCACCCCAAATATTGATGGGATTTACATCTCTCTTTTCTTCATTCACTTTATTTTGTTAAACTATTAGCACTTCTATTTCTGAAAGCATTCTTACTTTGCAGCATTTTCCTGCCTAAAACTTTTGCACAATACTGTAATTGTAGACCTTTTAGTAAATTTTCAATATAAGAAACAACGTGGATTCAAACTAGAAACATACTTGTATAGATGTAATAAAGAACTGTTTGAATTGATACATTTACCCTTATCCAACTGGAACCTGTCATCACTCTAGATTTGGAGTGAAACCTATGATGGGGTCCATGTTTTGAGGAATATCATTGTGAAGTAAAGCTGAGCCAACATTTTATCATCATTATAATTTTCACATTTAATTAATTTATCTTACCATTTTATTTCCGTGTTTTTCTTTTCTTGCTTTTTGTTGTTTTTTATGTTCATTTTATTTCACACATTTTTTTTGTTTCTTTTTATTTTTTAGTTGTTTCTGGTAAGTTGGAATTTTATTATTCATCATTTATTGTTCACCATCCTGTTATATCATGGCTGGAATCCCATCCCATCATCTTCCTCATGACTCCACCAGTCAACCTCTATGTTTCATTTGTCACTGGCAATCCAGAAATATGGGTAGGAATTACATCCGCCTGGTAATGTTGACAAAGATATAAGGTAATATGCACCTGATACTCGCTGGGCACCAGAGTTGCCCGTCTTCTTATGTGCAATCCGATCTCATAATTCTATTCATTAACATAGGATTATGGCTTAAAGGGCGCTGTTTCTTGTTCTGTCTTTTAACAAATTTCTATTAACAAACTTACTTTAGAGCGCTTTATGTGGTATTGCAAAATAATATATCTGATGACATCATTGTGGAATTACAGAGCACCTGGCGTATTGTAGAGGCAGACATTTTGAACTGGAAAGTGGAAGCTCACCTCTCTGTCACAAGACTGGAATTACTTTTTTTGTTCAGTAAAATCCATTCTCAACACATACAACATGGTGGCCGATATCAGAAATCAAAGAGAGTAATTATGGGGGAAGGGTTCCCCTGTGTTTAAGGGGATACCAAGAACTGCAATTGAGTTTGGTCCCCACCTTCTTTCCTCATGGGTGATCCAAACCTGCGCAGGGTTTCCTATTTCTACAGGCACTGGAATATTAGCCAGACTATAGGGGCACCATAAAATTGTCCAAACTTTGCTCTACTTACATTTTCTAGAAGCTAGGGTTTCTAGAAGGTACCATATCTACAGTAGATAGGGTTTACAAAAAGACAAATGTGTAAGGATGGGGAGAGGTGACTTTAAAAAGGTCCTTTCATTACCTCCACCAACTCCAGTTCTTTGCATCCTTTAATAGATGTTGATTCCAGTACAGTTGGAATTTTTTTTTCTGTAGCCCCCACCATTCCCAAGCAACCAGTGTGTTTAGTTTTGGTGCCTGATGTGCCATTTAGGCTCAAGTAGGTGGTGTCAGGCAGGATCAGGCAAGGGGGCATGATTCTGATTGGACAGTGTCAGTTCAGAATCACACCCACTTGTCTGCTCCTCCCTGAGACCACCCACTTGACAGTAGAGAGCCTAAATTGCATATCAGACACCAAAACTAACAGCACTGATTGCTCAGGAATGGTGGAGGCTGCAGAAAAATTCCAACTGAGGAGAGATTAGAGTATCTGTGCAAAGAAGTGGACTTGTTGACAGGTCCTCTTTAACTAGCACCTGAATAAGTACTCAGTTAGATTTTTGTTATGGCAACCACTCTTTGCGACTTGTGTCCCTACCTAGGAAGAGAGATTTGATTTAAAATATTGTTTATAATAGAATGTATACGGATTCCTTACCGTCATATAAAGGTATATCTAGTGCAGATTGTATACAGTATACAGGACATTACAAAGACATTTTTCATCTCTATAAATCAGGCTGAGTTTTCGAAAAAGCAAACTTGGAATGCAAATTTCAGAATCCCGCACTTGCCCTGAGCCTTTAGATATCTCAGCATGAGCATAATTTACTTTGCTGAGGGAAAATTATATGGCATAAAGGCAAATAATTCCACACGGGTGGGCATCAAAGCTGATTTAACAAGGAAATTTTCTGTGGTCGTCAAAACAGTCATAACAGTCCTATGGCTTTGACTAAGTCGTTCTGGCTTGTTCCTTATTCCACTGCATTTCTCTCATTTTCCATAACTCCACCTTGTAGTTTGTGAATCTTTTTCTTTTGCTTGTGAATTGAATTTTCCATTTATATTCTGGCATAAACCTGCTTAGCTAATACTAAGTAGTTAGAGTATGGTAACATTTATATGTCTATTTGAGAAGGATTTCTGTGAATTTTTAGTGCCAAATATTCAAGCCTCAGAATATGTCTATATGTTATATAACAAATGTAAGAGTATGTATAGAAAATAAACCATACATAAAACTGTGTTTCTGCTGTACAGAATGGTGGTGGTACTGTCTATGACCAGATAATGTTGGTCAGCCCAATGGTCGAGGGGCTCATCAGATTTCTATAGGCAGATCACTTGCACAGTCCACTATTTTCCATGTTGGACTTCTCCCACCCATCTCTGACCATGACTCATAATGATCCCCCAAGTAACAAGAACCCATGAAGGCATGACATAGTGAGTAGGTGTAGGAAAGCTGACCATTCTAGCTACAACTTACAGATCCTTTTTATACAGATCGTAAAGGAGCACTAGACATACAAAATGCTCAAAATAAAAAAAACAATAATTTCCTCCTTGAATCTTCTTATTTGATTATATTTTAACTAATTTTACAATCAAAACTGTAAAAGTTATCTTCCCTATGTGTCCCAGCTCAGCCCTGTCCTCCTCCTCATTGCCCTGTGTGTGACTGTAAGACAACTGGCTGTAGCAGATGCCTCCCTATAATAATAACCCCCATCGGCATGATCGCACCCAACACCCTCAACTGATTTCTATCTGAATATGGGACAAGTCAGCAATAAATTAACCCCTGTGTACCCAAGATTTCTACAAGACTGTATCTGGATCATGCAGAAAGTGCTGTAGACTAACAAACAGAGGGGGCAAAAATATCTATAAATTACTTTAAGCATTCATTGTTAGGTTTAGTTTTTCTTTAATTGGGTCTTAGTTCTGATTCTGTCTTTGCCCCAGCTCAATGATCTTTTTTTTTTTTTTTTTTTTTTTACATTTACCCCAAGGTCTGCGTTTCTAGAAATCTAGCACTGATACATTATACAATGAAATCTATCACTACTATACTATACCATTATATCTAGCACTACTATACTATACAATGAAATCTAGCACTGTTACACTATACTATGAAATCTAGCACTAATATCACTAATATACTATACAATTATATCTAGCACTACTATACTATACAATGAAATCTAGCACTTCTATACTATTCAGTTAAATCTAACACTACTATAATATATAATGAAATCTTGCACTATTGTACTATACAATGAAATCTAGCATTACTATTCTATACAATCAAATGTAACACTACTATACTATATAATAATATTTAGCACTGCTATGCTATACAATTATATCTAGCTCTACTATACTATACTATACCATAATATTTAGTACTACTATACAATCAAATCTAACACTACTATACTGTATAATAATATTTAGCACTGCTATGCTATACAATTATATCTAGCTCTACTATACTATACTATACCATAATATTTAGTACTACTATACTATACAATGAAATCTAGCACTGCTATACTATACAATGAAATCTAGCACTATTATAATATGAAACTACTATACTATAGCACTGCTATACTATACAATAAAAGCTAATAATGCTATGGGGATAATTCTTTGTATTGCTGAATCATGATCCACACATGTTGATCACAAACATGAGACAATCCCTACATAAACTTCTATTTAACTAAAACTACATCTCTCTTTTTGAGTGCAAATGTCTCTACCTCGTCCCCCAGGTGCAAAGTCATATTTTCCCTGCACCATAAATAGTTGTTACTGTAACACAAGCCACATATGGTTCTCTACACATCCTGTTTATTGCGAGCTGAAGTCACCAAATCAACTATAAACCAACTAAAAAGAAATAAATTGCTAGATTTTGCCCTTACAGCAAATACAGATGTGAGATTTTTATTCTGTATTTGCATTATTCTGTAAAGCGATGGACCAAAAGGTTTGACCTAACTTCAGAATGCACTCAGATAGTTTTGACTTCTAGAAATCCACTGAGAGAGTCGAATTCTTCACGAACCGTGACCTGGTATGCTGGATCAGCGGGTCAAGTTATCGAGATCCATTTTCATAACAATTTGAAATTTCAGAGTAGGAATTTCTTTAAAGAATTTCTTTTCTTTGATTTCCTTTATTTCAGTTTCCTTGATATGTATATTTTTTTTTCAGAACCTCCAAATTTTGTGGTGAAGCCCCGAGACCAAGTGGTGGCATTGGGGCGTACGGTCACGTTTCAGTGTGAAGCAACAGGAAACCCTCAACCAGCTATCTTTTGGCAGAAGGAGGGCAGCCAGGTAATGGATTTTAATAGATTAACAAATACCCATGAAATTGAATTGATATGCATCAAATCTCCATCAATCTTCACCCGTAAATGCATTATATGCCTTAGTGTCAAAACAGTATTCAATTACTATAAGCACCTTTGTACATCGCTGCCATTGATTTGTTGCTGAAGATGAGCGTTGTGCTAAATTTGGATATCAAAATGGCTGTCACTAAGCTAAAGAAGGCGCATATATCATTAACAGCAACAGATCCATAAATGAAGTGACAGGTACAATTTATTTCACGTTAGGCTTGTATTATTCCAAGATAAACAAGGCTTTGATTACATCAGTGAAAGGTCATCCATTTATCAAGCCGCAACCCAAGATTTCTCATTACACCGCAGAGTGCTATGTAGTTTCATGCTTATGATACGGCTTTTAAAATAGATATTTGAGTCTCATATGGCCAAAGAAAATATGGCAAGGTATTTGTCAAGGGCATCACATTATGTGTGTGCATATAGATAGATATAGACACATAGATACTGTGTAGAGATAGAAAAGATAGATAGATAGATAGATAGATAGATAGATAGATAGATAGATAGATACTGTGTAGATCGATTCTTTAATAAGATGAATTCAAATTCCATCTAAAAACATAATAATATAAAAAAGCAAGCATGAAATTGTAAGTCTGTGTTCACATCTTCGTAATGAAAACCATGATACTGTGCCGCATCCGTCACACAATGGACAGAACCAATACCCAACAAACCATGTTGACGGAGTCTAAGAGGTTACACCGAGGTATCTAATGTGAAAGGATTTGTGATAAGAGACTCTGACTGGACCTGATGAAGGATATCTGAAACAGGCTAATGTAAGATATGGCTAAGGGCAAAATATTATAAATATTTATTTATATTTTTTCTTAAAATACAATTAATAAAAATTCCATTTAAAAAATCATATAAATAAAAATAAAAATAAATTAGTGTTGGCATGTAATTCTATGAAATGTAATAATGCAAGGTAATTATATTATAGAAATTATATTACGACTGTACGGTATATATAGAAATGTTTGTTTAAAAATATTATAAAAAAGCTTTGACACTAAAATTATATATTATATAAAAATGTATGCAGATTATGAAATATGGTAATGTGGATAATTATATTAAGAACATTATATTCCAAATGTATACAGTTTATACAGTTTTTTTTCAATAAACTAAATTAAAATAAAAAATATATAATAAAAACCTTTCACACTAAAATAATAATTAAAAAACAATTGGTGTTTAATTATATACAGTATTAAAATATACTGTGGTAATTCCTGCTTTCAGTTACTAACTCTTTTGATTGTTTTGTGCCATTAAAAATTTGCTTCCTTAGCATTTTGCATTTCATAAAGGCTTTATGATGGGTTTCCAGTCACCAGCCATTGGTTTAAAATAAATTTCTATATAGTGTTCGAATAGTAACCAAATGCAAAACTTTCCCCCTGAGAGATAATAGACCAGGTATATTTAATGGAATGATAATACAGTTGTAGCGGCAGAGCTTAATGACATCTTACATGTGTATTTTGTGATATGTTGCAGAACGCATTGAACTGTGAATAATTTTGCATATAATTAAAATGGGGGATGTGCTGTAGGAAAGGAGATAGAAGGTTGGGTGAACATGCCTATTGCTCTAGAATATAACATTCCTATCTCTGTCTGCAATTTGGAGGAACTCTGTCCCTAGGGAACAGTGAAATGAACTGGGATTTTTTTTTTTATTATTTTTTCAGATTTTTTGAATGTATTTAATATAAATTTAAAGGAGTTAAACATAAAAGATCCACTTATTTTCCTAGTATTACTTTAAATGTATTATAGAAGAGAAATTGGATTTGTATATAACTGTATATGTCACCTCTGATTTAAGTCTATATTAAATACGTGTCTTTGCTCTTATATATATATATATATATATATATATATATATATATATTGTACATATAAATAGATATCAAAATAAATATAAAGATAATGGAGAAAGTTAAATTAATTTTATTTGTTTTCCTTCCATTTTAAGGCTTTTTTATTCCAAGCACTGTTATTCTTATATTTTCTTTAAATTTTCACTTTATTAGGATAGCCATTTCAATTGCCACAAGGCTTGGGGTTAGTAGGATTTACAGCTGAGGGTTATTTCTATCCCCCATAGTGCAGAGGTGTAACTTGAAGCTTCTGGATCCCAATGAAAAATGAGGGCCTTCCATATACCATGTGCTGTTTTTAATACTAGTGTTTTCTTATATGGTAGAGGAACAACGATTTGGGTTTAGCTTCTGTCTCTGTACCACTAATAGCTACACCATTGCAGGGCTCCCCATCTCCAAATGTGTGGGAATAGTCCACTTGCTCTTCCAAGGTATTTAGTCATAATGAGAGGCTCTGTTTGCTGTCCCGTACTGTATATATAGTAGGATGAGGTACGTCTCCTTTTTTCATAGATCATTATGATGCAGGAGACTTGAAGGTGTTTTCTGCAAGTTTAATATTGATGTCCTGTGTTTAAAGGGGTTGTCCAGGAATTTTAGGTCCCTGCAAGGAAGCTGGGGAAGGTGAAAAAAAAAAACATACTCACCTGTCCCCAGGCACTCCAGTGTCTTCCACCACAGTCTGGTCCAGTGGCACCCTTGGGCTTGTTCCAGGAGAAGTCTTCGCCACATGTGACCGCTGAGGCCAATCAGCAGCCTCAGCGGCCTAAGGAAAGAACGTGGGATGTCACAGGTGACATATGAGAGTCACGTTCAATAAGGACTTCCACCAAAACAGGTTCCAGGCTGGACCGCTGGACCATACCACAGTAGGAATCAGTGAGTATGTTTTTTTTTTTTTCTTCCCCGGCTTCCTTGTAGAAACCTATAATTCCTGGACAACCCCTCAAAGATATCAGATTGGCAGGGGTCCAATACCTGACACCCCCACCAATCGACTGCTATTCATTGAATACCATGGACAGCATTGTACATTGTATAGCGGCATGCTTAGTATTACTACACAATCCCATTCACTTAAAGGGGCTGAGTTGCAAATAGATCACGTGACAGATAAATGTGACATCACATGACCTGTGAAGAGAAAAGTGCTGATCGGTGGAGGTGCCATTGGAGACCCTTTGCCAATCTGATCTGATCTTCATGGCCTCAGTATACACTATAAAATATTAAACTTCCACTACATCCCTTTAACTTATGGCACTGATTCTCAGAATAGTAAGAGAATATTCCTTAAAGTGTATAAATATAAAAGCACATAAAATAGAAGAACTTCTATTGCTGGATTGTGTGTAGAATTGACACAATTGTCTTTGTTTTCTTTTCTTAGAACCTTCTCTTCTCCTACCAACCTCCTCAGTCCTCCAGCCGCTTCTCGGTGTCTCAGACCGGTGACCTCACCATCGTTAACGTGCAGAAGTCTGACGTTGGCTATTATATCTGCCAGACTCTAAATGTGGCAGGCAGCATTACAACAAAGGCCTATTTAGAGGTTACTGATGGTAAAGTACAAACAGTTTTTAATTCAAAAGCTTTCAAGGACAGAGAATTCCCTTATCTTTGTGATCCTTTCTCCTAAAAGAGAAGCCTCTCCAAGCCTCTCCTTGTTTTACAATTTTCAGTATGGAGCATGCTTTTAATTAGAGCTGTTTGGGTTGTATAATTGGCTGTCAGTGCCAGGAGCGCAATCTCTGGCTCCCCGATGTGCCGAGTATGAGCGCAGTGTGTGACTTTTCTGTAGCCCTAATGCTAATATTTTAGCAATATAATTTCTGGAACGAATTAAGCTTTAGGATAAAATAGTTTATTGATCTTATAAGAAATATATTTGGGATTGATTGGCACATAGCAGAAATACCAGTCCAAGAGTGGTTCATAAAAGTCACGCTGCGGTTTTGGCAGCGCTAAATTAGAAATGGATTTAATATAGTTAAGTAAAACACGCCTACGGGCAGGATTTACTAAACCACGGGGACACTCTGAGAGGTATAACCTGTGTTTAAGTTCTCGTACTGTTGGAGTAGCCAAAAAGCATCCATGCCAGGATTAAAATGTACTAAAAGGAATTTTAATGAGTATTTACTGATATATATATATATATATATATATATATATATATATATATATACAGTACAGACCAAAAGTTTGGACACACCTTCTCATTCCAAGAGTTTTCTGTATTTTCACGACTATAAAAATTGTAGATTCACACTGAAGGCATCAAAACTATGAATAACACATGTGGAATTATATACTTAACAAAAAAGTGTGAAACAACTGAAAATATGTCTTATATTCTAGGTTCTTCAAAGTAGCCACCTTTTGCTTTGATTACTGCTTTGCACACTCTTGGCATTCTCTTGATGAGCTTCAAGAGATAGTCACCTGAAATGGTTTTCACTTCACAGGTGTGCCCTGTCAGGTTTAATAAGTGGGATTTCTTGCCTTATAAATGGAGTTGGGACCATCAGTTGTGTTGTTCAGAAGTCAGGTGGATACACCGCTGATAGTCCTACTGAATGGAGTGTTAGAATTTGTATTATGGCAAGAAAAAAGCAGCTAAGTAAAGAAAAACGAGTGGCCATCATTACTTTAAGTAATGAAGGTCAGTCAGTCCGAAAAATTGGGAAAACTTTGAAAGTGTCCCCAAGTGCAGTGGCCAAAACCATCAAGCGCTACAAAGAAACTGGCTCACATGAGGATCGCCCCAGGAAAGGAAGACCAAGAGTCACCTCTGCTGCGGAGGATAAGTTCATCCGAGTCACCAGCCTCAGAAATCGCAGGTTAACAGCAACTCAGATTAGAGACCAGGTCAATGCCACACAGAGTTCTAGCAGCAGACACATCTCTACAACAACTGTTAAGAGGAGACTGTGTGCAGCAGGCCTTCATGGTAAAATAGCTGCTAGGAAACCACTGCTAAGGACAGGCAACAAGCAGAAGAGACTTGTTTGGGCTAAAGAACACAAGGAATGGACATTAGACCTGTGGAAATCTGTGCTTTGGTCTGATGAGACCAAATTTGAGATCTTTGGTTCCAACCACCGTGTCTTTGTGCGACGCAGAAAAGGTGAACGAATGGACTCTACATGCCTGGTTCCCACCGTGAAGCATGGAGGAGGAGGTGTGATGGTGTGGGGGTGCTTTGCTGGTGACACTGTTGGGGATTTATTCAAAATTGAAGGAATACTGAACCAGCATGGTTACCACAGCATCTTGCAGCGGCATGCTATTCCATCCAGTTTGCGTTTAGTTGGACCATCATTTATTTTTCAACAGGACAATGACCCCAAACACACCTCCAGACTGTGTAAGGGCTATTTTACCAAGAAGGAGAGTGATGGGGTGCTACGCCAGATGACCTGGCCTCCACAGTCACCAGACCTGAACCCAATCCAGATGGTTTGGGGTGAGCTGGACCGCAGAGTGAAGGCAAAAGGGCCAACAAGTGCTAAGCATCTCTGGGAACTCCTTCAAGACTGTTGGAAGACCATTTCAGGTGACTACCTTTTGAAGCTCATCAAGAGAATGCCAATAGTGTGCAAAGCAGTAATCAAAGCAAAAGGTGGCTACTTTGAACAACCTAGAATATAAGACATATTTTCAGTTGTTTCACACTTTTTTGTGAAGTATATCATTCCACATGTGTTAATTCATAGTTTTGATGCCTTCAGTGTGAATCTACAATTTTTATAGTCATGAAAATACAGAAAACTCTTGGAATGAGAAGGTGTATCCAAACTTTTGGTCTGTACTGTATATATATATATATATATATATACACACACATATATATGAGTGTGTGTTATCTGCCTGCATATCTTATATCTATCTGTCTATATACCTCATATCTATTATCTATCTGACTCATATCTAAAATATCTATCTACCTCTCTCGAATCTTCAGTATCTATCTATCTATCTATCTATCTATCTACAGTATAATGTCTCTCTCTCTCCATCCATCTATTGATCTATCTATCTGGGTAGTTCTTAGGCAGATCCACACTGTAAATTCCAGAAGTATTGGAGAAAGGAAGAAGCTGAGATAAGTCTGTATAGAAAATTTGGCTAAGCTTCCGTCTAGTGCCATGAAATCAGGGTTATGTGACTTGACATCTGAGTATTAGCAGACTGAAGGCTTCCACTATGCTGTCTACTAATATTAAATAAAATTGTAGTAATAGGAATTGCAATGAATATATTAATATCTTAAATGTATTGTTCCCCTAGTTGATTCTAATAAATATATGATTTCTAGTTCATTTCTTCATGTATATAATATAGTTTCTTTCTTCCTTCTCTCCTCCCCTTCCATTTCCCTCCCTCCCTTTCTTTCCTTCCTCTTCTAATACTTCTCCCTTCCGTCTTCCCTTTCTCCTATTGTTTTCTTCCTTCTCCTTAAGTTTTTCTTAAGTAGAGGTTTCAGGTGTTCGATCCCTACTGATCTGATATTGATGGCCTAATCTAAGGATACAGTAGGTCATCAATATCTTAATCCTGGAAAACCAGTTTAAGTCATCTAGGACTTCTTTCCTCTCTCCTTCTTTTTCTTATGTTCTGCATTTCCTTCCCTTCTTCCTTCCTTTCTTCTCTACTTCCTTCTTTCCTTTTTCTTCCTGTTTCCCCTTCTTCCGCTCTCCTTTTCCTTTCCCCCTCCATTGTTTCCCTTCATGTATCCATTCTTCCTTCTGTCTTCCTTTCTTCATTCTCTTTATGCATTCACACTTCTTCCATTTTTGTTCCTCCTCCCTCTTTAATTCTTCCTTTCTTTTTCCCTTCCTCTCTTCACTTTCTTTCTTCCTTCCTTTTCTTACTTTCTACATTTCCTCTCCTCCATCCTTCCTATCCTCCCCCCTCTATTCTTCCTTTCCTCCTTCTATTCTCTCCTTCTCTTGTCTCCCTTCCTCTCCTTATGCCTCCAACTTCCTCCCCTCTTCTAGTTATACCTCCACTTTCCTTCCTTCCTCCTCACATTCCTCTCCCTCCATTCTTTCCCCTCATGCCTCCATTCTTCCTTCTGTCTTCCTTTCTTCGTTCTCTTTCTACATTCACATTTCTTCCATTTTTGTTCTTCCTTCCTCTTTAATTCTTCCTTTTTTCCTTCCTCTCTTCTTCACTTTCTTCCCTCTTTTTCTTACTTTCTACATTTCCTTCCTCCCATTCTTCCTATCCTCCCTCCTTTCTTCCTCCCACCCTTCTCTCCCTACCTCTTCCTCCTTTTTTCCCCTCCCTTCCTCTTCTTATACCTCCACCTTCCCTTCTTCTCTCTCTTACTTCTTCAGTTTTCCATCTTCCTTCCTCCCATTTTATCAGCTACAATTCCATAGACCAGTTGAATAGTTTATTTCACAAGTGCCTGGATGTATATGGCCGTCTACAAGGATTTTTATGTATCTTCACCTGTTTCATTACAAAATCCCCCTTTGCTTTCCCACTCTCAGCCCTATAGACACCCATAAGTGTTTCTACACTTTACCCTAAACCCAACACTTAAGGAAATTGAGAAGTTATTCCAGAGCGGCTTTAATATTAAAAACACAGATGCCAAATGTAAAACTGAGATCTTTGCATGCCGGCTGTATATGAGAAGCGTGCTGATGTTCATTTCTTGCATGTCATCCAAACATCTGTTTTTGCATTAGTGTATAGCGGATAAAAGCTGAGAAATGGATCGTTTTCTGATGAACTAATGTTTTTCTTTCTCTCCACTGTGTCATTTTTGTGGATAAGAAGGGTGAAACTCTAGATTTTGCCACTCAGCACTTCATGCTATTAAGTCATTGGAAGTGAATTGAACATTCCTGTTTCATTTCTGAAGTCGCCAGTTTTTTTTTCCTGGGATGCTTGGAAAGGCCAGCAAGTTGTGCACATCTTTCCCTTCAGCCAGGAGATAGTGTTTCAGTATTCTGAGTCTTGCTTATCGTGAATTCCCCCTGAATAATACATGATTCCTACTTTAATTACTTGCTTCATTATCTTTAGCTTGTTCCAAAGCCGACAGCAACTACTGCTGCTTGATTGATTAGAAAATTGCTCCCAGTCGCAGACATGTATTTCCTGTTGTTTTCTTTGGCAGTGGTCGCCGACCGTCCCCCACCAGTCATCCGACAAGGTCCTCAGAATCAAACAGTAGCTGTCGATGGCACGCTACTCTTAAATTGTGTAGCTACGGGAATCCCAGTTCCCACCATCCACTGGAGAAAAGATGGCACCCTTGTCAACACCCAGGAATCCCGGATCAAGCAGCTGGACACAGGAGCTTTGCAGATCAGATACGCCAAGGTGCGTGACCAGTGGCCCGCGGTAGGATAACGCAGTGGTATCTTTACTGTACTACACAGTGTCAAATATTTTTTTCTTTTTTTTTTTTTTTTAACCTTGCATATAATGGTATAATAAAAAAGTTATTTCATCATAAGCAAAAATAAAATCAGTAAGTGTATTTATGAAAAAGCAAGAAAAAATATATATATATATTCATTATATAAAAATTAATTTAAAACGTTTCATCTGAAATACTTGGTGATTGGTTCCTAAAGAAGTTGTCCAGGATCATTTTTATGTCCTATTCTTAGGATAGGACATACATATCTGATCAGTGGGGGGCCGACAGCTAGCCCCTGGAGAGATCAGCTGTGCATCTGGTCTGTGCACTATACAGTGCATAGAGCGTGAGGCAGTTGACTCCATGTTCTGTATGGTGGCCAGATCTAGGTACTGCAATTCAGCTCACTATGAGAACTGGCGACTATACAAAGCAGGAGCCAAGTGCTTCTGTCTCTGTACACTGTATAGTACACAGACTAGGCACACTGCCAAACAGCTGATTCGTGCAGCGGCTGGCTGTCAACCCCCCACCGATCAGATATTTATGGACTATCTTAAGGATAGGTCATAAAAAAAAAAAATCATGGAAAAGCCCTTTAAGCCAGGTTTATTTAGAACATTTTTTATGCTTTTCATAGTATATTGCATCTGCCTATATTTCATGTAAAAAAAAAAATCCATAGCTTAGAATTTTTGTTAGGAGTGGAGTTACCCTTTAAATGCAGCTTTGTGAAAGCCTTACTGCACCACAAAAGCCTATATATTCAGACATGACAGATTTGTTACTGTAATTCCTGTAGCTTTCCCATATCTCCAAGACTAGAAATTCATGCACTTGTTTCTAAAAGCTCAAAGACCATGGTGCAGAAGCTCTTCTTGGTCCCCCCTGTGCAACTTCTTCTTACGACCATCAATCCTGTCCCATCCATTTTAGCAGCACAGACTATATACTTCACCCTATGCTGACCAACTGCTACCTTTAGCATTAAAAAGGGTGAGTTTCTCCTTTCTGACAGTGTAAGGCTGTGTATCATAATCCAGTGTACCAGGGAGCAGAGGTGATACATTTATGATGCACAGATTAACAGTCACCAAAGGAAATCAGAAAGGAGATCAAAGAAGAAAAGTCATCCTTAGTGTGGTGAGGGTGACCTGGGCTCCCCTGGATTATGGGCTAGCTGAAACTACTGCAACCCTTAAAGTTACAACAATGTACTTGCTGCATAAACAGCAATCAATCAGCTGTATGTGAACATACCCTTATGCCGTCATGTTCCATATTGAAAAGTGTTGTAGGTATATTTCCACATGGCAGATTTGCTAAAGAAATTTTTGTGATTGTCAATCTGTTTTCGCTCATCTGAATGAGTTTATTTTGACAGCTCATTCAGAATTGATTAAATCTGCTGCGTGTGAATGAACCTTAAAACGGATATCTGATAGAACCTCAATGTTAAAGGGGTTTTCCGGGCTTTATTATATAGATAACCTATTCCAGCGCAGTCTCTACATAGTGCATGGATCCCTCTCCTTCCGGTTCCATCCATTGTATAGTTCTGGCCCCAGCCGCTGCTGAGAATATTTGATTGATGCGGGTGCCAGGTGTAGGACCCGCACTAAATACTGGTGACCTAAAAACACTGCAATGACTGAATCGACTATGGACATATAGAAAGGAGCTCCATACTAGGTACAGAGTCTACCGTGTGCATTAGCCCTTAGCTCGCTCTTGATCTTAATGGGAATTTCACTCATTTTCTAAAACTTTTTTCATAATTGGCATTCTAAAATAACACATTTGTTGCACCAACCTGAATATTGAGCGCACCTGCCGAATGTCCACGGCTTAAATGCCCGTGAATGACTGTCATAATAATCCAGCAGTCGTCGCCGCGCCCGTCCTTTGACTTTCAGCAAATATTTGCATGTGTAATTGTGTAATTAGACTGATAGAGGTTATTATTAATTCGGCTTTACAAATAGTCATGGATTTTGCCACTTCTTTGAAGTCATGAAACAAATTGGCCGCCTGGAACAGCTAATAGCTCTCCATCCAAAGCCAAAAGCATCCACAGTAATTGCTTTTCCATCCCAATGCATTTCTGATCGGCCCAAATAATAATTTCAGGCTTTCTTTTCAGCTAAGTGACACAGGCCGGTATACCTGCACTGCGTCCACGCCGAGCGGAGAAGCCAGCTGGAGCGCATACATTGAGGTTCAAGGTAAATAGATAGAAATTGTCACCCGGATTGTCTTATACTTTGTTTTACTGTGGTATAAGCGTATATACAGGCTGGCATGATTTTCCAGATTTTATTCTCTGTAGCCGCTTATGTGCACTGCAATACATGAATGTAGCTGAGCTGAATTTGTTACTTGCCACTTATGGTGATATCACAATGCGCCTATATGGGTTTACATAGGACTGCGTGTAAACCAACATCTTTTATCATTTATAGTTCTAGTTAGGAGCTGCTTGGACCTTTCCTTCACTTGGGGCACTTTTCAAGGTGGGCCTCTGGGACACCTGGTGGGGAGATTTATCACTCCGAAGGGAGGTCACCCCTTTTTTGGGGGAGGCTCCTGCACAGTTTCTGACCATTGCATAGTATAGGGATTGGGCTGTAGAAGTCACACTCGAGACTGGTAACTGATGGGGGCCTAAAGACCACATAAGAAGATGATGGTGTGTGGGGGGTCTGTTCAGTGGCGTAACTAAAGTCTTGTGGGCCCCGTTGCAATCTTTTGTCCGGGGCCCCCTACCTCATCGCTACAGCGAATTCTTGATCTTGATGGTTACAGGTGCTAAGGAGTTTAATCAACCTTAGTGTGGTTAGGGTAATTTGTGGGTCTTCTTGGCTTTTGGGCCAGATGGAAGCTGCAGTCTAAATAGTGATGCCATTGCTTATGGGCCCCCTAAGGCTCCTGGGCCCGATGTGACTGCACCCTCTGCAACCCCTCAAGTTGCCCCCCTGGGTCTGTTACAGAGTTTGCATTTGTGCCCAGGTTCTTCTAAGTTTGTCTTTGGCATAGTGGCGTGTTGGTACCCACCATGGCTCTCAAAACCCAGGACACACGCTCATCCGACCATTTTAGCATTGCGGCTGCTCATAGAGGAGTCACAGAGCACATGCAAAGAAATCCTAAATAAATGACAAGTTCAGCTCTGCTACATCGGCCTGCATAAATATTTGCACTTACTACAATTGTGTATTATAGGGGTAGTATCAGTAGAGTAACAAATAAGGCACTGCTGTAAAATCACCCAAAATTGCTGGGAACCTGCTACACAATCTTTGGCTCTCTCTTGTGTCCGTGCCACTGCAGTTCCAAAACCAGCCCTTGTGAATTTTAGCCCAGTATATAAGGAGTAGGGTATCAGAGATTGCCCCTATATACCTGTTTATTCAGCTGAACTCCCATATAAGTGAATTAAGAGAGTCATGTATGCATGGCCACCTCTCCATTCACTATGGTTGCTCTTGGACCCCTGTTCTGTAGATAGGTGAGGGTCCTGGAGGTGGGACCTGCTCCTGTCCTGTGCATATCTGCATTGCGAATGACCCTTTAACTGTGGGTTACAATATACTGTACAATCCTCCTGTCCTTAGTAGCATTATTTCCAATGTGATCCTTTCCCCCCTGTTAGAATTCGGCGTTCCTGTACAACCCCCACGAGCCACTGATCCCAATCTTATTCCGAGCTCTCCGTCAAAGCCTGAAGTCACCGATGTCAGCAAGAATACGGTGACCTTATCCTGGCAGCCAAACTTGAATTCTGGAGCGACACCAACATCGTACATCATAGAAGCCTTCAGGTAGTATACGGGATGGTGTCTAGTGTATATTTCAGATTGTCTTCGATACTATGGCTTCTATGTGATTCTCATTCTCTTTGTAGCCACGCATCAGGAAGTAGTTGGCAAACAGTGGCCGAAAATGTCAAGACTGAATCTTTTGCTGTCAAGGGCCTGAAACCCAACGCAATCTACCTCTTCCTAGTGAGAGCAGCTAATGCCTATGGACTGAGCGACCCAAGTCAAATATCTGACCCTGTAAAGACACAAGGTAGGAAAAATCCTAAAATACATCTATTTATCATCTATCAGAACAGATACATTGGGTAGATGAGTGAGCCGCGCTGTCACGGAGATGTTGATCTGCAGGGGGCCGGGGTGTCAGACCCTCGCAGATCTAATATTGATGACCTATGCTAAATATTACAAACTTGATGACCCCTTTAATATTGCCTGTATAGATCCATATGCTGTTGGCTCCCCCTAGTGTTAGCTACAGGAGGAAAAACTGAATTTTCCCATAGATATATCTTATGACAATACAATGTACAGAACTTAAGACCTCAAGATGGGATAGAAAACGTTTACATAGCAAAACTCTGAATTAACTGTTATATCTCAATGAACTATCTGATAATTATATGAACTATTCAATACAGTATCATCTATCTATCTATCTACAGTATCATCTATCTGTCTATCATCTATCTATCTATCTATCTATCTATCTATCTATCTATCCATAAATCTATCTATCTATCTATCTATCTATCTATCTATCTATCTATCTACAGTATCATCTATCTATCTATCTATTATCTATCTATTATCTATCTATCTATCTATCTATCTATCTATCTATCTCTCTATCTATGTATTATTTTTCACATTTCACTGTCTTACAATAAGAAATTCTACAGTTTTGTTAAACCCCAGAGAGAAGAAGATCTGTAAATCCGAGTACAGCTCAGTATAAATTAGTACATGTAACTATATCTAGCGGTCTTGTCTGATCTCTAGAATTCCTCAGATATCATCATTAATCCAGCATAAACATTTCTAATAATCTGTTTGCAGCGATCTGAGGAGGGCAGAGCATTGTGGATTTCTGCAGGGATTATTGTGCAGCTTTATTGAGCCCCCCCTGCTAGTGACCTATTCAGAGGTGACCCAGGGGGATACAGGATTCCGGTCAGCCACACCACTTCTCCGAATGGGTCAAACAAAGTCCAGCTGTGGGTGATGTCACTGGTGCAGTCATTTATATTAACTGGTGACCGCTGGAAAATGTAAATGGATTCCTTCTTATTAAAAGAGTTGCCCACCGCTAGATGACTTCATCCAGTTGGCTTGTGGATGACCCCACGTAGCTGTGTAGTAGGGTCTAGTTCTAGCACTGTGTTTTTCTTTGGGTTTATAGAGTTATTAGGTAGATTGGATCATTTTCACACCCTCTTTCTGTGATATACATTTGAGAAGGTCCATGCCTTAAGCGAGGCGCAGGCAATGCCCAACCTCAAATACCTCATTACTAGAACATTCATCCTAGAAAAATTTAGCAGGGAACACAAAGCCCCCAGCCTTAGCCTGTGTGATAGAAAATATTCCCTACCAGATGACCGCTTTCATGATTTTGAGGTTCATCGTTCTTATAGAGAATTTTATTCTAGATAATTCCGAAATATAGATTCATTCTAGACTATCATGTATGCCCTAGACAAAGCCATAGATAGCCCTGTATGACATACATAGAATTTTTTTGGTAGTCATGTTTGTTGTAGGTGTTCCATCATAGATCCTTGTTGTGCTCTGGTTGTCAATTATATTTGTTCTTAAAGTGTACCTCCAACTACTAAACAATTTTTCAGAAATGAATAGTACAGGTGGATATAAGAAACATTGTAATATATTTTATTAAAGAAATCTGTTCCCATCTCCACTTTTTAAGCTGCTCTCCTCCTCCTTATCTTCACTCAGTCTGTTTCTTTATATAGAATCAGTCTCTGTACTCAGTTTACATACAGAAGTCTATGGAGAGGGGGTGGGAGGAAGAGGCTGTTGATTTATTGCCTCATTCTGAGCAGTGTAGTGTCTTATCTTGATAGATAGCAGTGTCCGGAGAGCTGTATCTCACTCACAGTGTAGTAGAGTGTGTCTTTTCCAGCCTTCTCCTGCCCCTCCATAGACTTCTATGTAGCAAGTAAATCAATCAAGTAAAGAAAGAAACAGATTTCTTTAATACGATATATTACAAAGTTCCTTATATTCACCTGTACTATTCATATATGGAATGATGTTTTATAATTGGAGGTACACTTTAACCACTTCTGGACCACCCATAGACTATATACATCTGGAAGGTGGTTGCCTTGTTCTGCAAGGACGTATCGGTACGTCCAAGCAGAACTCAGTAGCTGCATGAAATCGTGCACCTGCTGAAACGGGGAGCCGGCTGTAACTTCAGCCAGAGCTCCAGAGAGAAGACAGGGAAGGATTATTACCCCTTCCCGATCGCTGTGTATACAGAGCTCATGGAGCGCTGTATACAGCGCTATGGGCGCCGCCATCTTGCGGCCGCCCTCTGACCCGGTGGTCATGTGTTCTGCCGGGTGCAGCATCTGCAGGAACTGCTGGGTCCTACAGGACTCAGATCAGCTCTATAGTAATGTGCAGGTGGCTGTATTCCTCCTGCAACTGGGGCTAAATGTACCAGCCCCACTTATAGGGGAAATCAGCCTCCTCAACAAAAAAAAAGTGATCAGATATCCCCAAAGGTCTATTATGACCTTATGGGGGACACAATGTAAAAATAGTTTTAAAAAAATGAATAGAAAAGTAAAAAAAAAAAATGTAAATAAAATAATTTAAAAAATAAATAAAATAATACGTCAATAACATGCCCTTATTACAGGTTATAGCTCCACCCCCAACAACACCATAAAAAATAAAAATTAAGGTAACGGAGAGGAAATACTGTTTTATAAAGTTTTTTAGTAGCACTTTGTGTTATTAAATAAAAATAAAATGAAAAGTGAAAAACAGACCCAATGTCCTTCCTCTTTTGTTTAGATTTTCCTGGATATAAAAAAAAATGAAAACACATGGAAAAATAAAAACAACATAAAAATAAAGCCCTATGTGTCACCGAACAAAGACGCAGAAATTAGTTGAATAACGCATATGATAAAAATGTTACAGCCCTCAAAACCGCTCATACAAAAAACCTGAAAATATGTCTGGTCTGAAAGGGGGGTAAAGCATCTGGTATGGAAGTGGTTAAGCATCATGTATGTTCTAGATACATTATTATTATTGATAGTCCTGTTCTAGATATGACTGTTCTAGGTGCTCCAACACATTCTTGATGCAATTCCCATCAATCCCTCTGAATGCAGTTCCGTTACGTAGAATGTGTTGATTACTTTGAAGAGTATACAGTTTTGTGAGATATGTTTATTGAGCATAGAGATCGCATATATATCATATATATGTAATACTTTGTTCATTTCAGATGTTCCTCCTACAAGTCAAGGCGTAGATCACAAGCAAGTCCAGAGAGAGCTGGGCGATGTGGTTCTGCATCTCCATAATCCAACCATCCTGTCGTCCTCTTCCATTGAAGTACATTGGACAGTAAGTAGATAATTGAGTCGCCATCCCTGGTCCACGTCCTCCAGGGTCATAAGGAATTGTAGCCGGAATAAACTCTTAATCACAGGTAACAGATAAGGATCTTCACTTTTCCTATTAGCATTTAGATTGTTCTTGCCTACAGTCATGGCCAAAAGTTTTGAGAATGACACAAATATTATATTTTCACATGATCTGCCGCCCTCTGGTTTTTATGTGTGTTTGTCAGATGTTTTTATCACATACAGAAATAGAATTGCATTCATATTATGAGTAACAGAAGCTTATATTGACAGTTAGAATGAGTTAATGCAGCAAGTCAATATTTGCAGTGTTGACCCTTCTTCTTCAGGACCTCTGCAATTCTCCCTGGCATGCTCTCAATCAACTTCTGGACCAAATCCTGACTGATAGCAGTCCATTCTTGCAGAATCAATGCTTTAACTTTGTCTGAATTTGTTGGTTTTTGTTTGTCCACCCGTCTCTTGATGATTGACCACAAGTTCTCAATGGGATTAAGATCTGGGGAGTTTCCAGGCCATGGACCCAAAATCTCTCTGTTTTGTTCCCTGAGCCATTTAGTTATCACCTTTGCTTTATGGCAAGGTGCTCCATCATGCTGGAAAAGGCATTGTTGAGCGCCAAACTGCTCTTGGACGGTTGGGAGAAGTTGCTCTTGGAGTACATTCTGGTACCATTCTTTATTCATGGCTGTGTTTTTAGGCAAGACTGTGAGAGAGCCGATTCCCTTGGCTGAGAAGCAACCCCACACATGAATGGTTTCAGGATGCTTTACAGTTGGCATGAGACAAGACTGGTGGTAGCGCTCACCTCTTCTTCTCCGAATAAGCTGTTTTCCAGATGTTCCAAACAATCGAAAAGGGGATTCATCAGAGAAAATGACTTTACCCCAGTCCTCAGCAGTCCACTACCTGTACCTTTTGCAGAATATCAGTCTGTCCCTGATGTTTTTTCTGGAGAGAAGTGGCTTCTTTGCTGCCCTCCTTGAGACCAGGCCTTGCTCCAAGAGTCTCCGCCTCACAGTGCGTGCAGATGCACTCACACCTGCCTGCTGCCATTCCTCAGCAAGCTCTGCACTGCTGGTAGCCCGATCCCGCAGCTGAAACACTTTTAAGAGACGGTCCTGCCGCTTGCTGGTCTTTCTTGGGCGCCCTGGAGCCTTTTTGGCACCAATGGAACCTCTCTCCTAGAAGTTCTTGATGATGTGATAGATTTTTGACTGAGGTGCAATCTTTCTAGCTGCAATACTCTTCCCAGTTAGGCCATTTTTGTGCAGTGCAATGATGACTGCACGTGTTTCTTTAGAGATAACCATGGTTAACAGAAGAGAAACAATGATGGCAAGCACCAGCCTCCTTTTAAAGTGTCCAGTGGTGTCATTCTTACTTAATCATGACAGATTGATCTCCAGCCCTGTCCTCATCAACACCCACACCTGTGTTAATGGAGCAATCACTGAAACGATGTTAGGTGGTCCTTTTAAGGCAGGGCTGCAATGATGTTGAAATGTGTTTTGGGGGATAAAGTTCATTTTCTAGGCAAATATTGACTTTGCAAGTAATTGCTGTTCAGCTGATCACTCTTTATAACATTCTGGAGTATATGCAAATTGCCATTAGAAAAACTGAAGCAGTAGACTTTGTAAAAATTAATATTTCTATCATTCTCAAAACTTTTGGCCATGACTGTACAGTCTCCATATGTGGATGTACACAATGAATTAGAAATGGGGCTGTTAATATAAGACGTATTCCCCTCCTCCTGCAGGTGGACCAGCAATCTCAGTACATCCAAGGCTACAAGATCCTCTACAGGCCGAGCCCGGAAAATCGTGGGGAATCTGCCTGGTCTATATTTGAAGTCCGGACGCCAGCAAAAAACAGCGCCGTGATCCCTGAGCTGAAAAAAGGGGTTAACTATGAAATCAAAGCCCGACCTTTCTTCAATGAGTTCCAAGGAGCTGATAGTGAAGTGCGTTTCGCCAAGACACTGGAAGAAGGTAAGAAGGAAGAAGGTAACCGGCCCTTCCCCGCTCTTAGGACATAGTTCAAGGTTGGGCTGATTACTTCTTACTGATTGTTTCTTTTTATTCTACATTTTGCTGATTGGGGATTAGACGTATTAAAGAGAAATCGGAGCAGATTCTTCTCTGTAACTTCTCTATACGCGCACTAAATTCTGTTTAATGGAAGCCAAAAGATTAGTGGGAAAGTACGCTAGATTTTAACTGACTTACATATATATATATATATATATATATATATATGTGTTATATCTGAGGATTAGCTGAGCATTCTCACCAATAAGTATTAAAGGGGTTGTCCAGGCTATGATATTGACTGTTGCAACTTCTTCAATACTTACCAAGCACAGCGCCGCATATTGTATAGTGGTTGTGCTTGGTACTGCAGCTAAGCCCCAAGTTACACCTCTGATCACAGAATCTCCCTATCAATTTATCTGTCTATATTCCATGTACACCATTTCAGTCCAGTGTGAATGGACCTTTATCCATCCTGCTACTTACTGTCTGTCTGTCTATCTATCTATCTATCTATAAACCTGTAATTAACTAGTTATGTTCTTTATTATTCAGCACCCAGCGCTCCACCTCAGAGCGTCACAATTACCAAGAATGATGGCAATGGGACTGCCATTGTGGTCACGTGGCAGCCACCCCCTGAAGAAAACCAAAATGGTCTGGTCCAAGAATACAAGGTAATGGAGTGGAGTGAGATAAGCTCTTTGTGTGACCACGTCCATGGCTACCATACATCACCATGTTAGCTATAATCCGTCTCCTCATCACTGCCGCGCCGCTGAGTATCCGCTTGACGTCAGCCGTGGGTTGTAGCCGCTCCATAAGTCCAGGAGAACAAAATAAAATGACATTTTGCAAGCATAAATATCGTTTGTTAGTAAGCTCCTCACCTGACATTTCATTTTTAATTTAGCCAAAGCCTTTGTTTTCCTGACACCATAAATGAGCCTTCAAGTACAATTTTTCATGGTCCTATTTTAAGTTCCCTTCCATTCTGTGTAACTATTTGCATGCGCCGCTGGTTGTATTTGGGGGCAGACTATAGTACAACCAATCATTGCTAAATTTTATAGAATTTGAGAAAACTTGATAACATTTATTACAAATGAAAAAAGTTATGTTTAAGAATTCTGATGTGTTCTCTAAGCTAATTGGAACCAAATGTGGTCATGGGAAAGGGATGGAGATTTGTCTCCATCTAGTGGTGAGCAGGGAAACTGCAGTTCAATTCATATGAAATTTGATACAGAAAATTCTTGCAAAAATGAAGCCTAAAATTAAGATTTACTTACTGTGACTATGTAATTATTGCCTCAGCTCATTAGGCGCTAGCATGCAGGCAGTGGGTGAAAATAAAATTATATTTACTTTATTCTATTTAGCTGACAGTGTAGATTGAAATGTAATTGTGGATTTATTTTATTTATTTATGTCTATTAGGTTTATCTGTAGAAGATTATTTTATGAGGGTTTTTTTTATTACATTATTGTCTAACAGAAACAAATTATAGTGATATATATACTGTGTGTGTATATATATATATATATATATATATATATATATAGAGAGAGAGAAATAAATAGAAATACAATAGATATCATATAGACATACAGGTAGATAGATATAGCTAGGTAGATGGATAGACTGTAGATGGATAAATAGATGGATATACAGATATATAAAAATATGTGTGTGTGTGTGTGTATATATATATATATATATATATATATATATATATACACACAGAGAGAGAGCGAGATGTTTAAATATATAGCTATTAGATAGACAGGTAGTAGATAGATAGCAAGAAAGAATAGTCTGCCAGCATGTAGTGCATTTGAAATGGGCCCCTGCATGGGTTTATATGTCTTTTATGGTCTGGGCTCTCAGATATACACCCAGGATGGGAGATTGGGTTTCTGCCTTGCAAATGTGGGAAAATCTCCCTTTGGTTGGTGCTGTATTGTCTTCTTTCTTGTTTGTTACACACATGGATAGATAGATAATCAGATAGACAAACAGAAAGATAGTCACTAGATAAGACTGACAAAGAGATACAAAATATATAGCTGTATAAATAGACAGATAGATATTATATAGTGAGACAGATTTTTAGATAGATAATGGATAGATAGATAGATAGATAGATATGGGATAGATAGATAGATAGATAGATAGATAGATAGATAGATAGATAGATAGATCGTAGATGGATAGTTTTTATTTATTTAGTTTTTTTTACATTTTCAGCTTTGTTTTCATACTGGCACTGATGACAGCATAAAATAACTTTACCTGCAGAGGGCACCTATAAAATAAGCCTGGTCTGTGTGTTTACCATTCTCTTAGGGCATATGAATGCCACATTATTCTGACATGCTGATGGTGGCATTATTCTGTGTTTTACGTGTTAGGGGAAAACTTTAGAATAGAAATTCTCTCCCCCCCCCCCGCCCTCACACACACACACACTTTTTTTATGGGGGTTGGAGCTGCACATACAGTCCCAAATCCTAACATATAATAATAATAATAATACATTTTATTTCTATAGCGCCAACATATTCCGCAGCACTGTACAATTCAAGTTCAATTCGGTTCAAGTACAGACAAAAAGATACATTACAGATAAATAGTCAATTCACATAATGGGACTGCTCAAAAGAGCTTACAATCTATGAGGTAGAGGGGGTGACACAGAGGTAGCGTTTTTGTGATAGAGGTTACTGTCATTACATATATATAAAGCTGTATGAGCCGTCAGCAATGGATACAAGTCTGAGCCACCTCTAAGGGGAGCTCCATGTATATGGATTTATAGAGCTAGTGTCATACTCAGCGGGACCTGTAATATCTATATGCAGAGAGCGCCACCTAGTGGAAACTATAGGTGAATGCTGTGATAGCTAAAGACCAGTGACTCTAACAGACAACTGATAATACAATATTGAATGTTTTTATTGCTTTTTTTTTTTAGGTTTGGTGTCTTGGCAATGAAAGTCGATACCATATTAACAAGACGGTCGATGGCTCCTCTCTCTCTGTAGTCATCCCCTACCTAGTACCTGGCATTAAGTACAGCGTGGAGGTGGCAGCTAGCACTGGAGCTGGGCCAGGGGTGAAAAGTGAGCCGCAGTTCATCCAGTTAGGTGAGTTGTGTGAACAGTGCCCAGTGTAATGCTCATTCCATTTTGAGGCAGATCATTGACTGCACAACCTTATCTAAGGAAGCTACAACACTCGAATGCAGGTAATGAGGTATACATAAAAAAAAGACAAAAACTGAGAACAGAAGATTGAACATGTTAAAATCCAACATGCCTGATTTGTGTCCACAGCGTCTGCTTCTGGGGGAGAATTTTATACACATTAGATAGTTGGCCAGTCCTGGTGAAATCTACCATGCACTAATATCAGGGGTGTAATGATCATGGTCGCAGGGGGTGCGACTGCAACTGCACCCAGGTAGGAGACTGCAGCATTATGACAGTGGTCGGAGAGAGCCGGGTAACTCAACCCCTGTCTCCCATGTAAAGACAATACACCTCCTGCAGCAGAGACTGGCACTGAGCTCTGCTGCCTGTAGAGGTCACTGTGCTGAACTTTCCATATAATAGATCAGCAGGGGTCCAAAACCTGGACCCCCACTGATCTGTTGTTTTAGGCAACCACAGGGTTTGTGCAAGCTCTGCGACCTCTTCACTTTTTACATCATATGCCGCATGTTTTATAGCAGTCGTGCAATGAGATTACAACCTCGTCTCATAGAAGTGAAGGCAAGGCTGTGATAACATTGCCCGGTCGATATAAAACAGGCGACACGTGTGATGTAGACAGTGAAGAGGTCACAACACTCATGCAAGCACCATTGCCCCTTCAACCAGCTGATCAGCAGGGGTCCTGGGTGTTGGATTCCCACTAATCTCTTATTGAAGACCTAGCCCTTTAAAAGGGATATCCACCTTTTAACCTTTAGATCAGGGGGTCCCACTGTCAGGACTCTCATCCTACTCACTCACCATACTCTTCACATGATAAAGCCATTTGTGTGTATTATAGCTGGTCTCTGGGATACCACTGCAGCACCCATAACCATCACTATCAAGAATATGCGAAGAATATAGCAAGGGGGTAGGATGCCTCATTCAGAGTGGGGCACTGGGGTCCAAAAGACTTCAGTTATGCCACTGTGTACATTATCTATCTGTCTATCATCTATCTATTCATACTGTATATCATATACTGTGTCTGTCTATTCATGTATTATTCTATCTATCTATCGATCCATCTATCTATCTATCTATCTCATATCTATCTATCTATCTATCTATTTATCTATCTATCTATCTATCTATCTATCTATCTTCTAAGTTCTATTATATGTCTCATGTCTATCTATCTATCTATCTATCTATCTATCTATCTATCTATCTATCTTGTTGTTGCTGTCCCCTCTGTTATGTGTAGGGGCGCTCATTGCTGCCCCTTGTAAAGGGGACAGATCTTTCCTTCCTCACTCTCTCCTATAGACACTTTGCGCTCAGTTCTCTTCTCCTGGACTCCTTATGTCTCCGGCTGCAGACATTACACAGGTTAATATCACAGAGAGCCCGGTTAATAAGAAATGATGCAGGACTTTGGAGCCACATTATTATCTCTTCCGGTATCCTAGTATTATCTCGCTGTTACTATTATGCTCTGCTTTGATTCTCTATAACACAATCGATATAAACTTGTTGACCTTTAGAGGTTTAGTAGAAATTGTAGAAGACGAAACAAAGAGAACCGATCTGCAGATGTTATTAATACCTTGAGTGCCCCCATACCTAAAAACTGCTGCAGAAACGAAAAGCAAAATGTTATACACTGCAGTCTCATTTTTGGCCACTGGGTGGCAGAGAAGCACCATTGCCTTCTATCCATTCTATTCATGTTATAAGTGTTGTAAACGCCACATTTTTTAATGGCCATGTATACTATAGATATACTAACTGTATGGATGAAGATATGGAAGTGGAGCAAATAACTTAGTATTTAAATTAAAATATATATTTTATGATTTTGTAAATTAATCAATGAATAAAACCATATAATAATAATAATAATAATCCTCTACTTTATATCCCATTTTTATACCAATACAGTGTGAGAGTATTAGAGTATATATGAAATATGGCTGACATGTTTACAACTATTGTACTGAGAGGATTATTCAGTAGTCCACGGCAGCCAATCAGATGCTGGCTGTCATTTTTCAATGGCTTGTAGACAGTAAAAGCAGTGACCGCACTAGTTTCAATGGGCAGCTCTTCTGTCCCTTTGTATTAATATTAATATACTGGTGCCAGATATATTTATCAGCAGTGGATAATACAGGACATGACCACTAGAGGGCTCCTCTTTCTCAAAAAACCATATCTGTGAATATCTATATCTGATTCTAAGAAAACGGGATGACAACAATATATCCTTTAATCCCATGGAATTGTCACCCAACTTTATCAGATTCGGAAAGACAGATTCACCCAGCTACTGTATGTATTGATAGATGGGTGGAGGATGTATTACTGTATACTGTGCCTAGGATTTCTCATGGTTTTCACAATCTCTGCAGAGACTAAGGCTACATGCACGACTGTAGTTTTTTTTTCTGCAATTGCAGATAAAAGTACGAACCCCTTCATTGCTATAGCCCCATACACACATCCGCAGTTTTTACAGTCCTGTGTATGTAGCCTAAGAACCTTTACTTCTAGTGGAGATAAATCTGTCCTGCCCATGTGCCTCTAACATCGCTTTTAAAGACATTTTGCCAAACGCTTGCCTTGTTCTTAGTGAAATTTCAACAACTTAAACGCTATAAAGCCTTCGGAATTAAGGAATAAATTCTGTTGTCTTAGAATTAGAAGTCTGCTCCACTTTTCCACATTTCAGTCCAGTTTCAGCTGTGCTGGGGTGAAGTAAGAGATACAGAGCGCGGGATAAATTCATTAGTCACGGTACATTTTATATGGTTAAGCCCAGCTGGTGCGATACTAGAACCATAACCGGCCGCCCTCGTAAAACCTGATCCACCCTCACACCACCGCTCACAAATAGCTGTGAAATCAGTAAACCTGGCAGATACCGCCGGGGTATTAGACTGCAGAAGGCTGACCTGATTCATGGACTGTGCGTCTCTGGACTGCGCCCAGGGTCACAGACGTAAGACCCTCAGTCATCAGAGCAGGTGGCTCTAAGCGAGGACCTGTCCAGATATTGCATGGTTAAAAAAAGCGTCATGCTGCACAGAGTGAAAATAACAATGTGTTAAAATAGCTACATACCTGCTGGATACATGTCAGGTGGCATGCTCAACAATGCTATGTACTAGAGTCTTACCAAGCATGACTTGTACCAGAGTCCCTCCAGGCATCCTATATGTACCAGAGCCCCTCCAGGCATCCTATATGTACCAGAGTCCCTCCAGGCATCCTATATGTACCAGAGTCCCTCCAGGCATCCTATATGTACCAGAGTCCCTCCAGGCATCCTATATGTACCAGAGTCCCTCCAGGCATCCTATATGTACCAGAGTCCCTCCAGGCATCCTATATGTACCAGAGCCCCTCCAGGCATCCTATATGTACCAGAGCCCCTCCAGGCATCCTATATGTACCAGAGCCCCTCCAGGCATCCTATATGTACCAGAGCCCCTCCAGGCATCCTATATGTACCAGAGCCCCTCCAGGCATCCTATATGTACCAGAGCCCCTCCAGGCATCCTATATGTACCAGAGCCCCTCCAGGCATCCTATATGTACCAGAGCCCCTCCAGGCATCCTATATGTACCAGAGCCCCTCCAGGCATCCTATATGTACCAGAGCCCCTCCAGGCATCCTATATGTACCAGAGCCCCTCCAGGCATCCTATATGTACCAGAGCCCCTCCAGGCATCCTATATGTACCAGAGCCCCTCCAGGCATCCTATATGTACCAGAGCCCCTCCAGGCATCCTATATGTACCAGAGCCCCTCCAGGCATCCTATATGTACCAGAGCCCCTCCAGGCATCCTATATGTACCAGAGCCCCTCCAGGCATCCTATATGTACCAGAGCCCCTCCAGGCATCCTATATGTACCAGAGTCCCTCCAACCATCCTGCATGTACTTCAATCAACCGTATATAACAGGGTCCTCCTAACCATACTACTCAACTAGGTCCCTCCAACTACTTTATGTACCAGGGCTCTTCCAACTAGTCTATGTACTAGGGTCTCTCCAATCATGAATGTGCCAAAGGCTCTCTAAAAACCTTATATACCAAGGTCCTTCCAAATTTCCTATGTAACAAAGTCCTTACAATCATCCTACACAACTAGGTCCCTCCAACCATCCTAAGAACCACAGTCCAGACATCTGTCTTGTGGCCCCTCCAACTCATTTATCAAGGTCCCGCCAAACATTCTGTGTACTGTACCAGAATCCCTTGAACTATCCTTCTTTATGTACCTCCAATTGTCCTATGTACCAATGTCTTCACTAGTATCCGATGCAAAAGGTCCCTCCAAACATCTTGTGTCCCTACAGCTATCCTATGTACCAGGGTCTCTCCAGCCATCCTACACAACTGGATTCCTCCAACCATCCAAAGAACCAGGGTCCAACCAACTTTCCCTAATCATCCAATGAACCACTGTCCTACCAGTCAGTCTATGTGTGTACAAGGGTAGTGCCAACCATCCTATGTATCTATCAAGGTATCTCCAACCCTCCTATCGGCCATGGGCCTTTCCACCATCGTTTACTATTAATATTTTGTCAGCCGCCTATGACATTACGCCTGGATCAGGGTCAGTGATTTGTGCCATTGTATAATGAAAAGGAACAGAAATCTTTCCCTTTAGTGACAAATTATAGAAAGAAACTCACATGAGTAAGACAGAAATATCTCCATGATGACCATTGCAGCAACACCAGGAGGACCCAACAGCAGGACAACAACACCCTGGCAGCTGAGTGACAGCAGTATACAGTGGATAGATATCATATATCATACAATGCTGACATTATTGATGCCTTCTGTGGTTATACATTGTTATTGTAGACAATAGATGGGGCACCTGATACAGTAAATGAGACCTATGTACCATATGATACAGTATTTTCTGTGAGGCTCTTGCTATAGTTTTTGTCCTTTTCTTGCACCATCTCCTCTACCACTTGTAAGCACAGCCCATCGGCCAGTATATCGGCCAGTATACTTGTTCCCACATCCTTTTACTGCCATTGCTCACCTCTAATGTACGCTTTCACCAGTCTTGCCAAGTGTTAAGTGCTTGTGGGCTGCTGTAATGTGCACCGTCAGATTTACAAGCACTTATTGTTATTGTTGCAAGGTGCACAGAACAAGGGTTATGGTGTCTCATCCGTCAATCACAAGGTAATATGGAAGATTGGACGCTTGATTCATGGCCAATTAGATTTATTTCCTTACTTTTATACCATAAAGCAGGGTATCTTTTGTCTCATAGACGTCAAAGGGTCTTAAAATATGTCTACAAGACTTTCTGCAAAGAATTTCTCAGAAATTTAAAGGGGTTTTCAGAAACTAAGATAATATTGAGAAGTTCTTCATTAGATAGGTTATCAATATCAGATTGGTGGGGCCGACTCTCAGAACACTCACCAATCAGCTGCAGCTTCTTCACAAGCGCAGCGCCACACATTGTACAGTGGCTGTGCTTGGTATTGCAGCTCAGCCCCATTTACTTGAATAGGACTGGACTGCAAACAGGCCATGTGACTGATAAATGTAACATCCCATGGCCTATCCTGAGCACTGTTACCATTTCAATAAGCTGATTTGGGGGGGTTCCAGGTATTGGACACCACTGATCTAATGTTGATCACATATCCTAAGGATAAGTCATCAATATTTTAGTCCTGAAATACCCCTTTAACAGAAAAAATGGCTCCTATTCCTACTGGTCCCATACAACTTAGATTACTTAGTGGTCATACATTTGAGATTCCTCCCAAACCCACCACACACACGCACACTCAGCTCAGCCAAAGATGCATGTGCTAAAAAAGAGAAGAGGGGAATAAGCTCTGTCTGAAATCAAAAGGACCAAGTAAGTTAAAAGATCCAACAGTCTGATCCTTCAACATCTGCAGTCTGGGGGAAGTCAGCATACCCAACCCCATGAAGGCAACCGAGTGTGCATCCAATGTGGGGCGGAGTTTGCAGCAGAATGCACTCGGATGACACTCAGAGTAACACGCGGGTGTCATCTAAGTGCATTGTGTTATGCATTCACATCTATAGGGGCTTCAGATCCATTCTGTTCCGATGACACGGAGCTGGATAAGACCCACTCTATAATCATCGGTGTCATCGGAATGGATACAAAACCCTCATAGACATGAATGCATAATGGGATGCACTGGGAGGTCTCTCCGAGTGTCATCCAAGTGTGTTCTGCTGCAAACTTGGCCCCACATCACATGCACACTTGGTCATGTGAATGGGGTCTAATACACATGACAAGCATAATGAAGCGAGGTGTCCTTGGGTTCCACAGCGCCATCTCTGGCAGCTTTAAAGTTATTAATTTCTTAGCGACGGATGGGACTGCGATTATCAGATCTGTACCCCTAAATCCAAGCAACATAAAGAGATATTGGTGGTTTTGGGGCCCCAAACCTGAGGATCGGAGCCTTTAACATCCTGTCTAAGAGCATAAGATACATTTACTGATGGAAGACAATGCAACAAAGGATCAGATCAAAGCGTGTTTGGAAAGATACTGACATGGAGAGTAACAGCCATGACATAACATTATATATCCTGCTCCGAGGCTTCAGCGCCGGTTGTTGTAGATAGTTTATTACTCTTTTCAATGCTGTTAATTTGCTTTCATGTTTTAACATATGTTTAGCTCCGAGCAATGAAAATGACTGAACTCTGAACAAAGGCTGCCGAACTGACTTGTGTGTGGGTGTCGTACTACACGTACTACAATGACATGGGCTGCATATGCTATGGACAGGGCTGTGTCTGTAACTAAAACTGCTCCTGGGCTGCAGGGTTTGAGGGGTTAAAGGAGTTCTCTGGGATCATACTGTATAAAAAACCCTTAACTGTAAGAGCACCAGGTATGTGCACACGTCTAGGTCTCCAAGCATTGATCTGAGAGTCCAAGGCTGGACCTGTTCATGTTGGGGCTCGATTAGGACGCTTTAGCCCAACCTTCGGACCCTCCAATAAAGCTCTATAGGCAGAAGGCTATAGACATGATGTGGATATGACTTTTAAGGAGGGTTTAGTAAGAAACAAGTCTAGTAAGATAAAATAAACAGCAGGTGGCGCTAAATATATTATATCTATTGTCACAATAGTTTGGGCTAAAATGTTTTGACATTCTCGAGATATAGATGTAGATTCTCAAAAAAGGGGGGAATAGCTTAACCGTGCCATGAAGTACCAAACTAGGCATAACATAGACTAGTCTAAACATAGGGCAGATTTATCATCCAGCATCAGTCACTGTGATAAATCTGGTGTAGTATCAGACTGCCTAATATATTTAGTATCAATAATGTAACAAAATTATCTTTTTTTTTCATAGATTCATTTGGGAACCCTGTGCCTCCTGGTGACCAAGTAAGCCTTGCCCAGCAGATATCAGATGTGGTAAAGCAGCCAGCCTTCATTGCCGGGATTGGCGCTGCTTGTTGGATCATCCTAATGGTGTTTAGCATCTGGTTGTACCGTCATCGCAAGAAACGCAGTGGACTGAACAGCACCTATGCTGGGATCAGGAAAGGTACCCAGAGCCTGGTAGACGGGCAGTGACTGTAGTGCATTGTGTCATTCCTAAAGTGAAGAGCTTGATGAGATATGGGGCGTGACTTATGATGTGATATCGGGCGCCGAATATACAACAACATCTATGATGGAAACTAAGCCAACTCATAGGTGGTGTAAACTTAGACTCGTCTAACAATGAGGCAGATTTATCTTTCAGCATCAGTCACTGTGATAAATCTGTCTAGTCTAAGTTTTCACTGTCTAAAAGGTAGTATTAGAAAATCTGACCCATTATTTTTGTATTGAAGTTAATGGTGTCTATAAACTTTTGCTAGAGGTTGTGGGACTCCTCTGTCCTCATGACAACACTTCCTGTCTGTGCCCTGACCTTTTTCATCCTTGTCTTATGGACAGTATGTAGGACCAAATCAACATCCACATCAGTGTTCGCAGATCTATACCCATACTATAAAATAACTACACCTATTGAACCCGGGACAGATGTGGATAATAATAATTATTTGCGACTTTTCACAATATCACAGTTGTCAGCAGCAACCAGTCTGGTTCTAGATGTCATGATCTAGAATATAAGAGAGAAATCTCTCGATAGGCTAGAGTCACAGAACCCAGCATATCAAACCAGCCCTTCAGATATATAGGTTAGTGTCACCAGAACCAGCATATCAAACCAGCCCTTCAGATATATAGGTTAGTGTCACCAGAACCAGCATATCACCCCAGCCCTGCAGATAGGTAGGTTAGTGTTAGCAGAACCAGCATATCACCCCAGCCCTGCAGATAGATAGGTTAGTGTCACCAGAACCAGCATATCACCCCAGCCCTGCAGATAGATAGGTTAGTGTCACCAGAACCAGCATATCACCCCAGCCTGCAGATAGATAGGTTACTGTCACCAGAACTAGCATATCACCCCAGCCCTGCAGATAGATAGGTTAGTGTCACCAGAACCAGCGTATCACCCCAGCCCTGCAGATAGATAGGTTAGTGTCACCAGAACCAGCGTATCACCCCAGTCCTGCAGATAGATAGGTTAGTGTCACCAGAACCAGTATATCACCCCAGCCCTGCAGATAGGAACTGTTCCTATGCAAACCTGAAGAAGGCCATAACACATCCAGATTTTCTGTATGGGTAAAGGGCCCCTACAATATTGATGATGGCGGTTTGCAATCTCATATAGTCATGGACAAGGAAGGACAGGAAGACAATGCACAATATTTCCAACAATGGAAATTACTTTCCCCATAAATAGCTCATATGTTATCCCACCCTCATTGTCAAATCTAAGACCTGTATTCAGATTTTCCTCCTGAAATCTGTAGATACAACATGCTCATATACTATGTGACTCCCGTCCTCCTTGCCATATTTTACCCATTTTTAGCTCTTATGTTTATGTTGATAGTCCAAAGAAAAAAAACAATGCCCTGACTACAAACATTCATGTTCCCCTTCCCCGACACACCGCGTCCTTGTGAATTTAAATGAACGTTCTTGACTCTTCAGTCTTGTCTGAATAGCGGCACACTTAGACTCATCTATGGAAGACGCTTGGTTACCAGGGTTTTGGAGGAGGGGGTTGTTCTTACTTTTTATACCTTGGCAAATTGTATTGACCTTGTAAAAGGAAAAATAAGAATGGAAATTGTGAAGGTAGCAGAGAGCAAAAGATCAAGGACGGTCTATGAAATGGGGACAAAATGGGATGAACAGATGGAGTCTGAATAGGACAGATCTTGAAGCGTAACCATAAGTGGGACCAAAGGTGACATGAAGTGGTAAGGTTAGAGGTCAGTGGTGACGTCTGATCCCCCATAGTACAGATTTGTATTTTCAATTTTTGGGGGATTTTGGTGGAGTTCCCCTTTAAATTTTCATGAATCTGGTATTGATACAGTTTCGGACAGAAAAAAACCCAATATGCCTCAATATGACATCGAAGTCCTATAAAAACACAGTAGTGTCCCAAAGAAGTCTACAGACTCCTAACTATGGCCTGAGATTTTGTGCATGCGGCCGTATTCTAGGACATACAATGGCTAGTAATTCTCCGTGTGAATGATGTCTGATCACCCATAGTTCAGACTATGACTAGTTAATATTGAGGCTACTGATAAATGCACATTATTAACTGTCCTCAGCGCATGGCTTATCTGTAACATGGAGCAGGATGACACTATTAATACCACTGCATATGTTTTCCTGAATATACAGAAAGACCCTGGACACAAGGCTAGTAACGCAACACTAGACCTTACAAAAGGAAACGAAAAAAATCACTAAGATATTAAAAAAGCACAGCAAAAAGCTATAGCAACGTGCAAATGTAGCAGAGTGAAGGCTAGGTTCACACTAACGTTAGGCCCTCTGTTGTTGGGATCTGCCAGGGGACCTGAACAACGGAGAGCCCATCCGCTAAAACAGAGGTCACCCTCGACACATGTGGACCCCATAGACTATAATGGGGTCCATTGGGTTTCCGCTGAATTTATTCCGAAACCTGAAGAGAGGACTTTTCTCTCCGATGATTTTCGGCGGAGTCTCCTATGGACTCCGACGTAGATGCGAGCCTAGCCTTAGCATGCCATTTAGTCTTTCTCAACACCTTGTCATAATGTATTCTCCATGATTTTATATCCCTCTGTACCTAAATCTACTCCATTATGTTAAAAAGGACCCTTCACCTCCTCCACCAACCCTTTATATTCTTCGATAGGCGCAGTTCCACTGATTCTGGCACTACATGAGATTTTTTTCTCTAGCCCCCACCGTTCCTGAGCAATCTGGGCAGTTAGTTTCAGCACCCAATATGATAATTAGGCTCTCTACTGTCAGGTGGGTGGTTCTAGGCTGGAGCTCACAGTCTGGGAAACGCCCACTTGTCTGCAGAGAGCCTAATTAGCATACTTGGTACTGAAACTAACTACACTGATTGCTCAGGAATGGTGGGGGCTAGAGAAAAAATTCCAACTGTGCCGGAATCACTGAAGGGGCGCCTATTAAAGGATTGCAAAGAGGTAGTATTGTTGGATGTGGCGAAAGGTCTCCGCTAAGGTGTTTTATGTTATTATTAAAAGATATGGAACTTTCCATTATACACTGTGTCCCATTTCTAAGATATCAGTTTGTTGGCAGTGAATGGAAACATAGCAACCAGACAACACTACCCATACAAGAAGGTCTACTAACACTGCTTGCAGTCTCTCCTGTCCTGATACAATGTATCAGCATAGATAAAATAGACCAGTATAGATATAATGTATGGCTACAGTGGGTTCCTTACCCAAAAATTCTATCCTGTCTATCACATTTTGCTATAAGTACATCACAGTATTCGGCCTTTATGGGTTTTTAGTTGCAAAATATTTCAGAGTTTGAGTTGGGTTTGAGTTGGAGTTGGAGTTGGAAGGGACCTCAAGGGCCATCGAGTCCAACCCCCTGCAAAAGCAGGAATTCCTAAAACATCCCAGCTATATACCTATCCAGTTTTCGCTTGAAGATTTCAATTGATGAAGAACTCACCACCTCCCGTGGCAGCCTATTCCACTCTCTCACTACCCTTACTGTTAGAAAGTTTTTCCTAATGTCTAATCTGAATCTCCTTCCCCTTAGTTTCATCCCATTACTTCTCGTGCTTCCTTCTGCTAATGAGAATAGGGTAGATCCCTCTGCACTGTGACAACCTTTCAGATATTTAAATACCGCTATTAAGTCTCCCCTTAGCCTTCTCTTCTGCAAACTAAGCAGTCCCAATTCTTTTAGCCTCTCCTCGTAGGACATGGTTTGTAGACCTTCCACCATTTTGGTTGCTCTTCTCTGGACCTGCTCCAATAAATTGATGTCTTTCTTAAACTGGGGAGCCCAGAACTATACACAGTATTCCAGGTGGGGTCTGACCAGAGTACAGCGGAATAATTACCTCTCTTTATCTAGCTACAATGCTCGTCTTGATACATCCTAGAATTTTATTAGCCTTTTTAGCCACCGCACCGCACTGTTGACTCATGTTGAATTTGCGATCTATTATTATGCCCAGATCCTTTTCCCCTGTACTCTCACTTAGTACTATTCCTCCCATACTATATATGCTTCTTGCATTTCTGTTACCCAGATGTAGAACTTTGCATTTGTCCCTGTTGAATACCATTTTGTTCACCTCAGCCCATTGTTCCAGTTTGTCCAAGTCCTTTTGGATGCACTCTCTCTCCTCTCTAGTGTTGGCCATATCTCCTATCTTTGTATCATCTGCAAATTTTATTAGTTCCCCATTAACCCCATCATCCAGATCATTTATAAAAATATTAAAAAGTACTGGGCCCAGGACAAAGCCCTGCGGCACCCCGCTTTTTACTTTCTTCCAGTTTGATGTATAGCCATTTAGAATTACTCGTTGTGCCCGATCATTAAGCCAATTGTGAACCCACCTCACTGATATTTTATCAAAGCCATACTTGATCATTTTTTCAATAAGAATGTTATGTGATACTTTATCAAAGGCCTTACTAAAGTCAAGATATACTATGTCCACTGCATTTCCCTGGTCCAACCATTCAGTGACTTTATTATAGAAGGAAATAAGATTAGTCTGACAAGATTTATTAGGCATAAAGCCTTCCCATCCAGGTACCTAATTACACCCTAATCTTATCTGCTGTTCTCAAGCAAAAACTCATATACTTCATTAACCTTACATAAGTGTCAGGACAATTCCAAGAAGAATACTCAGCTTCACCAGCTCTTCTTAAGAATCTTCTCCTCCTTACGTTTTTTTATGTTTAGAGCCCCTACATGACCCACTCCTCACCTGGGCGGTTCCCTGTAGGAATGTCCTCCTCACACTCCTCATCACCACTCACATAGGGATCTTCCTTTATTGCTGTGGCCATAACATTGTTCAGATCTTTATCCTGAGGCTGATCATCCTGTGGAATTTCCATTCACTAACAGCAAGCTGAGGTCTTAAAATTGTGAAAAGAAACACAAACATGTAGAAGAAAGTTGCAGGCATTTAATTTATAATAGTTAAAAGACATGGCTGATTTGTTTCACAAACAGCGCCACATGTGTCTATAGGTAGTACCCGGTATTGCAACTCAGCACCATTGAAGTGAATGGGGTGAGCTGCCATGCCAAACATAGCCTGTGGGCAGGTGTGACCCTGCTTTTGGAATAAAGCAGCCATGTTTTTCTAATCCTACACAACCCCTTTATATTTTGTATACATTTATATATATTAGATTTATATTTGTAAGACCCCATAACCTTATCACTCTGCATGCAGATATGGGAAATGATCATTTCAGCTCTGCTGCATCTGTAAGAAGATTAATAGTCGTAGTATTAGGTTTGGGATCTACATTGAGATTTGGATGCCCGCGAGTCATAGTAAAATTGGGGCATTGCCGTGACTTGAAGACGACTTGAGGCAGTCTCTTGCAATCCCATAGGAAATTCTTAGAGGTGATTTTGATGCCCCTATTTTACCGTAACTCACAGGCAACCACGTTTTCTTGTTTTATAGACTCAGATAAGCTGCGGACTATACGGATGATGTATCTGCTGCCTATAATGGGTCCAAGTACTAAACAGGAGCTTATTCACTGTTATTTATCCGGTGCCCAGACCTACCTGCTCTCCCCCTTGTAATCTGCTATAGTGCCGAGGATGCTTGCAATGCGGCAGCTGCAGTCCTTATTGATCCGGATAAGATTTATACCTCCCACAAACAACCCTCTTAAGAAGCGTCTTCACTCCATTATTCATATAAGAAATAAAAATTGAACTAACAATTAATTGCCGGCGAGGCGCACGTACTTAGAAAGGCACTCCGACTGCAATCACCTCGCCGCGCGTGTCATCCACCTGGCCGCTTGCCTACGTCTGATTTACCGTATGTGGCTGGATATGTACTAATTTGAGATGTGCACTTTCTTCCTTCAGCTTAATAACCTTTTTTTTTTTTTTTTTTTTTTATTTTGATTTTTCAGTCCCGTCTTTTACCTTCACACCAACAGGTATATACAGTATTTGCACTTTCTTTCTTTTCCTCTGTCTTGCATGTGCTCTAGAATGATATGCCTGCTCTTCTGTTATTGAACAATCCGGGGTTTGCTGCACTGAAAATGCAAGGAAAATTGGAGTATAATCTGATATGTTCGGTTTGATAAGGGTAGCCGGAAGAACCTCGTCCCCAATGCAAAATCTGTACCAGGCCCCTCTAACTCTAATGTATCCAATATACTGGTCTCTTCTTATTGGGAAGAAACACCTTAATGGCCCCCTATGGTTCCTGGACCTGGTTATACCCCTGAGAACGGTGGGTGTTGGGGTCCATGAGTGACTTTTTCCGCAAATGGTGTTTTCCAATAGTAGCCTTCTGAAACCAATTACCTTCCTAATAAGCCCAAAAAATGCCCCAGTCCTTCAGCTGGGCGATATAAGAACATTTTAGTGCATAGTGTTCAAGGTTGCCCACTCAGAGCTTTTGGGCCCAATACAAAATTTATTATAGAGCCCTGAAACAATAAAATTATAATACTTAGGGATGTTTTGCCTCTCCCTACTCTTTCTGAGCCAGGCGATCACTGCAGCCTCTGCACTCTTAGACTTATGACCCTGTGCTCTCTCCCTTTCAGATACAAAAGGCAATTGTGTCTACCAAGTAATCCCTTACATCTGGTGAGGTGGGAGACTAAGAAGCTGCCGCCAGACACCTCTCCCTTGACAAACTAAGGATTGGGCGTGTTGAAACCCAACATGCACGATTCATTTTTCCTGCTAAACATTAGCAACATTCAGCCCAACCATAGTCTAATGGGTATGGCCATCTTTTTTTAGATTTCCCTTTAATAAAATCGTATTATTACGAATACATCCCAGAAGATCTGAGAGCTTGTCTTTTTACCAGAGCTCATGAATTTGGCCCCATTATGGATCTATTAAACTGTGCCCCTAGCTTACTTCATGGCGCCTATGCGGACCCATAGGAGTGCCACCTTACTGGCTTTGTGGCATGCATGGGCCTACAATAATGCCACCTATTTTTAAAAATTGGTCGTAATTTTTAAAAAATATTACAACCAGGAAAACTTTGAGGCGGCCATTGGGCACAGATCATATTATTCTATATTGACTTACAGTCACGTCCATTAAAAAACGGATATGGCCACACTAGCAAATACTGAGGAAATGACTGCATGGCACTTTGCATACAAGGGTTGCACCTGTAAACATCTTCTGTAGGAAATTGCAGTTTTCAGTGAGGTATTTAGAAGAAAAATGAGATATTTTTTTCCCTGCTAAGACTGCATTTTGCGATTGCGGCCTAGCATCAGTGGTGGCAGAGCGGCACTTGCTTGGCAATACCTCAGTGACAGATTTAACACTGCCTCTTAAGTTTTAATCCTGTTATTGTAATCGCTGCGAGCAGTTATCTCTGCTTTGCAGGCTGCCAGCTTGGAATTCTTCTAAAGGGCCCCGATTTGACGTCTTTCAAACATATTCCTAGTCAGGAGACGCATAGCTGTAGACTCCATCAGCATTTTCCGTGCAGCTAATCCCTTTTTAACCCATTCATGGCATGGAATGTCTAAAAATAGCCACTTTTTCTAATACCTGACATCAGGCTCTGGGGTGGGGGGAGCTACTGCATGCCCATAACATAGAATGCGGATGTGACATTTTGAGGGAGAACCTAAAAAAAAAAATTAATAATGTAAAATTAAGGTTTCATTCATTACAAAAATTATTGAAATAAATCCATTTCATTCAGGTGAGCGTTAGGCTTGTTATTTAGGAAATCCGGGAACGAATCCCGGAAACCACGACCCGCCCGCTGCGTGTTAATCCGGCTCCATTCAGATTATTCTCGTATCATAGTCACACATTGTTTTTGGCGGACCACCTGGTCGCTTTGTCTCGCTGCAGGTACAGCGCCCGGCCTTAATCTTCATGGGTTCCTAATGGTTAATGGATCCATGTTGAGGATAATCTCCATATTGACAGGCTTTGTTCAGCTGTAATGACTGTGATATCATTGCTGTACACTTTTGATGTGGAGAGCTGGCGCAGGTGTAGGCAGGGCAGACACGCTGCTTTATGTACATGGAAACATCTCCGGGGTACAGGGATTCTTTCCATGAAGGACTGTGGTATTGGAGCATCACAATTCAGAGTCAGCCATAAACTCATGTTTAATATCATTGTCAATGGGTGGCAGATTCATGGCGGAATTTGGGGCTGATTATGAAGCAGAATCCTACATGGAAACTTACCGTAATACAGTGTCATGGACTGCTATAGGCCCAAACTGTACTAGCCTTTTTAGCAGGTACCATCTTCAGAACTATATATACCACCTCATGTAGACACCATGTGGCGACACAAGGCATCAGGCCTGTAATATCTCTCAATACCTACAGCAAATCTTCCACCTTAGTCTATGATAGAAATCTATGATACCTGTCATTAAAGGGGTTGCTCAGTTTAGAAACCCCATATTCATATACCCTATTAGAGGCCCTCTTTAGGATCCTCATCGATGGGCCAGAGTGGAGAGCAATTGCAAGGAGTATCTGGAGGACCTGTCAGTCTGGGGGACCTGTCAATCTGGAGGACCTGCCCTGTCCTGCATTACACAGACAATACACTGATTTGAAATGGACATTGTGTAATGCTTTATTCCCCCTGTGGAGGTGCTGTAGGGAAAGTAAAGACTTATTGTCAGGTTTTCCCACCAAATACAGATGATCACTGGGAGTCCCAACAGTGAGACACTTAGTGATCAGTTTATCATCAAGGGACTCTTTTAGTCCCCATTCACTGACATTGAAATTATTGCTGCCGTGTCGTTACAAAAAAAAAAAAAAAAACGGACATTGCGCGGCCATTATTCACTGTTGTGTGAATGTAGCTTTAGTTATAAAAGTTAAAGAAGGGGTTTGGGGACATCATAATTAATTCACCTATTTATCCACATTGTATATATACCCTATAAGTATGTAATGGTAATATAGATATAGTACAAAAATAAATAAATAAATATAAGAATGAATTAATATTAATATAAATAATAATATAAAATAAATATATATATATATATATATATATATATATATATAGGTATAGATATAAAAATCCATATATTTGACATAAAGTCATATATGTCCTAATTTAGCACCCAAGTTCTCTTTTTTTTGGAATCTATTCTTGACAATTTTCCAAGCCGTCCTTGGTCAGAACAAGCCATCCATTATGCTAAAAATGACACCCTAGAATCCTACCGATCAATCTGGCATCAAAACAAGTTGTCATATTCCCTGCCTCAGTCCTTCATCTTTAAGATTTATCGCTCCTGTTATCAGGTGCATGGGAAGGAATAGATCCTTGGAGGAAATGACATGCTAAATATATTAAATACATTGTACATTAGCATCTGCTGATTGAACAAACACCTTGAGTAATACAGACTACTGCTCTCCATCTTCAGAATTTGTTTTTCTGATACCATGGCTGAATACGGTCGCTGACAATTTTTTGTAATTTTTTTTTTTCTTTTTTAGTGGCATACCAGCGAGGTGGGGAGGCCGTGAGCAGCGCGGGAAGGTAAGAAAATATATATTTCCTGACAAAAATGTACATATCTTCTGTCATTCTGTTTTTATAGTGAACAATGAGCTGCAGGCACGATTTTTTACTGAGACGCTTAAATCTTCCGTTTATGTCTCCTTTGAAGATTCGTCCTGCATGGGGCTTGCTCATATATTATTTATTATTTTTTACGGCATATATGTAGCATCATTAAGTGACGCGAGCAGCGTGTTGCCGATTGTATCTGTCACCAAACGTGTTTATTTACCAGACTGAATATTTGCACATAATTAAGTGTTGTATTGTGCAATGTATCAGCACTACTGCTTTCTGCCACCAGAGGGAGCCCTATAGCCAGGAAAAAGAAATCACAATTTAATGTGCTTGATGATTTACAAAACCTGTGAATATATATATAGGAAAATATAAGTATGAATTATTAAAATATTTGTATTAATATTATTACTTTGTGATCTCATTTTTCTTTGAATTATATTACTTGTTATACTCTATTTGAATAAAATACATTATTAAAGGGCAAAGCCTCGCCTGTTTGTATGTCGTCTTGACCTAACCTCTATCAAATATTCTTTCCTATTTCATTGTGATTGAAACTACATGATTTCTGCCCTTTGGTAGAACATTTTACAGACAAATTTTACCCGAGATGTTGTATCGAAAGCATGTTATTTATAAGTGGGGCTGTTGGAGCCGTAGAACCTTTTGGAATAAAGTATATTGTCAGATACTCATACAGGCAACATGTATTTTCTGCATTGTTCTGTAATATTGAGGCTATGTACCTTTTTTATCTATATGGATGTATTTTCGTGTTCATTTAAACCCTATAAAATGACACGAAATTCATGACAATGACCAAAACAAGTCCCCCCAAAATTATAAATATATGTAAATTGTCCTCATATATGTAACATGTACAAATTGGAATACAAAATGTACCCTGAAAATGCCACAAGCTGTGAATTAGAAAAATCTATCTGCCATCTGGTGGCCATATGTGTTATTGCAATTGGCTGTAACTACTCTAATTTTCATTGGGTGGTACAGTCTAAATTCAGCCTTCTATACTCTATAGTATGTGCTCACATATAAGACAAACTGTGCAAAAAAAAAAGTTCTAGTAGCTCAAAGCAATATAAGCATGGTTCTTTTCTGCCATCTGGTGGCTGTAAGAGTTATTGCAGTAGATTGTACTTTATTCTAATTTCATGTGGGTGATACAGTGTCTTCACAAATGAATTCCAGTCTAATCCTTTCTGAATATCTTGCGTATTTTTCATTACCAGCGGTTAATTCTTGCACTTTTTTTTATGCATTTCTATGGTTTCGCTTTGATACTTTATTGCTTTGTATTGCAGACCCGGGCTCTTAAATATTGCAGAGCCAGCCACTCAGCCCTGGCTTGCAGATACCTGGCCAAATACAGGGAACAATCACAACGAATGTCCCATAAACTGCTGCACATCTGGGAACGGAAGCAGCGACAACAATCTGGCCACCTACAGCCGACCAGGTAAGTCACAGAGGTGTAACTCCAAAAATGATAAAGTTTATTTTAGTAACATGGAAAAGCTGTGTCACTTCCCTTGTAGGCTTGTAGTGCAACCACTTATAACCCAGCTTTCTCTGAAACAGATTTAACTCAGAATAGCTGGAAAGAGAAATTTTAACAGTTTGACCATAGAGAAGGACTGAGGGACCCTGCAGGTTATAGGATATTGGATATATGCTCTTCAATGTATATATACCCAGGGCTCCAGGCTGAAAAAAATCATTTGAGTTTCATTGATAAAAGACATCAATAGCTGCATGATAACCCACATGGACATATATGTTCTTCCTTGTCAATATGTCTCGAGATATATTGTACAGAATAACCAGCTTAGCAACAAAAAACAAAAACAACAACATGATTTTGTGATACTCTGTTGGGAGATGATTTTGCTATTTGTGTCTATACGGGGCCACCTAGTGGTTGTGATGTGGACTGCAGCCTGTTGAGGATTTTACTAGCATGCTATAGTCTTGTATATAATATGTATCATGAGAAACTGCTTCCTTATAAAAAGTCAAGGAAAGTTAAGGGTAGACACATCGGTATCTATCAGAGTAGCAATGTAAGCTCCAGTCTTAGGATCCCATTCATTCCCTGGTCTGGGCACAACAGTGATAGTAGTCAATAAAGTATAATCAATAAAATATATGAATTAGAAGCAAACATGGTAAATGGGGAGCAGTAATATAGCACAGAAGTATTTCAGGCTGGAAATATCCCTGGAGATGAAGCATTGACCAGAGCCGTGAATGAAATGCTATTTGCCGTACGTCGGGCGACTATTCCCAGCATTTTGTTTGGATTAAACATTTAGAGAGTCGACATTCAGACAGTGCTAAATCCTGGTGCTTATTCCCAGAAGTGGCTTCTCATACAGCAGAATAGCTCATTCACATGTTGTCACTGCGGAGTGCTTTACAAGCCTTCATTGTTTTAGTGAGCGTGTCTGTATAATGCCTCCCATGCTGAGCACAATCCCCTATCCTGCGCTGATAAGCTCTAATAAGGACAAAGCTGGCTTCTTGGAGGTAGCGTCTCATTCATACCTTGCTGCGTGCATGCACAATGGCTACGTCATTGGCTCCGAAATACTCCTGAGCTCAGGCGGTATACTACCTAAGTAGATCAACCTACAGTGAGAATGTATATATATAACATGTCATCCTATAGATGAGGATTTACTGTCTGTGCATACTGTCATTTATTAGGGAGCAACTAATAATAATAATATAATTAATAATAGTAACTAATAGTAATAGCAACTAGCAATAATAATAATAAACTAATTATTATTAATGATACTACTACTACGACTACTACTAATAAACTATTATTAATGATACTAATAATAATAATATTATAAGCTGCTAATAATAATATCAATTAATAATAATAATAATAGCTAATAATCAGAACAAATAACAATAATAATTCTTTCATTAAATGTATTGCTAAACTTCACATCATAGGTTGCCTTGTATATTCTTTACAATGAAGGTCCGCCAGTGATCTCCATTTTTTATCTAAATTTCCATCCTAGGATCCATAATTCCATGTTAATTGATGCTTTAGTATATGTTTATGGCAGTCATAGCCCAATTTTTCTGTTACAGTGCTTTGCCCCCCTTCAGATATATTCTTCCTTACCTTTCTTCTTGGCTCAACGTATCTCATATATGAAGCAAGATGACCATTTTTTTTACCATGATTTAGTGATATTCTGTCACAAGATGACGACCCTATTTGTGCCTTCCAGTGTTTCTGATATGAATTGTAGCTTGTCGAGGGCTTTGTTAGCATATTGGGATATTGTACTGAATTGGTTTCATGAGAAATTGAGAGCCCTTGAATGTGAGCAAGAGTAAGAGTGAACACATCTGTATAGTGACATAGTCTTATATAATAAAATTCCAGTTATTGGCAGCAAACACTAGAGGGAGTGTCGGAGCTTACCATATACTGTTATACATTGAACATAATAATAGAACGGTGTGCTGTATATTCACATTTTCCATCTAGTGGTAGATACCAGCAGATTGAAGGTTGGTATTAAACTCAATGCTATGCGGAGCATTTGGAGCTCTGCAGTAGAAAATGGAGCTCTTACCACCATAAAGATAAATTAGGAAATGGATAAGGATGTTGGACCTAAATACAATGGGGTTATATGGTATCATAAACATAGGTTAGTAATAACAGATTGGTTGGGACCAACACATGGCACCCCCACGGATCAGCTGTCCTCAGCAGCTGATGCACAGAGAATAGAGCAGGAAGGAGGCAGCCCTATTCTCTGTGTAGTGGCTGAACCGAGTCACTGCAACTTATCCTCCATTCAGGTGAATAGGAGCTGATCTGCAGTACCTTGTCTGGCCACTACACAGAGAACGGGGCTATCTGCTTCCTGCTTCATTTTGTATGTGTCTCATCTACTGAAAACAGCTGATTGGTGGGGTGTCCGGGGTGTCAAAACACACAAATTTAATATTAATAATCCATCCTTAGAATAGGTTATCAATATTTTTATCCCACAAAATCCTTTTAAAGGGAGTCTATCATTAGAAAATCACCTTTTAAACTAAAGGCACGTTGGAATAGCCTTTAAAAAGGCTATTCTCTTCGTCTCCCTGACGTTTCTGTAAAAATCCGTTTATTGCGATATGCAAATTACGCTCAGGGATCGAAGTGGCAGAGATGACTATGCATGCGCTAGATTTCATCCCTGATGTCTATGCGAGGCAGAAGATCAGAAGATGAAGAGGGGCGTGAACAGAATTAATTAAGGGGCGGTGCGAGGTTATGATGCGGGTGTGCTCAGAGCACAGGAGAACGCCCCCGTGCTCCTGAGTGTAATTTGCATATTGCAATAAATGGATTTTTACAGAAGCGTGCGGGCAGAAGAAGAGAATAGAAGGTAGGACTAGAATAGCCTTTTTAAAGGCTATTCCAACATACCATTAGTTCAAAAGGTGATTTTCTAATGATAGACTCCCTTTAAGGAGAAATATTGACAATAACTTCTATATGTTGATATTGTACATGTCATAAGTTTTTATACATTGGTTGCCCTCCATTTGTATATATTGACTTGTGCAGTAGCTTTGATAAATCTCTCCTAATATGTCTACTGCACGTCCAAAACATGTCGTCAGTACACGTGGGCAATAATAAGATGATATTCACACTGTATACTAGTGTATGGAAATGTGTACCAAGACAGCAACCTTCTAACTGAATTCTGAAGGAAAAAGATCCAAGTCACGAGAACTTTACATTAGCATCTCACTCATGCCAGTCATTGGCCGGTGCTTGGTATTGTAGCTCTAACCTACTCACTATGATGGAGCGCCTGGCTATATACTGTGTCCTCGTACTATATTATACCATCTGCAGTCTTCAGTTTAGTTCTGAAATCTTTGGTTTCATAAAGCTTCCCACATACTTTGATTTTTCACAGTCCATGTCCCCTTAAGCAGTATTGTGCTCGAAAATGATGCCGGTGCCAGAAATTGTAAATGTGCAGCGCAGCGTTTATGGAGGCACATAATATTTTACGTGAACCACCACAGAAAAATTACATGAAAGAATGTTAATCTGCATCAGACATATTAAAGTAGGTTTTATATCACATGCCGGGCTTTAATTGTCTAATCAGCAGGAAGGTACCAAAATTTCCAGGTTATATATTTCCAAGGCCGAACCTGTCTATGATTAGGATTTGGGCACAATGAACCTGCCGCGTCTGGTATCGGTTTAGCCGGCAGTAAAAGTCAGTCTTATAAGTCTCTTAATGTCTCCAGTTTTCAGCTTTATAATGATATTGGAGTCTATGTGTTAACGCTAAATACTATTTAAGGCCAGTCATTTTCTTATATTGAATCTTATAGTCTATAAATTACATATGCAATGTTAGGGAGAGGCAAATATTGGCCATTCCACATGTCCCAGAATCCTTACTCTCTCCATAACTTACCATTCAGTCCGGACCGAGTGAAACACCATATTAGATAATGTTAAAGGGATTGTCTGACAATCCCAACATCATCTAAAGGTCTGATGGCTGGGAGACCCATCACTGGGACAACCAAGATCACGAAAATGGTGGCCCAAATCTCCTGGTTGAATGGGGTGTTGGTCATGCATGTCACCACTCCATTGCAAATCTGTAGGACAGGCAAGGAAAGATAAGCAAGTGTTGTACTTGACTCCATCAGTGTCCCATAGAGATGGAATAAAAGGGGTCATTCCAACAGAGAGTGCAGGATCCCCAATTTTTGTGATTGGTGGAGATCCCAGTGGTGTTCCCCCTGCACGGACACTTATCTTGTATATAGTGGTAAGTTGTGATTGTGAAACAACCCTTTAACTGCATACTTACCATAGAGCCCACGAATATGGTACAAAGCCCCCGAGCAGAGCATTTCGATCATGGGAGGGTCTTGTCTCCATTTTAATGCTTAGTGAGAACTTACACAGAGATGTGGCCTCTGCGGATGCTGCAATGGTAATAGGATAAAAATGTAGTGGGGCACCACAATCTCCTGTCACAGGTGGTTAGAAATGTAGTGTTGTCAAGCAGCAGCTAAAAGGGGTCCATATTTTTATCTGTTTTTCTTGTCCTCTTGATATGCTACAAATAATGTATTCTCCTCAAGCCATACTTGTTCAGTATCTGTTGGGCAGACAACTGTTTCTCCCGACTCACTCATGCGCATACAATTGGTTCAGCTATAGTCTAAAAATGTAATGGGGCACCACAATCTCCTGCCACAGGTGGTTAGGAATGTAGTAGTGTCAAGCAGCAGCTGAAAGGGTCTATATTTTTATCTTTATCCTACACTCTTGATATGTTAATGGTATAAAAATGTAATGGGGGCACCACAGCCCCCTTCATAGGTGGTTAGGAGTATAATGGTGTCAAACAGCAGCTGAAAGGGTCCATATTTTTATCTTTGTTCCCTGTCCTTTTGATATCCACAATAATGTATTATCCTCAAACCAAACATGTTTGATAGCGGTTGCCCAGATAGCTATTCCTCTCGATTCCCTCATGCACATACACACTTGGTTCTACTGATGTGTTGTCAGTGGAGGGATGGCTTATTTGTCCTTAGAACAAAAGGACCTGGTGTTGATGTCAGGAGAAAGAAGGATGTTGACTTTCATCTGTCAAGGATGGGTCTACAGGCCACCAAACACATAAGATAGTCAGTCAGTTCCAGCAAGATTGGTGAGTTTGGCCAACTTTTCTCTTATGTGACTTGAGTATGATATGACCCTATAATGGCTGTACAGCAAATAGTACATCTTTATTTGACAATGACATACATTTGTATTGCGCTTTTCTCACAGGGAACGTTGTGGAGTAGGGGAGTTAGTGGCTGCCATACAGGCGCTCATCCCCAACACCCACAAGGGTCAGTTGGTTTACAGGAAGCCAATTTATTCTAAGCCAATGAGGTTTTTATATTTACGTATTCACTTTACTCATTTGTTCCATCTTTCCTTTGTCTCTTTACAAGCCGACTGTATAGCAAACTACAACAACCAGCTGGACAACAAACAAACCAACCTGATGGTACCCGAGCCGGCTGTCTACAGTGACGTGGACCTAAGCAACAAGATCAATGAGATGAAAACCTTCAATAGCCCAAATCTAAAAGATGGTCGATTTGTCTCTGGGGCCGGTCAGCCCACCCCTTATGCCACCACTCAGCTTATTCAGTCCAATATCAGCAACAACATGAACTCATCTAGTGGGGACACGGATGAGAAGCACTGGAAGCCGTCTACTCAGCATAAACCAGATGTCGCCCCCATGCAGTACAACATCATGGAGCAAAATAAAATCAACAAAGGTGATGAAAACTTTCCTATTCCACATACAACAAGAACTAAACGTACACTGAATGAGGAGGTAGAACATTTTGTGTGACTTTGGGACAAGGATTCAGATATTTTTTTTTTTTTTTTTTTTAGATAAATTTGCTTTGAAAATGTAAAAGTTTTAGATAAATTTATTATAATTGTATAACAACCAGCAACATCAACAATGTATTGGCACAAGAAGGCTTATGCATCAAAATATCAGTCAAATAACCTAAAAATGTTCAGGCTGAAGTAGATGCCAAAGGACCAAGCTCTTGATTTTGGCTCCAGAACTCCCATCCAAATCTGTTCAGCTATTCCAAAGATATAAGCCCTTTTACTATTGATACAAATTAGAGTATACTAGCCAAGTGGGTGGTAACACTATATAACACACAGCACACAGAGACCCCGCCGCCCAAAGAAACCACAGTGTAACCGCCCACTTGGCTAATATACCTTACTTTACAGCTACACTAAATGGCTTTATATGTGTAGAATGGCTGAACAGATTTGGATACAAAAATACCAAAATGCTCAGGGTGACAGCAGCTATCAGATGAGGTATGTTCAGACATGGCAGTCCTTTTTAAGGATTTAAGGCTTCGAGCAGCTTCACTTTGTGACTTGGGTACCTGGACTGGTTCTCTAGGGACCCGAGTAAAATTTTGAAAAATTTAACAGGACTCATATAACCATTTGGGTCCTTTAGCTACACGTAATAAGCAGCTGATCAACCAGTCTTACATATACTGTACTTGATATGAATACACATTTCTGATTGGCTAATCTGAACCTTATGTCATCACATGGCCTGGAATCATCTTAGTGATGTCACCGGTTCTGTGTGAACTTGTAAACTCTGTTCTTTTTATTATAAGCTAAGGCCGCATTGCAAATTCTTCTTTCTATTCCATTCTTCTATATTTAACAATGTGTTCCTGGGGTAGTTCATACCAGAGAAAGTTTATATTCCCCCGTGCGTGGCTGGAGAACTCTGCGTTTGCCACTTCTTATTATTACTTTTATTGGAAAGTGAAGTCTTCTGGGGATCTTGGGCTTAGATCTTTTTAATAAGAAGCACAGCTTTTCCCAGTCTCCTACGACTTGAGCAGAACCGTCAAGCTACTATACATGTAAATGTAGAAGATCGAGATTAACAATGTCAAAAAGTTAATTAGCACGCGGCTAACCTTTGCAACTGAATTTAGTGCTGCAAATAATAAACCACAGATGAAATAAAATCAAATAAAAGAAAATTAATATGGCGAGATTTGATCTAAATGTTATAGCGGGTGAGGGATTGGATGAGGGAAGAGATGATATTTAATTCATGAGGATGATTCTGTACAATCGCTGCACGGTGAACCTATTATTAAACACAGATCAGAATCTGGATCTTCATGTCCTTTACCTGTGTGATTGTGGAAGTAGCAACAGCTCTGCTCATTATTAGTAGTATTATTAGTAGTATTAGGATTATTATTACTATTAGTATTATTATTAGTATTATTAGGTACATACTTTACATCTGTCTATACAATAGTTTATTTTCTCATAACAAGGTCAGGACTGCAAATAACTAGATAAAAAGATAAATAATCAGATAAATATAGAAGTAGTTGCCAGATAGATAGATAGATATGAGACAGATATGATAGATAGATAGATAGATAGATAGATAGATAGATAGATAGATAGATAAAAACACATAGTATTTAGAGCAGCACATAAGAGTTCAAATGTGGGTGCAAATCCATAGGGTCCGGCGGTTGATCCCTCCAGTAATAATCCAAAAAAGGCAGCACTCTAAAGTAGTGAAAAAGAACTGTCCAAGACTCCGAAATGTAGTTCTTGAAATAAATTCACATCAGTTTTTTTTTCACTAGATAGATCGATATGAGACAGATATTGTAGAATGATAGATAGATCTAATAAAAAAGATAAATAAATAGATGATTGATAGCTATATTGTAGCTGGAGAGTAGTAAATCAACAAATGATAAATTGATAGATAGATAGATAGATAGATAGATAGATAGATAGATAGATATGTTATTGATTTGAGCTAGGTAAGTTTATTACATAGCTATGAAATAGATACAGTTGTGTTAGATATTAGATAGATTTGAAGTAGATCTATTGTAGCTGGAGAGAGCAGAGTAGTAAATCAACAAATGATAGACAGATATTTTATTGATTTGAGCTAGGTAAGTATGGAATTGATGATAGATAGCTATGAAAAACATACAGTTGTATTAAATATTAGATATTAAATATATATCAACTAGATAGATATTAACTACATTAGATAAATAGATATTAGATTGGTGGGTACGGAATAGATAATTATTAGATTGATAGATGTTACATGTATATTAGATAGATGGATAGATAGATAGATAGATAGATAGATAGATAGATAGATAGATATGAAATGATAGATAGATGTGAAATGATTGATAAATAGATAGATATAAGATAGATAGATATGAGATAGGTATAATATAGATAGATAGATAGATAGATAGACAGGAGATAGACAGATAGATATGAGAGATAGATAGATAGATAGATAGATAGATAGATAGATAGATAGACAGGAGATAGATAGATAGATAGATAGATAGATAGATAGATAGATAGATAGATAGATAGATAGTAGATAGATAGATAAGATAGATATGAGTTAGATATGTGATAGATAGATAGATAGATAGATAGATAGATAGATAGATAGATTGGATAGATAATGTAGATATATAGATAGATATGATAGATAGATAGATAGATAGATAGATAGATAGATACTGAGATCATTTACACATAGATGTATACTTGTTGCAGTATGTGTAAAATATAATACAGGAAAATATTCCTGTAGATGAGCCACGTGTTTTGCTTTGTGTCTCCTGTTAGAAATAAATTGATATCATAAGTAATCTAAACCACCGGAATGTTCCGCGCTCCTTTCTTGAGGGCACGTTTCACTAATGTAATATGTTGAGGTAAAGAAAAAAATCGGTATGTCATTTTTTTTTTCCAGGGCTGTAGGCTACAGTAGCATGCAATCCACTTTAATAACATGATTTGCAGCCGTGCTGTCCCTGGGATCCAGATCAGTGCCAGCTTTCAACTATTAAACGTATTTCGGTGACTCGCCACATCATAAAATTGAAGGTTCCCCAGTAAAAGGCCACGTCCGATCACAGCTGCCGCTTTGCTCATTGTACATGACCTGGTTTACCTGCACGACGCAGGCAGACCTTTATATGGGCACGGATCAGGATATTTGTGGCTACCTACATTCCTGCTCACCACAAAGGATTCCTTCGGAGCTATTTCTGGACTATAATAGGAAACAACAATGAACTGCACTCAGAAATAATTGACGTTCGCCGCTCCGTAATCATTTCCATGTTGAGGTTTTTGCATCCAGTTTATTACAAACAAATTGCAAAATTAGAAGATTGCACATCTGTAAAAGACAATTTCCAAATCTTTTTTTCATATGTTTTTATTTTTTGGGCCCCTAAAAGCCCAAATGTTAACACAGCTGCTGCTGTATTATTTATCCTGCTCATAAACATGATGGACATTGACTGGGAAACCAAACATACAAGGCAGCATGGCCCGCGGCGGGACAATCCTGGGGTTGTGAATGTAGATTTTATTTATTTCTAATAATTTGGCGCCAAATGAAAGAGCAGATTACGAGATGCAGATGAGACTATGGGACTATTTTCAGCATCTAGGAATGGTACTCAGATGTTATATTTCTCCATCTGTGGATTCTGTGTAAGGAGATGAAGCAGACTTTAAGGAAACCGCTTGCAAAAGGAATGCAATTACTTACGAAGGACTCTAGAGCCAATATGGCCCTGCAGTGTCCATGCACATTCAACTAATGTTGGACCAACCTGACAATTTTTGGCTATTTGAAGAATATGTGGGGTTTCCAGGCCACCACCATCAGATGATGTTAGGAGAGAGATGGATCTGGTCATTAGATTTCAATGTCCTAACCTTTGTTGTTAGGGGGATGAGCCACCACCTGAGGTGACTAGCAGTGGGGCTGGGAGGAACAGATGTCTGCCAAGCAAACATTCGGCCAACAGCTATAGAAGGTTTATGGCCACCTTTACTCCTAAAAGACAACCTTATTCCTTCATACCCCCATCTCAGATTTGGCAGCACCCTAGAGACCATCTTGTGTGCTGTATATCTTCAAGTCATGGGACAAGGCCAGAGACCAAAAGGCCTAAAGTATCATGTTTGAGGGTCTTTGAGGGGAAATTTCTTGGAAAACCTTCCATCTCTGGTAGTTTACAATATATATAATCCTTCTACTGTGTATGTGCATGCTAAGGAAGGTCAGTAGTCCCTTGACTAGTCAGTAGTCTAGTGAACATTGCTTGCCACCCAAGGATCAGTAGTAGTCTATGATTTTTTTTGTCTCCTTAGACCCTGTTTGTACACAAGCATTCCCTGATATATACAGTACCCCCAATACTGTTTTGACCATGGGTGAATGGGTGGCCTATAGCTACGTTTGGGGTATGCAGTGGGAGCTTTCTCAGTTTACATGTAGAGCGTAGTGGAAAAGTGAGATATGAACTGAGTCTTATGGAAAGAATAGAAGCGCTATGTTATAGATGGCTTTGGCACAACATACGGTAGTTTGGGCAGCAAATCATGATAGAAACTAGAGTCAAACTAACTATAGTCAGGACTTTTTGTAGGAAGTTGTCTTTTTTTGTTGTATAGAATGCATATACCCACAGCATTTTTAGAAAATACATGCATATGGGTGTCCAAATTGTAAGGCGTATCCCATTGAAATACTAAATATTGAACTAGGCAGTAGCCGAGGGTAACTGAGAGAGCCCCAAGGTATCCTGTTCAATGCATTCAAAGCCATAAATCCTAGAAGTTGACCCTGGCCAGTAGATAATGGTTAACTTTCCTTATCATTGGGAAGCTTTAATTGATTAGATGATGCTCATTCATTTAATGATGACATCAACTAGGGAACAATGATGTCATTGCCCTGCATACAACCAAAGCCTAGAGAGTATCCTCTCCAACCATAGACCTTTCCAGTCATTAGTCCCATTATACAGGTCATGACTGGTGCAGTCCACCCTTGCATATGATCATTGATACACCAGGAGACCCCTTCATTATATAATTGATATTAAGGGTACATATACTTTTTTTTGCTTAATTTTTCATTTTTTTAAAAAATAAAAAATCTGCTACTAAAATCCCAGTAAATTTATTGGGGCTGGTAAAAAAAAATGTATTATGTTCTATTATCAGAGGTTGCTCCATGAATGAAAGAGAACATTGAATGGGTGAGATATTTTTAGGATCCAGGATCTGAAACTGCCTTCATTATAGCTATGGCACATTCAGTAGTGCTGCCGGTTGCTATAGATTAACCCCCTGCTGCATATTACTTTGTACAATGGCTCGAGCATATGCTGTGAAGTGAATGGAGAAAAGCAAGCTCTGGTAATGAGACATTAAAAGAGAGCTATGGACGTATCTTGTGACCTCCATGTGATGTCATTGTATGTGCAACCCAAAGACCACAGCTGTTGTCCTCGTCCTCAATCACCCAATGTAAACACTAATCCGGCTTGTGTACATTGCATTAATAACTATAGGATGTAGCGGCCCTCTTAATGAATACTTGTTGACAATATACTTATGCCCATTGTCAAATAACCTTTTCACATCCTTCAGTGTGTTCCTTGAATCTCTAATTAAGGTGCCCCACAATGCCTGTTTTCTTCCTTCTCAAGTCATTCTGCTCATTGAAAGCCAAGATCTTTCTGATTTTTCTTTAATCTTCGACACAAGTAGAAAGTGGCTATTTTTATATGCGTGTCTGTCATGACATTCACAGCAGGACACAAGGAATATACTACAAGTCACAGGGAAAATATTAGGTTAAAGAAAAGAACCAATGACCTGAATGAATACGAAAGCTTCAGGTCTACTGGATTGAATATTTGTGTCTTTTTTTTTTTGTACTATAATTTTTTTTATACTATTAGAATTGTTATTGTGTGTTTAATTACTCATATTCACGTGAAAAAATCTGGAAAAAAAAAATAGTATATATATCCATTACCAGGTACAATTACTGTTTAAGGCTGAAGCCCCACGTTGCGGAAATGCAGATTTTTTTGTTGCAGATTTTGCTGCGTTTTTTTTTAGCTAAAGCCAGGAGTGGATTAAACAGAAGGTAGAAGTATAAGAGATTCCTATATATTTCCCATTCCTTTTGTAGCCATTCTTGTCTTTGGCTCAAAAACCCGCTGCCAAATCTGCAATAAAAAAAAAAAGCTGTGTTTCTGCAGCATGGGGCTTGCCCTAAAAGGGATTTTAGCTGGTGTGTTTTTTTTTTGTTTCTTTTTAAAGGGTCAGAATGGCATTTAAAAAAAATATATATATACAGTGCCTTGCGAAAGTATTCGGCCCCCTTGAACTTTTCAACCTTTTGACACATTTCAGGCTTCAAACATAAGGATATAAAATTTTAATTTTTTGGTGAAGAATCAACAACAAGTGGGACACAATTGTGAAGTGGAACGAAATTTATTGGTTATTTTAAACTTTTGTAAAAAATAAAAAACTGAAAAGTGGGGTGTGCAATATTATTCGGCCCCTTTACTTTCAGTGCAGCAAACTCACTCCAGAAGTTCAGTGAGGATCTCTGAATGATCCAATGTTGTCCTAAATGACTGATGATGATAAATATAATCCTCCTGTGTGTAATCAAGTCTCCGTATAAATGCACCTGCTCTGTGATAGTCTCAGGGTTCTGTTTAAAGCGCAGAGAGCATCATGAAGACCAAGGAACACACCAGGCAGGTCCGGGATACTGTTGTGGAGAAGTTTAAAGCCGGATTTGGATACAAAAAGATTTCCCAAACTTTAAACATCCCAAGGAGCACTGTGCAAGCGATCATATTGAAATGGAAGGAGTATCAGATCACTGCAAATCTACCAAGACCCGGCCGTCCCTCTAAACTTTCATCTCAAACAAGGAGAATACTGATCAGAGATGCAGCCAAGAGGCCCATGATCACTCTGGATGAACTGCAGAGATCTACAGCTGAGGTGGGAGAGTCTGTCCATAGGGCAACAATCAGTCGACACAGCACAAATCTGACCTTTATGGAAGAGTGGCAAGAAGAAAGCCATTTCTCAAAGATATCCATAAAAAGTCTTGTTTAAAGTTTGCCACAAGCCCCCTGGGAGACACACCGAACATGTGGAAGAAGGTGCTCTGGTCAGATGTAACCAAAATCCAACTTTTTGGCCACAATGCAAAACGATATGTTTGGCGTAAAAGCAACACCGCTCATCACCCTGAACACACCATCCCCACTGTCAAACATGGCGGTGGCAGCATCATGGTTTGGGCCTGCTTTTCTTCAGCAGGGAAGATGGTTAAAATTGATGGGAAGATGGATGAAGCCAAATACAGGACCATTCTGGAAGAAAACCTGTTGGAGTCTGCAAAAGACCTGAGACTGGGACGGAGATTTATCTTCCAACAAGACAATGATCCCAAACATAAAGCAAAATCTACAATGGAATGGTTCACAAATAAACGTATCCAGGTGTTAGAATGGCCAAGTCAAAGTCCAGACCTGAATCCAATCGAGAATCTGTGGAAAGAGCTGAAAACTGCTGTTCACAAACGCTCTCCATCCAACCTCACTGAGCTCCAGCTGTTTTCCAAGGAAGAATGGGCAAGAATTTCAGTCTCTCGATGTGCAAAACTGATAGAGACATACCCCAAGCGACTTGCAGCTGTAATCGCAGCAAAAGGTGGCGCTACAAAGTATTAACTTAAGGGGGCCGAATACTTTCGAAAGGCACTGTATATACACACACATATACGGAGATACTGCTGCGACCCTTCCAATGATTTCTTGTAATATTTTTGTAATTTTTTTTTTATAGTAAAGGAACATACAGTATTTGTGTTTAATTATTCACATTCATGTGAAAAACTTTAAATGATCTAAAAAGAAATGTTAGTCGATATATACATTGCCTAGTACTATTACAGTTTAAGGTATAGGCCACATGATGCAGAAAAGAGCAATTTTTTTTTGAGTCAAAGCAAAGAGTGGCTTCTAAAGGAATGGTGAAAAATATAAAGGAAGCTATCCTCTCGTTTTCTAAATCCACTCCTGTCTTTAAAAAAAAAAAAAATAGAAAAAATTAAAAAAATAACACAACAAAACCTGAAATAAATAAATAAATAAATCATGTGGCTTCAGTTTTAACGGGATTCTGGGTGGTAAATGAAAAAACAAAAGTGAGAATAGAAATAGAATTTGAATGAGTCAGAATGACATTTAAAAGACAAAAAGGTCGTCGCTGTTATACCGATCCCCTGCTTCAAGCCTTCTGATGCTTTCTTAGTCCCAGTTGATCTCTCTACTTCCTGTTCCCTATTAGCACACACCATATACTCACTAGCTTAGGCGGATCACCGGAAGGGCCAGTGCATTGCTAAGCGCTCATTTCCTGTATGTTAAGAGACCATCCAGGACCCAGAAAGTGACAACGCATCATATACACGAGGCCCAACCTGGCTGAAATGTTTTATTATATTATGCAATTTTTCTTCTTTATATTTTTTTATTAATGTGATTTAATTTGCATTTTAGATTATCGAGCCGCAGATACCATGCCAGCTACTATCCCTTACAACCAGTCTCATGACCAGAACACTGGCGGATCGTACAACAGTTCAGATCGAGGAAGCAGCACGTCAGGTAATTATATTTGCAAATAACTAATTCTACTATTACTATTTAATATTTTTGTATTGAAATAAATTTAAAAAAAAAAAAATCAAGATTTTTGAAATGTTTCATTTTTGTATTTTAATTCTGTTGTCAGGTGTAGGACTTTATAGCGGATAGTTTTTAAATTTGCCTTTCTTAGTAATATCTATTTTTGATTTTTTTTTTATGAAAAAATTCTAGAATCTCTAGGAGTTTACTAAAATTGGATTCCTTGTATTTTTTTTTATTAGAGCTCATGTAATATTCATTTGCTGTGTTGGTTAAATCTTCTAATGTTTTCCAAAGTAAAATAATTTAATTTAGCCTAAAACAATTTTTCGACAAGTACAGATGATGTATATTCAGTGACTTAATGCAACAGTGAAATGTTAATAGATCATATCAAGATCATATTGTATTTTAGGTTGCAGCAATTAAATGGTAAAAAAAAAGCGATTGAGAAAATATGTCCACAGCTCATTTGTTTTAGATGATAATCTATAAGGCAATTAATTGCTTGAGGAAGATCTCTCTAAATGGCGTGGCTTATAAATTTCATTTGTGACTTTATTGCGTTTTAGGTATTTATTAGCTATTAACGTAATGGATATATTTCGGGGTAAATGATGAGATTTATTATGAGAACTGTTACTTTTATGGAAAAGCAAAATATATTTTACAGACACAAGTGTTATCCTTGTATTTCAAGTGACCTTCATTGTGTTGTAGGGAGTCAAGGTCATAAAAAGGGAACTCGGGTTCCTAAAGGGTCTAAGCAGGCTGGTATGAACTGGGCTGATCTGTTGCCACCGCCACCGGCTCATCCACCACCACATGGTGCCAGTGAAGAATATACCCTGTCAGTGGATGAAGGGTAAGGTCATCTGATTATGTATTGGTTAGATTTTTGTGACCGAAGACGCCAGCTGGTTCGCTTCTGTACTGCAGTAGGAGAACAAAATAATCGAATGCCTAGTAATAAGGACCAGGCAGCATCTGGCAGAATGGAATTGGTCCAGTCCACTACTGTGTCAGACCCTGGTTATAAGTAATATTGTGGTCACTGTCTTTAGGTTTGGCTACAATTAAAAAGGACTATGATACCCTTAGGATCAATGGGGGGTCCGACACCTTATACAGTCACCAATAAACTGTTTTAAGAGGCCACTGTATTTGGATGAGTACTATACCTTCTGCACTGTATACCAGGACAGCACTGTACTTTGTAAAGTGGCTAGACTTGGTATTGCAGCTCAGTCCCATGGTCATGTGATCAATGTACTTGATATAAGTGGCACCTGTCCAAGCTCTGCTGACTTTTTACAAAATTGGTGAGGGGTGCCAGGTGTTGGGCCACAGTACTGATTCAGTGCCAGCGACTCACTATGCTGGGAACTGCAGCCACCCCACTTGTGTAGCATTGTGCTACAATTGGTGGCCAAGGTGCCACTGTCCTGGTAAAATATGTGAACACTCCTTCAGTCTCAGAGATCATCCTAGCAATATACCATCACTTTATGAGATGGGAATATCACTTTAATATAACTGGAAGATGTGGGACTACCATTGCAGTCTGGGTAAATATAGTCCAAGATGGCGAAACCAAAATTATGGTTGACAGGGCTACTCTGATTGCTAAGTGCCATCATACACCTGGAGCTGAGGCTGAGATCCCACCCAATGAATGATCTTGTATATCTGACTTTTTGGTACGTAAACCCTTGTTTTTCTCATTGATATTGTCAGGTATGACAGAGAACTGCCATGTCCAATGCCACCAACAAGAATGTATCTCCAGCAAGATGAGTTAGAAGAAGAAGATGAACGAGGTCCTACACCACCAATACGAGGAGCTGCTTCTTCTCCAGCTGCCGTGTCCTATAGCCACCAGTCCACAGCCACTCTTACGCCATCACCTCAGGAGGAGCTCCAGCCAATGCTTCAGGATTGTCAGGAAGATTTAGTTTTAGCTCAACATCAGATTGAGAGAAGGTAATATCTGCAACACCAGGTACACCAATGACCATACATCTCCCAATACAAAACCCATAATAATCCTAAATGTTACAAAATATTAAAATGTAGAACGGTGTGGTAGTCTCTGCTTCAATTAATGCAAAATATTAATATATATTGTTGCTATATATTTGTTATGTCACTCCATGGTGTTTTTTCAATTCCTTCTGAGAACGTCCACCTAGTGTGTCACTGTAGGTGGTCACACATGCTCAGTAGCTTAAGCCTACTGTTCACATTCTCATGTACATGGGAGGTGAAGTGATTCCTGCTTTTCTGCAGACCACAAATAAAGATCAGCTAACAAGAAGCAGCTTCTTTTCTCCAGCAATGGCACATTAGGTGGACATTCTGATTGGGAATCAAAAGAACACCAGGGGGCACCGTTACAAATCTATAACAACAATTTTGTCATGTGTTTTATATTAAATATTACTGGCATAAAATATTTTATATCTATGCAATGACTCCTTTGTGTAGTTAATGCCACATATTCAGTGCCTATTATCAAGAGTCACCTTATTATAATTTTTTTAAATTTTTTTAACACTACCAAAGAAAATGCAAAAAGTTTAGTGTGTAAATATCCTTGAAATGGACACCCACCATGGTCAGTGTCTTTGCCATTAGATGGCTTGTATGATCATTATGCATCAACATCTGGCAACATTGGAGCAGGTTGTGTGTTTTCTGCTAGACATCTAAATATTGCTGAAAAGTACAAAATAAGGCACAGAGTCACATTAATTTCACTTTATATCCACAGGCGACATCAAATCAGTCCTCCTCCTCCACCTAGACCTATATCTCCACCTCATACATATGGGTACATTTCTGGACCAATAGTATCTGATATGGATACAGATGTCCCAGAAGAAGAAGGGGACGAAATGGATATGGAGGTGACAAAGATGCAAAGCCGCAGACTTCTATTACGTGGCTTAGGGCAGACTCCTGCTTCTAGCGTTGGAGATCTAGAAAGTTCTGTCACTGGCTCAATGATCAATGGATGGGGTTCTGCCTCTGAAGAGGACAATGTCTCTAGTGGGAGGTCTAGCGTCAGCTCTTCAGACGGCTCATTTTTCACTGATGCTGATTTTGCACAGGCTGTTGCTGCCGCTGCAGAATATGCAGGTCTGAAAGTAGCAAGACACCAAATACAGGAAGCAGCAGGTGGTAAGTTTTATAGATGAATATTTATGTATAGTGCGTAAAACCATATGTGACCTTTTATTAAAGTGGAAATTGTTTTATTCTATATTGTTACAAATTTGTATTGTTTCATCATATGTACTTGGTCTAGTTAGATGCAGTAACAGACGTGGCCACCCTTACCCTAACAGACGTGGCCACCCTTACCATAACAGACGTGTCCACCCTTACCATAACAGACGTGTCCACCCTTACCATAACAGACGTGTCCACCCTTACCATAACAGACGTGTCCACCCTTACCATAACAGACGTGTCCACCCTTACCATAACAGACGTGTCCACCCTTACCATAACAGATGTGTCCACCCTTACCCTAGCAGACGTGTCCACCCTTACCCTAACAGACGTGTCCACCCTTACCCTAACAGATGTGTTCACCCTTACCCGAGCAGATGTGTCCACCCTTACCCTAACAGACATGTCCACCCTTACCCGAGCAGATGTGTCCACCCTTACCCTAACAGACGTGTCCACCCTTACCCTAACAGACGTGTCCACCCTTACCCTAACAGACGTGTCCACCCTTACCCGAGCAGATGTGTCCACCCTTATGCTTTTGTTAAGTACTTCAATTTTTCACAATACAAATTGAATATATTATCACAACTAGAGATAAGCAAACTGGCTTGTAACCAGCAGGATTTCTTACAAATTTTCCAAAAATTTCAAAAAAAAAAAATAAAAAATTGGGGGGTTTGCCCTCAATGAATCACTATTGTACTATTATATTATTATCTCTTCAGTCACCAGAGTATAATAAGCAGAGGTCCAGGGGAGGAACGGAAACACAATAAACACTAATACCCACCTTTCCTCGCCTCTCCTGGCCTCCCTCTGCAGAGCCCCTTGAGTATAATAATAGCACTTATGGTTCAGACTGAACAAGTCTGGTTCAAAACTAAACCACCGGACAAATCTCACAAAGTTCACCCATCTCTAATAATCACGACTTCCTAGCAAAGGAAGGTGCCACATATAGCAGAAACAACTTCCTAAAAGGTATTGCAAGATCATGTTTTTTTTCAAAGCTGGTCATCTTGCGACACTCATCTTGAGATGTGTAGAGCCCCAAGAGGAAAGATAATGGCGAGCACATCTGTTTATCTGATGCTTGAAAATTGACGTAAAACTTGTTATAGGGCTTTTCTAGGCTTATTAATTGATAACCTATCCTTAGGATGGGTCCTCAATGGAAGATCAGTGGGTGTCTGACATCCAGGACCCCAGACAGTCAGCTGTTTGAAGAGACTACGGCATTTGGATGAGCACTGTGGCTTCTTCGCAGAAAACCTAAGTTTAGCCCCATACCTTTGTGTATGGCCGTACTTGGTATTGCAGTTTAGCCCATTCTCTTTAATGGACTGAACTGCACACAGGCCATGTGACCATTGAACGTGTTATCACATGGCCTGTGGAAACCCTGCTGCTTCAAACATCTGATCTGCAGGGGTCTCATGAGGTTGAACCCCGGCTTATCTTCAATTGGATAGGCCATCAATTAACAAAGCTGGAAAATCCCTTTAATGGCCCCTAAGGACCCAATCAATTATATGTAACATTATGCAAATATTTGTCACAATTGCCAGAGAAACCCCTTTAATGGACCCTAAGGGCTCATTATGTAAGATTACCCAAAAATTTGTCAGAATTACGCAATAACAACAAACATCAAATAGGCTAAACTCGGATCTTTTTCATGTGATGTTTTACCTCGAAGTAAGATTATTTTTATTCTGTGTGAGTTGCTGAATTTACATAGCTTCAGATGTGACCAATTTACCCAATGTATAAACCATGCTGCACTTCAAACATATACCTGGCAGCTATGATAGGAAATTTACTTATTGATGTCAAAAACATACATAGGATTCAGTAAGTGGAATACATTTTCTCATCTCTGCTTTTTTAAGTGCTTAGTGTGTATTTAGCCTTATCTGTGTACTTATCCTTATGTAGGTGTTCTGCATTGCCTCTTATGTAGTTATAGCTTTTTTTAGCCATTATTACCTTATTTTTCTAGTAGTTCTCTGGATCTACATTGTAATGTGCCATATGTCATGTCATATAATGGTGTATATAATGTGCTATGTATGCAACGGTTATAGAATTAGAAACTTAAAGCAAAAGTTTCACACTGAACATGTTGTTCTATCTGCAGGCAGTATGTTATAGAGCTAGAGGAGCAGAGCAGGTTGATATATCATTTTTTTCACAAATACTGTATGCAGTATAAGTAGAAATCTATGGAATGAAATCCCTGCCTACTGTGGCTTTAAGAGTCCAGTGGGCGGTCATTTAATGAATAGGACCACCCTCTGGACTCACTGGGCAAAAAGGACTTTCGGTCAGGAAATTTCACTTTATCTCAATGTCCTCTGCTCATCCTGATCTATAATATACTGCCCCCCCCCCCAGATGGAGCAACACGTTCAACAAGTTTTGATTTAAAGGGTATCTGAGCTTTTATCTAAAGTTGAAAAATGTGCAGGGTCTTGCTGAGAAATCTGTTCTATGATTGTGTATGCCTTTATACATGGTGTCCTATCAGTTTTTCAGCTGCTTATAGCCTCATTATGGCTGCAGCACATTTTCCATTTCTCTCTGAAGCAGGGGGCATGTACATTAAGGACCAGACTGTCCCTATCTCCCATCTGTTACTACTACTGCTTTCTTTACATGTAATTCTACCAGAAGTAAATGTAAAATAGCAAACAGCTGAGAAAAACCCAAGTGACCGTAATATGGGAGACCCAGGGACCCTGGACTCCAAATCCAAGTTATGATGTAGCTAAAAAGATCTTTGACACAGGAAAAAGAGAAGCTTGGGCACAATAAGGAAAGCTGATTGCAGTCTATGACTAACATCCCATCAGTAATAACACAAACAGCTTGTTAGCAGTACATAAACTCTCCTTATACTCACTATGAACTGTGAGAAGCTGCAGACTCATCTCTGAGCAGTGTACAGGTAGAAAAAGCTTTGTGGAAACATGTAGAGGCTGTGAAGACAGACCTGTCCCTCCCTTCCCCACTTCCTGTGATCCTACTTAAGCTTGTTGGTTTCTAAAAAAACAAACTTGCCCTAGTAACAGGGAGTGAACAGCAAATTAGGGAAGGAGGGAGACACCTAGTGGCAGCAATTTTGCATATCAATCAGTATTTAGCCCACAATAAATAGATAACAAGATTGGCTACTATGTCAAAATCAAAATGTATCATCTATCCACAGGGACACTATGGGACCACTGGAGGTAGTCTGTAAGGTCTAAAATGCCTCCCAAATCAATAATAGTGCTGTGTGGTGGCTTTTAATAGGATCAGAAACATACCTGTGTTGCCACAAACCAAAGAAGCAATGCAGAGAAAACCATCCTTGTATGGATATTCAAATCACCCTGCAAGTGCACTGGGGGAGGGCCTGACTTGCCAGATTCACCTACAGGTAGCTACAAGTGCTTAGACTCTCCTCATGAATTATAGCCCAGAGGGACCCCTGTAGCTGTGAATGACATTTTCAGCTGCCTATAGACAATTCTCATAAATCAGGCCCCGCCTCAATGCACTTGCAGGCTGATTTGCATATCTGTAAAAAGATGATCATCTCTGCTTATTATCTTCATCAGGTGGGGCCACAAAGTTATGTTTCTACCCAGGTTAAATGCCTCTACATGGTGCTGTGTATGGTTTGGGAGGCAAGTTGGAGCTGACAGACTCCCTTTAAGGCATATAAATATAATAGAGGAACTCTACAGTTACAAAGAATGTCTGTTACACCGGAGGACCTGGCACATCCATGCATTTCAGGAACAACACATTGACGCGTGTAATGCTTCATGTCTCCTGTGGAAGCGCTGCAGGAAAACTGAGCAGTTGTTATAAGATCTGAGATCACAGCGGATTGGTTTATTGTTGAGAGAACATTCTAAAAAAAGGATTTTCTAATGAAAGAAAGAAAGAAAGAAAGAAAGATGCCAGGCCTTAGTAATGACCATATAAAATGCCACCAAGTATGCAGTACAACATAATACATCATTAGTCATTTTTTGTGTTTTTTTTTATTTATTTTTTTAGGCAGCTTTGTAACAATGTATTCGATCATAGTATTCCATGACTTCATCAGATTCATTTTTCCGACAGAAGCCTTGTAGTCATAGCCAAATATATTGCATTACATCTACTTACCATTTTATGATCTCATTTGTCAGGCCGAAGACACTTCCACTGTCCCCGACCTACAAGCCCGGTGTCAACGGATAGTAACATGAGCACTGCCGTCATACAGAAAAGCCGCCCAGCCAAAAAACAGAAACACCAGCAAGGACATCTACGGAAAGATGTCTACACAGATGGTGAGACTCATTTAAATACAACACAATTAGGCTTTTATTACAGTTCTGTCATTTCAATGCATATGGCATGAATGTAGTCTTTCTCCTTTTTTTTCCAAGTTTCTTGTTTTTTGAGGTCTAATTTATTTTTAATGTCTTTTAGAACTTTTTATTATGTTAATGTATCATTTTAAGCTGTCAGTGTATGGCACCACTTTGCAATATTGTTCTCTTGAGACAAAATAAGTCTACCGGTTGATTTTATACTAGTAGTGATATCATAAAAGTAATGTAATACCTTATATGTGCTTCTTCTCTTAGACAATTTCCCATACTTTGATGTGACATGAAAAGCACAAACGTTTTACATAGGGATATATATATATATATATTTTTTTATAGACTGTGTATACCAGTACTGGGGTCCCGAGTTCTCTTTTCTTCCTCATTTGGATATCATGTGACTGTGCCTGGTATTGCAGTTCACTTCCATTCACTTGAATGGGACAGAGTTTTAGTACTAAGCACAGCCACTACAAAATGTATGACACTCATCCCAAACAGCACTTGAAAGAGTGATGGAGCCCCTTCATTCAGTCTGATCGATAGGGGTGTCAGGAGTCGGATCGCAGCTGATCAGATATTGATGACTTCTCTCCTATTGAAAAGCCATCAATATTAAAGTCTTGGATAACCCCCTTAATATTTATATAGGATAGAGTGTACACTTGGATGGGTGAGAGGTGATACAAAAAAGTGACTTGATAGGATTAGCATTGATTTCATTTTTTTAAAGGGTTTTTTCAGGCTAAAAATATTGCTGGCCTATCCTAAAGATAGGTCACTAATATCAATTGAGGGTCTGACACCTGCCGCCCCCATTTATTAGCCATTCTCAGCAGCTAATAGAAAGAGAATAGAGAAGGACGTACACAGCTCTGTTTTTGGTGTAGTGGCGAAATTGAGTCATTACAGCTCAGCTCCTGTTCAAATGAATGGAATCTGATCTGCAGTATCAGGTCTGGCCACTACACAGAGAACAGAGCTATCTGCTTCCTGCTCCATTCTGTATCAGTTGTTGAGAACAGCTGATTGCTGGAGGTGTAACATGCCTGACCCCCACTAATTTACTAAAGATAGGTCATCAATATTTCTAGCCTGGAACTCCTTAAAGCACTTTTTTTTAAAAAGGGAGAAAAAGGAAAATACATATGAATGGTAATTTTATGTACTAGAAGCTTATATATAACTCAAGAGATCATATAGATCAGCGGTTCTCAAGGTTTGGTACACGTACTCCTGGGGGTACATCCAACTATGTCTGGGAGTATGCACCTGGCGGAGGACCCTCAGAGTATAACTAGCGTAGGCTGCGGGGTGATGATTAAACATGAATACAGTGTTACTTACCTGTCCTGGGCTCAAGTGCTGCTCCCCGTGCTCCTCCTGATGTCCTCTCTCTAGGCCGGAGCAGAATAGGGAGAAGCACTGAAGCTGCAACACTGTTTTTATATTTGATAATCTCCCCGTGTCCTCCACCAATTATTTTAATAATAATAATAATAATAGTCCTTTAATAGTCCCACAATGGGGAAATTCAGTGTGTTACAGCAGCAAAGATAAGCAGATACAAATACAAATACAACATGTACAGGAATGTTCCAAGGTAAGAGGCATTACAATAATAGCAGACAGACAGATAGGACGTAGCGGGGGGGGGGGGGAATTTAACAGGCAGAGAGATATTTCAGTTCTCTGTGTGTAATGATCTCTGCTTAGGTCGGTGTTGGTTGTACAGCCTAACCGCGGTGGGGAGGAAAGACTTCCGATAGCGCTCCTTCTCACACCTAGGGTGGAGCAGTCGGTCACTGACAGTACTGCTCAGCGCGATCACAGTCTCATGCATGGGATGGGACTTCTTCTTCTGCATGGAGCTCACCACGGACAGTATCCTTCTGTCACCCACCACCTGCACTGGGTCCAGTGGGCTCCCCAGGACAGAGCTGGCCCTTCTAATCAGCTTGTCGAGTCTATTCCTATCCCTGGTTGATATACTGCTCCCCCAGCAGGCCACTCCAAAGAAGATGGCTGATGCCACTACCGAGTTGAAGAAAGTTCTAAGAAGTGCCCCCCGGATTCCAAAGGCTCTCAGCTTCCTAAGCAGGTAGAGCCTGCTGTGGCCCTTCCTGTACAGGGCCTCCATATGATCTGCCCAGTCCAGCTTATTATTAAGGAGCAAACCCAGGTACTTATAGATGTTCACAATCTCGATGCCCGTCCCCAGGATGTCCACTGGTTTAGGAGGGCTTCTGCCTTTATGGAAGTCCACCACCATCTCCTTGGTCTTCCCCGCGTTAATCTTCAGGTGGTTCCGGTGGCACCAGTCCACAAAATCCTGGTTCAGTTCTCTGTACTCCCTGTCATCGTCATCTGTGATGAGACCCACTATTGCAGAGTCGTCAGAATACTTCTGTAGGTAGCAGCTGGATGAGTTGCACCTAAAATCTGCAGTGTACAGTGTGAAGAGGAAAGTTTCTGAGGGTCCACAGATGCCCTCAGAGTATAAATGTAGTTTGTGGGTAACAACCCCCCCCAAAATTCGGGCTCGACTGAACCCCAGAAAAATGCAGGTTTGGCCGAACCCGATATTCTTAGAAAATCCCTATGTATGTGGGATTTTATTAATGTAGGGGCCACTCAGGGGCATTATACTGCATGGAGGGGCCACTCAGGGACATTATACTGCTTGGAGGGGCCAATCAGGGACATTATACTGCTTGGAGGGGTCACTCAGGGACATTATACTGCTTGGAGGGGTCACTCAGGGACATTATACTGCTTGGAGGGGTCACTCAAGGACATTATACTGCTTGGAGGGGTCACTCAGGGACATTATACTGCTTGGAGGGGTCACTCAGGGACATTATACTGCTTGGAGGGGCCACTCAGGGACATTATACTGCTTGGAGGGGTCACTCAGGGACATTATACTGCTTGGAGGGGTCACTCAGGGTCATTATACTGCATGGAGGGGCCACTCAAGGACAATATACTGCATAGAGGGGCCACTATGACACTGTCAGGGTTCTTATATTACATGTAGAGGCCATTATATTACATGTGGGGGACACTGTGGGGTCATTATATTACATGAAGTGTGAGGGCCATTATACTACATGTGGGGGCACTTAGGGGGTCTATATAATTCTTAATGAAAGCTTTAAAAAAAGCCTTATTTTATTACTATTTATAAGTGATCGCTACTTTGGGGGTACTTGAGGGACATTTTCTCAGACGGGGGTACTTCGCTTGAAAAGGTTGAGAACCACAGATATAGATCAAAGGGAGTCATGGGAGAGGGAAGCAGAACCCATACCAGCCTCGATTAGGCTTGCATTGTGCCTTTATTGGTCTAGCATTATTACTGTTCTTATTTTTATTAATAAAATCTCATTATATTCAGATGGAGTAAAGGGCATTAAGGTTTCTTATTTATTCTATTATTCATTCTGCTCAAGATATTCTCTAGAAAAATGCACAATGGGACAATTATGACAACTTCCTGTGGATTATGCTTATATCTTTACCCCAGCAATTAGTCCATTATCTAGTAAGGACGCCGGCTTTAGAATGCATATATTATATAAAATCTATCTATGGATTACATAATGATGAATTATTTTAATTTCGCCAATGATGGACGGCTGCTGTGAGCCGCAGTATATTCACAAGGGCTCTTATTGGCAATCAATGCACTTTAGTCGCTGACACTAAATATCGCTTCTATTGATTCAAGATCTAAAGGCAATTATTTGGAAATATTCCATTTGCTAAACTGAAGCAAATATATTTGTTGAAAGCTTGCCTTAAAACCTTTGAATTGGTGGTCAGTCAAAATATATATATATTTGCTTGGTGAACTGATATTCCCACTTTCTAAGGTCACATAGATGAGTACAAGTGTTCAATAGTCCCTTAAAGGGAAAGAAATGGCCTATTATTTAATTCACATTTTTATATTAAACATATTTTTTTAAGAATTTTTGGTGATATTTTTATTTTTCCAAGTTAAAATCTTAATCTTGCAATTCCAAGTGTGAAATAGTTTGTGACTTCCTGTCTCCTGTAGCCAGACCATGGGCCATAGACACAGTAGTCTAGTGCAGACCCTATTAATTTTCCTGGGAGAGTTTCTAGTCATGTTCTGTGACCTCTACGGAGGTAGATAAGTGGTGAAATCACCTATTGTGTATGGCATGAAATCAGTGTGCTGTAAGTGAGGCGACTGCTGAAAACAAATCTCCTACAGAAAACAGGAAGTCTCAGCCTATTATATAGCTTAGTGGCCAGAGTCAGAACTGCAGGATTTTTAGAATTTTTTTTTAACATATAGGTAATAATGTGGAAATTTTTTTAAAAACCTCATCAAAAAATTGTTAAAAATATGTTTAACATAAAACTTGATTTAACAATAGGTTATTTTCTGGCGACATATTTCCTTTGAAATTAGTGGTATCATGTCATTGTGATGTTATTACATCTCGCTTATATTATTTACAGTAACATATACATATTATATATTATATAGATATTATTCAATTAAATCAATGTGTCAAGTCATTTTTAAGAACCCCCTATATCTTAAAGGGGTACTCCGATCAGCAGCAATAATCACCTATATCTACTGATAACCACTTGAGTCATTGTACCTGACCGCCGGGACCCCCCCAGATTGCCAAAATAGGGCACCCAGGTCCTCCGTTTCCACCATCATCAAAACCGCAGCTAGGAGGAGTTTGACCAGGCTATGTATAATGTATCAACTACGAACTCAGATGATACATAATTGTTCTTGCAATGATAATTTCAGCAAATCCCTTTTCTTTCCCTATTTTCTACTGGTGTATAGAAACATCACTCATTTTTACCATGTTAATTTCCTGATCTACAGCCGCGGTACAATCCCTCCTACAAGTCCATGCAATATTTATAGTCAAACAGATGAAATGGCACATTTGAATAGAAATCGTCGCTCACATGACATTTGAAAAAAGCTGAGAAATGCCATGGGTTTATTGAAACCTTTATTACGGGAGATAATCTGCTTACTGTAGCCTGCTGCTTTGCATCTTGATGGGTTAAATGCAGCTCTGTCAGGTCCTATCCATGTAATAATCATAATGGCATATACAGAGATGCAGCAGAGCTCTGCTGCATCGGCAAACCCAGCTCAGCCCTGCCGCCGAATGATCCGGAATCCTTGATTTATGGTCCGATCCATGGTATGTAATGAAGGTCAACATTTCCATTGACAAAATGAGATCCAAACTCGTATCTAAAGTGTTGTTTCAAGCAAATTTTGTGCAAATAAACCTGTAGCCTCTAATCATCTCTCTTCATGCCTTCACACACAATATCGACCTGGGCTGAAAAGGTAATTCTTGTATTCCCAAAAGGGCATGGGAGGAAATGCAAAGAGAGGGCTAATGTTTGAAGAAGAAAGCCCTTAATGAAATCGCCTCGGGTGGCGCACCTAGTTTTTATTAAACCTCCGCGTTTCCGCCTCTTTCTCCCCTTCAGAATAAGAGCGACGAGGCAGCTCTGCTGGAAATTTATGTTTGGAACATTTTCCTATTTTTTGTCATCTTGTCAGCCTTAGTAAATTTGCTGAAGGGGAAGCGCGTCTCCGGCATCTCGCCTCGCCGCTTGCCTCTTAGCAACAACAATCTGATTAGGAATTTCATTACCAGTCAGCAATTTTTCAAAGAGGGGCATCATTTTCCATTATCATATGAAAGCTTAATATTATAGATCCTTATCAATGGCTACACAAGCAGTTTTTATGTTTTTTTTTTTTTTCGTGTCTGAGCGTCTTAGGCACTTGATGGACAAAAAAAATGACAAAGTGCCCAGCGTGACGAGCGCAAGTAATTTTGGAATGAGTCGTTGACTGGTATTATCAGTACTTTACCCCGAGTATATGTTCAGGGGCCTATATCTGAGATTAGACTGCATTTAACAGAGACGTGACAGTACACCTGGACAGTGCGGCTCCTCACCAGATTGTGACTGTCAATAGGGCTGAGATGTTGGATATTTATCTGATTTTGCAAGGTTATTGCAGCCGGGATAGCTTAGGAACAGGAACTCTTTGTGGACGTAAAGAAAAAAGATAAACTTAATAACATAATGATAAGAAACAAACAAAAAAAAACAAAAAGTAATTTCTTATATATAACATAGAGTTATTCTTCATATCTTCATGACCATTTTTATAGAAATAGGTGGTTATATAAATAGAAATTATATTTGGAGACTATGTAAAGAGGACCTTTCACCACCTCCAACAAGTCATCATTTAAAAAATGATTCTGGCACAGTTGGAATTTTTTCTCTAGCCCACAACATTCCTGAGCAATCAATGCTGTTAGTTTTGCTATTTAGGCTCGCTACTGCCAGGAGGGCGGGGTCAGGCAGGAACAGACAAGGGGTGTGATTCTGAGCTCTGGCACTGGCTGCCCCTGATTGGAGCTCTGAATCACGCCCCCTGCCTGACACCGCCCACTTGACATTACAGAACATAAACAGCACATCAGGCACCAAAACTAACACCATTGATTGCCTGGGAATGGTGGGGGCTAGATAGAAAATTCCAACTGTGCTGGAATCTGTGGAGCGGCGCCTATTAACAGATGCTAAGAACTAGAATTGGTAGAGGTGGTAAAAGGTCCTCTTTAACAGGGTTGTCCAGGAAACTGCTTTCTCCATACATTGGTTCAAGCTGTACTTGGCAGATCCAGGCTGGTTCTGACCCTGGGTCTTGTGATCAAAACCAGCCACCATCCGCCAGGTCGCTCTACTCCTCCCAATACCCGGGTCAGAGCCAGCCTGGAACCCCCAAGTCCAGCTTAAATGAATGTATAGAAGAACAAAGTTAAATTAAAGTCCCTGGACAACACCTTTAAAAATTACATTAGGAAATTTCATAAATAATGATTTCTTAAAGGGTACCTCTAATGATGGGGAGGTTTGTAGGAGAGGCTTTTACCTTTATGTGGCTGTCTAGAGAACCAGACCATCCTTTCTGGTCTTGTCACTTTAGACAGTAGATGTGGCCATGGTTATCGTTTGAGGTATCACTGGATTTAATATTGAGAGCATTTGCCCTAGCCTCTTAATAATTGTGGCGCACTATAGGAGGTCCCATGTGTCAGAGACTGTCATAGATTTCAGGTGTAACTCGCTGGTGTGAGTGATAGTAAGTCTCTCAGGCTGAGTTATCTCCCCCTGCCTTCCTTGATTCCCACCATGGTTCACCTATTGTATTAGGCCCGTCTAAAATTACCCTGTTTAGGATCCTCTCCTCATGGGCAGAGGTTGTAGTTGCATTCAGTGTCTAGTGCCTGAGGGTGCCCAAAGGTCCCAGTGACACTTAAAGAGACACCAGTATTGTGGATAGAACATAGTAAAAGATTTTGCACTAGAATCCAGGGCAGGAGCGTAGCCATAAGGGGTTCAGGGGCAGACCTTAGACCATGAGGGGCCCCAAAGGCCTCTAGGCCACATAAAATATTCTACTATTTTAAATAGCACAAGTTAGGTAGGGGCCCCTTTACAGATTTTGTATTGGGGCACATGAACTTCAAGTTGTCTGTTTTTCACTACTATGTGAAGAAGGCTACAATCGGCTTTTTCCATATTTTTATCAGTGTAAACCAAGTTAATTTCACAGACTGCATTAAAAAAAAAAAAATCAAAAAGATTCTACATTGTCCAGTATTAGTAACAAACCATTTACTAAATTAAAAGTGAGAGGCTACAAGAGGCCATTATAATGCATCCTGCATTGAAGCAGTAAATTTGATAAATGTGATCAATATAAATTGTGTCTTATTCAGCATATTGTCTAAAATAGACTCCCATTCCCTCCTAATGTCAGCGCCTCAATTAGTAGCCCTGTAATGTAGGTATAAATAGCAAATTTATGTCAAATTAGAAGCTGCTGTCGGGAGTTTATTTAGCTTTTATTCACACTAATGAACATTTGGATATTACAGACTCTTACTGCAGTGCAGTGAATATCAACTATTATTTTTGGTGCTTTTTTTAAAGGATTTTTGGTTTGTATTAGTACGATGCTGGATGGTTATGTGTCCGAAAATATAAAAAATAAAACCTGGCTTACCTCAATTTCATCTTCATCAAAAGTAGGCATCAACTAGGCACCTCTAGTGGTGTATAATATCTAGGACATTTCTCACTAGTCTTATCACTGCGTTAGAGAGACTCCATTACCCTTATTTTGGATTTTTAGTATTTTAATATTGATGGCTGTTACCTCTTTACTACTTACCAGACGTACCAGGTATTGCAGTTCATTAAGCTGCAGCATGGCCATATGAATGCATGTGATATCTCCGCCTTAGAGGATGACATGGACAAACCTTTTAACTTCTTGGTGATATTTTGGGAAAAAAATAGGTTTTTTGCTTTTGTGCAGTTGTTATTGTAAGCAGAAGGTACTGTATAAGTAATTGGTTAGGGGCAGGGAGAGAGTAAAGGTGGGCATCAAAATTAGATTAATATCAACCGAACCTGCAGATTTCAGCTGACCATCTAATAATGTTTTTGTGTTGCAACTTGCTTTAGGAGAAAAAATGAGAAAGAAGGATTGGGCTTAGATTTAAACCTGCCTAATCCTTTTGTTCTCAAGGGAAACAAGCAATAGTCAAAGGTATCTGGCATCAATTTACTCCCCTCTACCCTTTCAAAACTCATGCAAATGCTTGGTGAAGCTAAACATAAATGTTTATGGGAGAGTCAGGAGGAATAGCTATCAAGTTAAGGTATATAACAGTCTGCTGAATGGAATATATGTCATATTTACAAACTTGATAAACATCTATAGCATTAGATCATACTGTATCAATAAGTATGTTGATTATTTCTCTACAGATTTACCACCTCCACCATTGCCACCTCCCGCAATTAAATCCCCAACTGGACCATCCAAAGCACAACTAGACATGCGTTCTGGCATGCCACAAAAGTATACAACTGCCGATCAAAGATTAGATAGACTGGCAGAAAGAAAAGGGGTCAACTACAGAGGGAGAGATGGAGCGGACAGCAGACAGCACGCAGAAGTCCGGACAAATTCAGGAGAGAGGAGAGAATCTGTAGATCATTTAGATGGAAAGATGAAAAGAGCCAAACCAGGAAAGAGAGATGGCACGCCAACAAAAACTCAAGGTATTGTATCAACCGTAGTCATTGTGTGTATACCCACCTTTCTTTTATATATTATGTATTTCCTATAGAATATGGAGGGGTGGGGCTATTTCATAGGCAAAAGTAGTACTCCTAGCAACCAGCAGGTTGCTGCACTCATCTTGTGTCTTAGAAAACTTACAACTACTATCTGTTTGTGATAGTACAAATTTGTTGGTATTAATTGTACAATTTTCACCAATCGTGACAATTTTTCTAAATGTTTTCCTCATTTTATGTTTTTGCACAGAGGACATCTTACCATATAGTAAGCCAACATTCCCTACATCAAATACCCCTCGAGATCCCAGCTCCTCTAGTTCAATGTCTTCACGAGGATCTGGTGGAAGACGGAGAACAGATCAAGCAACAGGTCGTAGAAATGCTGCAGAGATGCAGCTGTTAGGGACGTATGAAAGAACTTTTGATGAAGATGAAATTGAGGTAAGTTGCGTTAGAAGCCAGATTGTAATAAGCACAATGAGGTCTATGTTACAATTGTTGTCTTCTGAATTTAGTCAGGTTGTTTGAAGTGATGTTCTGGATTACCCATTGCAACCCATTCCAACAAATACAACTAACACTTGCACATTCTAAGGAGTGTTCTCCTCACCATTTTTGGATTCAAGTGTTTAAAAAACAAAAACCAAAATGAGCTCCAAAGGAACACTCAAATAGATGACTTAATTAGACAATGAGGCAAATTGATCAAGACCCTATGACAAGCCCCTACAAAACATGTAGTAAGTGGCATTTTTATACCTCTCCAACCAATTTCCAAAATGGGAGCATAGCGATAGCGTGCAGTGGGCAGGATCATTGACCTCACCAGATTGATCATTTGTACCTGTTTTCTGGCCTAAATGATTACTGAAATCAAGCTGGTGTAGATTTCAGTATTGGCCCAAGAACTGTCAGAGTATGTGCCTAATTTATGAAGAGGCCTGCAACTTGTCATAAATTAGGTGAATTCTCCACCAGCCCAGGGGTTATCAAGGCCAACGTGTCATGCGCCAGTCTTGATAAATCGCACCCCCCATTGTTACTTAAGTTCATGGCTTAGCATTAGCATAGCATTAGATAATACTGATGGATCCTATTTGGTTGTCCTCTCTTGATCGGGATGCTTATGGAAACTATTATTACTCTTGCAGATGGTTATGTCTCCACACTTACCATTCTGCAAATGTTGTTAAGTACTCCAGTTTCTCATGATACAAATATTATATTATTGCAAAAAACTCTTGACAGTCAGCAATTCCCATCACAACTACATGTACAATAGGCACATGTAGCATAAACAGCTTTCGAGTAATGCAAAATCAAAGATGGTCACTTCCCATCTCTCATCTCGGAACATGTAGAGCCAAGAGGAAAGGTAAAGATGGACACCTCTGTAGGTCACGTGGACAATCAGGAAGGGTGGTAGATGAGTTGATAAATGCTCTATGAGAGTACACTGGGAAAAACATTTTTTCTGACATCAACCATATATTGGTGCTAATATGACCATATGATCGCGTGTAATTATAGATCCAGATTTGTGTTATTAAATCATGAAGTTGTTACATAAGAAAATATTATTCTATGCTTGACCCCAAGTAAATTAATTTTCCTCTATTATATCTTAAAATGACACAATGATTTTCAGTAGACGGTCATGAACTCTTCCTTTGTGTTAAACAGAGATGAAAACTGGCCCAAAGCGGATTCCATTCTCGTCTTTTATCAGTCTGTATGGTTTAGCTTAAATGTTAGATTATCAGTGATTAAGACCATTGCAGTGATTTCAGATCACATCTTTGGTTGCCGCCACAGTGAACACGCCACAAGGAACAGCGAAAGTCTCTTTGAAATAACGTCTTTAGACTTTTGCAATTTAATTTCCTGCTTTTAAATGTTTCTCCCACTGTTCTTAATTGTCGGTATAACAGAAACCGCGGCTTAACTTAATAAATCATACCACGCAAACACAGATCTTATCATTTTTGCTTCATTACAAGAGCGAATTGAGTATCCATGGGAAATGAAATATTATATTGTTTTTACACGGGCATTAAAATAACTCAAGGGAAGTTGATAGAGAACATTGGTTGGAGAGACATATACCTTCAAACCGATTGTGTCATTTTTGTTTTTCAGGAAACGGAAAGTTGAAGGCAAAAGATGGAGATGATGGAAATGCTATCAGATAGTAAATCCTTCAAGATGCCTCAAGACGAATGACGTTATGCCAGAGATGCTGTTCAGTGCAATCAGATTATACATGCTCTTTCATTTTATACCCATGATAACAGCTGAACAGAATTTTTGCTTCATTTGTTTACACTCTCTTTGTATAAGACCACCTTGACATTTACCTCTACCCCAAAAAGCAGCACTTACCCCTGGCACCTTCTTACCGCTCAGCCAAAATGGCAAGTTATCGCTTCTCGGGGGGTATTGGTGCCAAGAACACTGCTTTCAAAGAACAGACAGCAGAAGGTGCCAAGACTGGAATCTTAAGTTTGTTGCCTATCAAGCCGCTCACGTCTGTTGCCTATCAAGCCCTATGATGAAGTGGCGCAGAGCGTTGCTTCTGAACCACCAAAGCACCGATGTCCATCCATAGTTTAAAACAACCACTCAGACAATGAAAGTCCATGCACAAATGTCAAACCATTTTCACGACCAACCATTGGGGTACATCGAGTGAAAATGCATTTAACCAAGGTTGCTTTCATTGTAGTTCGGAAATTACTGTTCAGCAGTATTGACCTTCATCAACCTAGGTATAAAAAAAACAGTATGGAGGTGATTTCATTGTAAATATGTACTTTTTTTCATACGTTCCTGTGGTACTTGTCTCCCCCATGTCCATCATTAAAAGTATCTTTGGTATTACATCCTATTGATTACGTGGAAGTCAAGCCAGCTAAATACCTGGTGGTCTTGGGATACGTAAAAATGAAATCTTACAGAAAATCATTTATTTTTCCATTCAACAACATTTGTAGGAAAAAAAAAAAAAAAACAAAAAGTGTAACATTTGTAATAAACACCGAGTAAGAAACTGCTAGCGCTATTTGGTTATTATTGATTGACACGTCTTTACAGAGTCAATCCATTTAATGTAAAAAATTTAAAAAAAAAAAAAAGTGCCACTTCAGGAGATTTGGTTTGATATGGTTATTTTGTAATGCACTGTTTTTGTTGGTTTTAAAAGCACAATCACTAAACTTTATTTTTAAACCATTGCAACTATTAACCTTTTTTTGTCTTTTTTTTTTTTTTTGAAAACTGTTGAAAAAAATCATTATTATTATTATTATTATTTTTTTTATGGGTTTTTGTTTAATGCTGAATTTATTGTTGGGCCGTTTCAAGCGTTAACAGGATTAAACATATTTTGGGTTTATCTATGTCTCAAACGATAAGCTGTGTCATGTTTTCTATCAAAAAAAAAAAAAAACTAGGGAAAAACTAGAACTTTTTTTTTTCCTCTCAAATTATTATTGCACATCTTCTAATGCTTATTTGTACCATACGGGGCACTTAATACACTGTATTCAGACTTGACTATTTATAAAAAAAAAAAAAAAAAAGCAATTAAATTGCATCTCAGTAGTACAAAGGCTTCGGTAAAGTAGCCACAATGTCATTTTGTCACTGATAGTGAATAAGTCTGAGCTGGATTTCAACAAAAGGTTATGTAAGGAGGAAGAAATGGCTTACAAAAAATGGGCGAATGTTTAGAATTCATTATAAAAATACAAAAGGGATAAAATTAAATAAAAATAAAATAAAAAAATGCATCGGCCATGCCCGATTTTTTTGCATGTCTATTGCTTTTGTGGTTGTGATAAAACTAAAATAGCTTTGACTTTTACATTGATGTATTAAATAAAATTGCAAGATTCTAGAAAAAAAGTAATAATTATATGAGAAAGTTAACACATTGTACGATTTGTCCAGGATTTAGAAAAAAAAAAAAAAATTCAATGAAAAGAAAATTTATATTCTGGTAAATTCCCTGCCACATAACTGCGGCAGCTAAGCCCTCGCCTCAGCCAGAGGAGTAACATGAAGCTCCTTGTGCAAAATCTGTACCGGGCCCCCAAACTATAATGTATTGTTCATGGTACTGGTCTCCTTATACTGGAAGAGACACCTTATGGGACCTTTAAAAGGGTTGGTCAGGAATTTAAAATTTTTGGTCTATCCTTAGGACTCAATGGGAGCTGAGCTGCAGTGCCAGCACCTGGCCACTAGGCATGGCACAGAGCCAATTGCTTTTGACTCCTGCAGTGTATAGTAGGGGCATTGGAAATGGCTTCGTACAGCTGACTAGTCTAGTCAATCAGATATTTATGGCCTATCCCAAGGATATGTTACAAATTAAAAATTCCTTGCTAACCCCTTTAAGACTGAGGCCCCACAGTGCAGAAAAGCAGCTTTTTTTGTTGCAGATTTTGTTGCGTTTTTTTGTGCCAAAGCCAGGAGTGGATGCAGCAAAAGATAGACGTGTAAGAACTTACAATATATTTCCCATTCCTTTTATAGCCATTTTTGGCTTTGGCTCAAAAAACCACAACAAAATCTGCAACAAAAAAAGCTGCGTTTCCGCAACGTGGGGCCTCAGCCTAAGACTCCTGGGCTTGGATACGACCACACCCTCTGCACCCGGGCAAGTTATGCCCCTGGCCTCAGCCGGCATGAACAATGAGACCAATGAATGGTTGCAACTGTAGGTTTGCACATGTGTGACATATTAATACTGCAGGACAAGTCAACATGACGAGTAGAGACGACTAGAGAGGCAGTGGGGAATTTATATAAATAATTTTTTTTTTATTTTACCACCTTTAGTAATTAAAAAAACTGTAATTTAAAAAGTAATTTATGGAAGTTTACACATTACAATGTAATTAAGTTGTAAGTGTGAGATAAATTAAGAAGTTTTAAAAATTGTACATTTGGTTATGTCATATATAGTTGGGATGTTGGAAACTTTTTGATAAGAATTTTTCTGCTGACATTTATCAAGATTTATGTTTTCTTCTCATTATTTAAGGCTCTATTCACACTAGCACTATGTTCCATTGGCGTGTCAATGTTTCATTGGGTAACACTATCTCCATATGCTATTGTTACCACCAAAAACATTGAATCTGACAGACGCCATTTTAATTCAATGGGATCAGTTTGGAAACAGATCTACCATATAGATCATGGATCTAATAAAATTCCAAGCTATGATGGTAGTATTGATAGAACAATTCCCAACTTTAAAATTTGCTGAGTTTGTTTCTATTTTTGGTGTTTTCACTTCCATGTGCAAAAATAATACAGATATTTTTGAAGCGGTTTTGTTGAATTCCAGAACAGCCAAAACATCAAAGCCTTTCGCCAGCTTCAAAGAAGACAGCCATGTTAGTTTACATATAACTGGAATGTTCATTAGACTCGTTATAATAAAAACAATATACATTTTTTCTGTTTTTTTTTTCCAATCCAAAGCAGAGAAGTAAAGTCTTACAACAAAACTTTCTGTTATTCAAAAAAAAAAATAAAAAGTTGAGTTCCCCGCTCATCCTGTCCACAGTGGATTGAGAAACCCATCCTAAAGTCTAGCTAACATGGCCTCATCCACAGTGACCTATGGTACAAATAAGACAACTTTCAAATACTTGTTTCTTGGTACAAAGTATCAACTAGATAAATTGAGAATTGTCAATCAAGTTGACTATTTTTGGATTCGCTTCAGATTAAACGTCTGATGGAAACTTTTTGTCTCTAGTTTATATTATGTACCTTGTCATTGGTGCTAATACATAAATCTATCCTATCTTTTAACATGGCGGCCTTAAGGTCCCAACAATCCGGATATAACACATTTTACTTGGTTATTTCGTTCTTCATTTGAAACAAGAAAGCGAGACTCTGAAAGACTGACAATTGTAAGGGATCAAACCATGTGATTTAATGTTTTTGTTATTCTTCACTTAAGAAAACATCTTATTTTTAGCCATAATTTTTTATTTTTTTTTTTGCATACTGAGGATCAGATAATCCAAAACATAATTTTTTTTGTCACATTATTTATTAAAACTGTTCTCAAGTATGTTCTTTGTGTACTGTTGTTTTCTTTTTTCGTTTTACCATGAAATCTGGTCTGGTAATTACACGCCTGTTTTACACAAAGGTTTTGCTTTGGTTGTTAACCTCTCAATAAATCCTGATGACATTCTGCTTATCTTTGTGTGGGAATATCCGGTTATTGAAAATAAATATATGTTGTTGGAAATATCTTTTTAATAGTAGCAGAGAGACTCCAGATCATACAGATAGGTGGACTTTATTGCAGTCAATTATGTATTGGATCTACCCTAACGAAACCTATTACCAAGGCTTTACATCACCGGGGAAGGAGGAATGTTAATTATAAGACCCCAGAGCTGGACAAGTAGATGGTGAAAGATAAACTACATCCCTTTACAGAAAATAGTTGAGTACACATCAAAAAGAATCTGGAATCTATTGTCAGGAGTACAAAAATTGGCCATCAAAAATTTTAGAATTTCTGTTTTTGGTTTTCTCACTATTCAGAAATGCAAAAAAAATCCAGTTTGAGATATTTGGTTGCCATAGATACTCTGCTTGACAGCTTCAACCTATTACGGTAGATGGAGTTGTCAGACAACATTTTCCTAGCAACCAGTCTATCTCATTCTAATTACTCATCCTATTAACTCTAAACTGACAATGAACTGAAGGCAGACATTTTAGAAAATGTACAGAAAGTTATCTAAAAAAATGTAAAACTATAAGGAGAAAAATTGGGAGACATTCAGTCACCATTATAGTCAATTAAATTTGACGACCTAGAAAAATTCACTGATAATTCACTGATCCGCCGAATACTCTGATAAGGTGGGTCCAGACAGGATATTTTTAAATATTTTTACATGCATTTTAGTAGTGTCTTTTTGGACAGACTTTTTTGCAGTATTTTTTCCTTTTAAAAATGCAATGGAGGCAAAAACAAGTTTCTTTGACTTGCTCCCCGTGCATGGTGTTATTGGTGTTTACATTGTGTGCAAGACTGCTGGTGGTACGCAGATGGAACTTTTTGGATTTGAAGAAAAAGGTCTCATTTCAGAAATATGGCAAAAAGTTTTTTTTTTTTAGCCAAAGCCAGGAGTGGATTGAGCAGAAGGGAGAAGTATAAGAACTTCCTGTATAGTTCTCATTGTACACATTCTTGGCTTTGGCTCAAAGAACCGCAACAAAATCTGCAACAAAAAATGCTGAGTTTCTACAACGTGGGGCCTCAGCCTTAAAAGATTTTTCTGGAAAAAAAAAATTGACCTATCCTGAGGATAGGACAGTAATATCAGATCTTTGGGGGCTGGCAATGGGCATGTCCATCGATCAGTTGTTCTCAGCGGCTGATTCACAGAGAGTGGAGCAGGAAGCAGACAGCTGAACAGCAGTGACCTGATCCGACCAATATACAGAGAACAGAGCTGACTGCTTCCTGCCCCATTTTCTGCTGAGAACAACTGATCAAGGTACTGGGTGTCTCATCCCTACTGATCTGATGTTGATAACATGTCCTTAAGATGAAAGATGCTTGGTTATTGAGGGTTGAAGTCCAAACTTTCAATTGTAAAAATACAGGACCTCTGTAGGAATACAAGTCTTTAAAGTTGGTGTATGTAGCTTTACTACATTAACTCTTCCTTAAAATCAGATACCTACATATGTAAGTATATAAACGAACATACAGCTGTCCATGTAAACCTTAAGGCCGGGGTCCCAAGTAGCCGATTCCGCGGCAAAAACCGCAGCGTTTTACAGTCCCTGCAAAGTGGATGAAATTCTGGCTAATCCCATCAACACATTGCAGAAAATAATCCGCAGCAGAAATTTGAAGAACACTTGTGTTTTTTGCAAATTGCAGCATGTCAATTACACCTACGGAAATGTTAGCGGTTTCCATATAGGTATAATGGAAGCAGAAAATCCAGAAAACTCTGTGGACTTTCTGTGAAAAACGCTGCGGGAAAAACGTGTAATGAATTTCCACAGCAAGTTTTCCCTCAGCGCTTTTTGTCTGCGGCCCACTACGTGGGGTCATAGCCTCAAGCTGTTTTCCCATAAATGTAACCATATTAAAATTAGTAAACAATTTAAAGTTAAACATTTTTTCAATTTTATATAATTGCTGAATTTTTCTCTAACCATCTCAGTGGTGATGTCTTTTTTTCTTGACTGGTCGGAAATGGATATAACAATAAATGCAGGAACTTTCTATGGTCTGGGACTTGTCAGAAACCCAGCCATGATGTCCTTATTGTGGACAGGTTATCAGGAGGACACTACATGTATGAGAAGATAACCCGACCACAATAAGGACATCATGGCTGGTTATCAGGAGGGGACACTACATGTATGAGAAGATAACCCGGCCACAATAAGGACATCATGGCTGGTTATCAGGAGGGGACACTACATGTATGAGAAGATAACCCGACCACAATAAGGACATCATGGCTGGTTATCAGGAGGACACTACATGTATGAGAAGATAACCTGGACACAATAAGGACATCATGGCTGGTTATCAGGAGGACACTAAATGTATGAGAAGATAACCCGACCACAATAAGGACATCATGGCTGGTTATCAGGAGGACACTACATGTATGAGAAGATAACCCGACCACAATAAGGACATCATGGCTGGTTATCAGGAGGATACTACATGTATGAGAAGATAACCCGACCACAATAAGGACATCATGGCTGGTTATCAGGAGGGGACACTACATGTATGAGAAGATAACCCGACCACAATAAGGTCATCATAACTAGGTTATCAGGAGGACACTACATGTATGAGCAGATAACCCGACCACAATAAGGACATCATGGCTGGTTATCAGGAGGGACACTACATGTATGAGAAGATAACCCGGACACAATAAGGACATCATGGCTGGTTATCAGGAGGACACTACATGTATGAGAAGATAACCCAACCACAATAAGGACATCATGGCTGGTTATCAGGAGGGGACACTACATGTATGAGAAGATAACCCGACCACAATAAGGTCATCATGGCTGGTTAACAGGAGGGACACTACATGTATGAGAAGATAACCCGACCACAATAAGGACATCATGGCTGGTTAACAGGAGGACACTACATGTATGAGAAGATAACCCGGACACAATAAGGACATCATGGCTGGTTATCAGGAGGGCACTACATGTATGAGGAGATAACCCAGACACAATAAGGACATCATGGCTGGTTATCAGGAGGACACTACATGTATGAGAAGATACCCCGGCCACAATAAGGACATCATGGCTGGTTATCAGGAGGGACACTACTTGTATGAGAAGATAACCCGACCACAATAAGGACATCATGGCTGGTTATCAGGAGGGACACTACATGTATGAGAAGATAACCCGGACACAATAAGGACATCATGGCTGGTTATCAGGAGGACACTACATGTATGAGAAGATAACCCAGACACAATAAGGACATCATGGCTGGTTATCAGGAGGGCACTACATGTATGAGGAGATAACCCAGACACAATAAGGACATCATGGCTGGTTATCAGGAGGACACTACATGTATGAGAAGATACCCCGGCCACAATAAGGACATCATGGCTGGTTATCAGGAGGGACACTACTTGTATGAGAAGATAACCCGACCACAATAAGGACATCATGGCTGGTTATCAGGAGGGACACTACATGTATGAGAAGATAACCCGGACACAATAAGGACATCATGGCTGGTTATCAGGAGGGACACTACATGTATGAGAAGATAACCCGACCACAATAAGGACATCATGGCTGGTTATCAGGAGGGGACACTACATGTATGAGAAGATAACCCGACCACAATAAGGTCATCATAACTAGGTTATTAGGAGGACACTACATGTATGAGAAGATAACCCAACCACAATAAGGTCATCATAACTAGGTTATTAGGAGGACACTACATGTATGAGAAGATAACCCGGACACAATAAGGACATCATGGCTGGTTATCAGGAGGACACTACATGTATGAGAAGATAACCCGACCACAATAAGGACATCATGGCTGGTTATCAGGAGGACACTACATGTATGAGAAAATAACCTGGACACAATAAGGAAATCATGGTCAGGTTTCTGACAAGTCCAAGACCATGGAAAGCTCCTGCATTCATAATCGTATCTATAGGCAGTCTGTCAGCACAATAGACTGTCACCACTAAGATGGTTATAGAAAATCTTCAAAACTCTGCAAAATTTTTCATTGTTTATATTTTCAAACATGCTTAACGTTTAACTGTCTACAAATTTAAACACTGTTAAGTTCATGAGAAAACACCTTTAAATTGACAGCAAAAGGACAAATCCTTTAACATAGGTAAAGTATTTGACTGCTGAGAAGCCTAAGCTTAATCCATTGATCCCTGAAAGCCCCTTTAATGGGTAGAACAAAATATTCCATTGAAATGATTGTACTCCACTCAGAAAACAATGTAATATCCTTGCATAGAAACAGTAATGTAACAAAGCTAAGTGAGCATTCCACCTCACATAAGACGACAAAATGAAGAAAGCACTTAGACAAATACAATCATTCCGAGCACAACTTATGAGCAGGGCGCTATAGTAAAAAGACTAACTGCTGTATACATTCAGCAATTTTCTTGTCTTATTTCCTTGACTTTTACACAGTGGAAATAGCTTTAGCATTTTCTTTCATACATTTTAAGTACACAATTAAATTGCATCGTACTTATTTTTCCAGAAAAGTGCTAAAAAGTGACTTTAAGTATAAGAACGGTTTTCCCAAAGGGCTGTGATAATCAGTATTCAGTGCAGCACAGACCTCCATAAGACAAGGTGCACACTTAGCTGTATTTTACACATCGCATGCAAATGAAATTCTTCTTGTAGCGTTGTATGAAAAGTGCTGAAAAATGGCAAAGCTTTTAAGAGAAATAATAAACAACGCATTACTGTAATTCTTCAGCATTGCTTCAGTGGTTTGCAGTCACGTGATATGTTTACCAATGTACATAATATGGATGGTGATACACATGGACTTAAAGGGGTTTTTCGGGCTAAAATTATCAATGGCCTGATAGGTCATTAATATCAGATCGGTGGGGTACAACACCTGGGACCCCCACGATCAGCAGCTGATACACAGAGAATGGAACAGGAAGCAGACAGCGCAATTCTCTCTGTATTCGTAGAACTGAGTCACACTTCTATATTAAACATGTTTTTAAGAATTTTTAATTTTTTAATTTTTAAAAATCTTGCAATTCCAACTCCTGCCACTAAGCCTAAAATGGTTTAGCAGAGGTCATTGCACAGAGAGGTGGAGTAGATAAAATGTGAATTGTGACTGTTGGAGTCTGTGTCTTATCTACACCTACATGATAGCTGTGGTCATCAATGTGCTGATCAGTGAGGGGGCTGCTACAAAGAATTCTCCAACCAAAAACAGGGTGTCTCTGCATATTATTTGGCTTAGTGGCCAGAGTCTGAATTGCAGGGTTTTTAGGATTTAATGGAAACATGGATTTTTTTTTTTTTTACAAACCTCACCAAAAATGATTTAAAAAATGTTTAACATAAAACTTGATTAAAAAAAAAAATACTAATACTTGCTCTATTCTTTGTGTATTAGCTCCGGGGTGTCGCCTCACTACAAATTGGATATTGATGACTTACCTTTAGGATTGGTCTTCAATATTTCCCATCCCAACAAACACTTTAATGAAACTAGTAGCAGAATATAGAGTTGAGCTCAAAGGGTTTTCTAGGTTTTACATATGTCAGTGGTTATCTGGAGTTTATCAAGACTGGACGTTTCCATGCTGTCATTGATGATCCCTGCCCTGACGTGAATTGGGCGCATCCCCAATGGTCCATGCACCTAAAAATAAATCCACACAAGTTCCTTGCTGATGTAGATTCTGATATCATTTCCACCAAAAAACTGGCATAAATGATGATAAATCTGATGGGGCCATTGTCCCCTCCCACCACGACCTCTTGAGGAAAGTGGCACGTGGGGTGCAATATTCAAAAAGTTGCAATTTATGTGCAAAAATTCTCACTTGCAAAAAAAAAAAAAAAGCTTTTATAATGGCGCACAAGCCATGATAAAACAGCCCCTAAGTTTCAGGCTGCATTTTTCATTCCTTCATTTACATTCAGACCCTTTATATACTGTACAGTTTGCAACCTGCTCCTAGCTTCTATATCCACTAATACATGCCAGATATGAGGTCTATGTATAGGCCAAGGCCTAGCTCTCATGTATCAGCACAGCTTCATTTCAGGACTGATCTGCTATCCTATGTAGTGACAGACACTGATGCTGAGGAGTTTTTGATTCACCTCTCCCTCTTTAGGTGTTCTCTCTCTGTACTCTTATATACACCCTGTGTTGTTTCTGTCCTCTCCTGCTGCTAACTTTTCTATTTACAGTCTACTGTTACTGTACAACCTGTACAATCTGCCTTTCCTAAAGACTTGGATGCCTTATACAATGTCCTCTCCTTCCCCATTGCTACCTGTAGTACCGAGAGAAGGGAGGAGAAGAACAGAGAGACACACACAAATAGGTCCACCTCCCTCTCTCTATCTATATTCCTATCTCTCTCTGTATTCCTGTCTCTCCCTATCTATAGTATTGCTCTTTTACAGGATTTACGTCTATAGGTGCCAACTCACTCGCCTTGCTGTAGTGCCCAGCATTTCAGTAGACATACTGAGCGTACCTAGACTTTCCCATCCCCAATTTAGAGAAGGAGGGGTGCCAGTTACTTTTAGCCTCAGGCAGCTAAACAAAAGTAAAATAAAAAAATAAACGCCCCCCCCCCCATGTGTTCTTGTCCCTACTGTGTCTTCCACTAATTTTGTATATACACAGCTTTGTCTTTAGTAAGAAAAGCTCAATACGGGAACGCAATCTACTTATTGTACATAGAAGATGTCAAGTAGGACTCGTCACAAAGACCCAGTAATGTAGATTTTAAGCAGTTTCTCCGAAACAATTGCTGCATAGAAATAATGCTGCAGCCTGTAGCAATTAACAATTAGCGTAATTCACAAGGAAGTGATCACTATGGTTACTACTGGGAAAAAAAAAACATTTTTTATCAAAAGATCTAAATGTATTATAGTCAGCTTTTCTTGCATAGTAAAAATAATACTTATGCTTCAAAGAAAACCATTATCTGAATTGTGTTGCAAAACCAGAGCTTTGCAAGTTCATGCTCTTTAGAGAACTGCCATAGGAGGCCACTAGATGGCAGACATGAGTTTCAGGTAAATGATGGACGTTCCTCTGGATGAATGGTAAGGTAGTGTGTAGGGTTATTAGACTATTGAAAGCATTGCAAATAGATATAATCTGTAGCTCCATCTTTTTCTGTTATTGTTTGAGCTTTTTTCATTTATTTTTACTTAGTATCTAATTATTTTTGCTTGTAGTTCTCAGAAGGCTTTATAGTCTATAGAATGTGTGCTATTGTAGTTGTTATTTTTAACAAACCTAGATGTAGGCTCGGTATGTGGAAGGAAAACACAAATCATTGTGATTCATAAGTTAGTATTATAGATGTGTTTTCAGCTGTAATGAGAAAGAAACAATGGCTGCCAATCATCATACGCTGTGTGTAGGAGTTACTATTAACTACTTCATTACTGGAGCATTTGGTGCCCTTCGAGCCCTTTTGTGACCAAATTCTTCGAATGCCTTTAAGGTCTACGGCACAATTTTGCTTTCTTTAATGACATTTGTTATAGGTTTTTTTTCTTTTAAATTATGTATCGTAGTCGAATCCCTTTTTATGTAAGGAAAATTGGCAGAAATAGGAAAAAAAAAATATTTTCAATAATGTAATATTTCACTTTGTTTTTGCTATAACAAAGCACCAATAAATAATCCTCCTACTCGTCTGTATACTATAGAAGAATACTAAATATGTGTAACGATACATGTCAAACATTGCTGATATAGCCAGTGCTGCAGCCATTCACCAGCAGACCACCACATACCTAGAACTTCAAGTAGTTATCGAAGTAGACAGTGGTGACCCTAGCCTCTTTGCTGCCTGAGGCGGACTATAGAAAGACGCCCCCCCCCCCAAAAAAAACAAAACAAAAAAAAAAACTGAGTTTCCATGCTACTAGTTTAACACACTGTAATCGTCGCACAATATACACAATACACAAAGTTATAAAACAGTTTTTAAGAATTCTTCTTCCTGTATTACTTCAGTATCAGATCAACAACACGGCATTAACAATGAAAGTAACTTCACACATCTTCTGCTTGGTGGATGGACGAGCCCACGTGGCCCCCATTCTCTATAATAGGAGCCCCGCAGATAGCTGAGTACTGGACTTCGGGTATCTTTGGCACTCCCATTGAAGTGAATGAGAGCCACGCGGGTTCGTCCATCCACCAAGTGACACCTATATATATGGCTGCGGTCAGGCTGAATTCTCACCTAGTGGGAGGAAAAAACCCAATTCTCAGGCTCAGTGGAGTCTCAGCAGACAGACCTCCATCACTCAGGTATTTATCCTCTATCATTTAGGTGAATACAGGGCAGTAACATTCTGTGACTTACAGGCGACGTCTCTGACTAATCCTTCACATTTCCCTTCTCTTCCCTCTGGACCGCCATGATCACTTCTTCCAGCTGTGACTTGTTTCTGTAAAGGTTGCAACACAGACATCTTTGGCTCCTCACTTTTCCAGGCATCCAACCCACATTGTCCTCACCTACACAAAGCCCCCATTCTGCTGCTACCCCCAATTATAAAATATATGATATAACCCCCCATAATGAATAATACCCCCAAGTGCATCTTTATATTAATAATGTCCGTGTGTACCCTGTATAAATAGTGCCCCTTATTAATAATACCTCAGGTGTTAACTAATTAAAAGGTTTTCCAGGTCATTAATAAACTAATCAGTGGGGTTCAAAAACCCAGGACCCCCACTGATCAGCTGTTTGAATGGTACCTGTGTAAGTGCCGTGACCGCTTCTCTGTTTACATAGTGTAATTCATCTCATAGTGGCCATGTAATGTAACTGCAGCCTCGTCCTGTACATGTCTACAGTATGTGACAAGGCTACAATTACATCACACGGCCACTATAAACAGACAGCGTATAATATAAACAGGTGCCATAGTCCATGTTTATAGCACCCCATTTACACACACTATAATGTTCCACAGCAGCCCCTGCACACAGTATTACACAGTCTTATGGCCCGCAGCGGCCCCTGCACACTGGATTATGTCTCGCAGCGGCCCCTGCATACGGTATTATGCTCCATAGTGGCCCCTGCTCACGGTATTATGCCCCGCATTGGCCACTGCACACGGTATTATGTTCCACAGCAACTCCTGCACACAGTTTTATGCCCCATATTGGCCCCTGCACACAGTATTATGGTCCATATTGGCCCCTGCACACGGTATTATGCTCCACAGTGGCCCCAGCACACAGTATTATGCTCCATAGTGGCCCCTGCACTGGTATTATCCTCCATAGTGGCCCTTGCACTGGTATTATGCTCCATAGTGGCCCCTGCACTTGTATTATGCTCCATAGTGACCCCTGCACCCGGTATTATGCTCTATAGTGGCCCCTGCACTTGTATTATGCTCTATAGTGGCCCCTGCACTGGTATTATGCTCTATAGTGGCCCTTGCACTTGTATTATGCTCCAGAGTGGCCCCTGCACAGGGTATTATGCTCTACAGTGGTCCCTGCACAGGGTATTATGCCCCATAGTGGACCACCCATGAACTATTATTATACTCTGGGGTCTTTTCAGACCCCAGAGTATAATGATTGGAGACCCAGGGGAGAATACAAACATAAATACCAGAGTTACTTACCTATCCTGGACACCGGTGCACTCCTTGCAGCTTTCGGCCCTGTTTAATTGCGCACACACGTCACGTGATCAGGCCGGCGACGCGACCTGATGACGTCACCAGAGGCCTCAAGCCTGCTCGGAGTTACAGCAGATCGCAGGAGGTGAGTAACATTGGTTTTTATGTTCCCTCACCAACCCTAGGCCTCCGATTATTATACTCCGGGGTCTGAATAGACCCCGGAGTATAATAATAGTAGTATTTGCGGCCCGCGGCCTCACTTACCGAACCCCCGCGGCCGCTCACAGCGGCATCCACTTCCCTTTCTGCATCCCATAGCAGAAGGGGAAGCGGGGGGCGGCCACGAGCAGACGCGGGGTAGGTAAATAAATAGGCCCTGACCTGCTGGGGATACTCCAACAGGTTACGGCCTATTTATATATATAAAAAAAAAGCTATACTCACCTGCGATGCCTTGATGCAGCCACCGCCGCCTCCTCTTCTTGTCCGCGACGTCTGTGTCTCAGCGTAGGCGGCGTGATGACGTCATTGTATCGCCGCCTGCGCTGAGATGCGACGTCTTGTAAACCAGCCCAGGACAGGCCGTGCTCAGCTCTGTTTTTTTTTTTTTTTTTTTTTTAAAGTGGCCTGTCCTGGGCTGGTTTACATTAAATAGTAAAAATGCCCCCCCCCGGACGCCTCACTTCGCCTCATTAGCGGTGCGCCCCTGGAAGTAGATTCCAAATCTGCTATTGTTGATCCTGTCACCCATGTCTAGTACCTGTTTTTGCAAAACACTGCTAATACTAGCTTTAAGGTCACATGGTAGCTCTCAGTAGTATCTGCAGGCAAACCTGTTTACATAGCAACCCATGCTAGAAAAAGAGATCACACTGTGATTTTGTGTTTTAGTAAAGAAAGTGAAAAACAGAATAAGAAAGGGCACTGTGAGAAGACAACTATTACTACTGATGGTCTTTAAGACAATATAATGTATTCAATAAAAACAATTGACTGGTGTGTTCCTTTAATTAAATGTGTCCCCTGTATAATATGTAACATGACATACTTCCACACATATTGTAGTAGAAATCCACATATGTAGTACCACTATATAACAAACAAAAATAGTACTGCTTTACAACACACATTCATTCACACATTCACATTATCACTATATTTTATATATATTTTATATATATATATCAATGCTGTACAGTACATATATTGCTTATACCCATACTGTACACATATACACTGCAAATATGGTATAGTTACATATGTACAAGTATTACACATAAAGTAGATATATACATATTGACAACATATACACAACACACATGTATAAACATCACACACACAAACATACTGTATAAATACATTACACACCCACATACATACTGTATATACACATTACACACACACATACTGTATATACACATTACACACACACATACTGTATATACACATTACACACACACATAGATCCTGTACATACACATTACACACACATACTGTATATACACATAAGACACACATACATAAAAATTACCGACACTCCTATATATATGCACATACAGTTGTAAGTGCCAATATAGTGAGGTGCTGGCAGGGGAAGTTTGAGTGGGTCAGCTGGGAAATTTAGCAGAGAGGCATGTCACACACACAAAACTTTTGGCAAACAAGACAAGTTTTTCCGACAAGTATTTCTTCCTAGAGGCACAGTTCTTAACAGTTTTCACTCAGTCACAAAGCCCAAGCCTTGTTGGTTCAGGTTTAGGCACAATACTTGGTGGTTACTTTATGCAGGGACACATTCAGTTAACAGCAACAATAGCAGTTTCAGTCTTTTTAACTGGAGCCAGGCTCAGATGTGATAGCGACACCTACCACTACATCTAAAATGGCATCTCTTTCCATCTCTCCTCCAGGCCACCAATCAGCATCTCTTAGCCTTCCTCAGCTGCTGCTCTTTATTCTTCAGTCCAGTCTTCTCTGTGTCATATCCCCTCTGGAACCTATATCACCTTGGAGTCTCTACAGTGGGCACAGAAGATGTGCCCAGGTTAAACTGTTGTGCAAATCTCACCCTATTTAGACAGAACCTCCCACAAAATTATGTGGCACAACTCCCATTTGTCTGTATATTACACACTTATTTACACACTTATTTATACATTGCACGCTTACTGGTTTGTGCTTAGTGGTACCACTGTTTGTTTTTCAACAAAAATCAAGGAGGAGAGTGGTAGAGTTTTTCAGATGGCATGGCCTCCACAATAACCCAATCTAAACCCAACTGAGATGGTTTGGGAATAATTAGATGGCAGGTTGAGGAAGCCTACAAATGCTCAGCACCTCTGGGAACTCCTTTAAGACTGTTGGAAAACCATTCCAGGTGACTACCTCATGAAGCTGATTGAGAGAATTCCAAGAGTTTGCAAAGCTGTCATCAAAGCAAATGGAGACTTCTTTGAATAATCTAAAATATAAAACATATTCTGGTTTTCTTAACACTTTTCATTTACTACTTAATTCCATGTATTCCTTCATAGTTTTCTTCAATATGAATGTGCAATGTAGGGAAAAACAAAAAACATGGAAAGAAAAGGTGTGTGAAAACTTTTGTCTAGTACTGTGCTTATTACACACAAATACATTCACATATACAGTGGGGAAAAAAAGTATTTAGTCAGCCACCAATTGTGCAAGTTCTCCCACTTAAAAAGATGAGGCCGGCCTGTAATTGTCATCATAGGTAGACCTCAACTATGAGAGACAAAATGAGAAAACAAATCCAGAAAATCACATTGTCTGATTTTTAAGAATTTATTTGCAAATTATGGTGGAAAATAAGTATTTGGTCACTGTGAAAGATCCTCAGTGCGCCAACACCGCTGTGGCCACACCTGAGTCCTCTTTCATATAAAAACCACACTCACCGCCAGTGAGTGCCGGGTTCACAAGATAAATACAAGACAAGCTTTCTAAATTTTATATATTTATTAACCTCTAAATGGGTCAGTATTAACATCTAACACATGCAGTTCAGAACAGATATGCAGATGTATACAAGCATTAACAGTTACTATTTACAATATACAGTACTTAAAATAAAAGGGAATAAAGGTGAAATAATTACTTTACCATGCATCTCCTTGATGTGGCTCTATAATACAACACTCACACATGCTCTGTCATGTGTGAATAACCCAGTGGAGGTTTCTTGGCATGTGGCATTAACTCCTAGCATGTGGCCTGCATGCTCTCATCACAGTCTCTCAGTAAACTCTTGTAGTCTCAGCACAGTCTCTCCTCATGGTCTGTCTGTAACAACTCTGTAGTCTGTGATGGTCTCAGCCCAATCTCCATAGCATAATCTCCTCCCACAGACCTCTTACCTCATCTTTTATACCCTTTATGCCACCTCCCAGAATGAGGTCATCGGCGGCAGCAAGTCTGATGGATTAATCCACTCAAGTCCAGATTCTTTGCAAAGAGCTGAGACCAAGTGAAATTATACAATGTTATCAGCCATATCTGATCTATCAGTGCAGACTGGACAATGCAGGTGTTTGTTTGATCACTCAGGGGTGTGTAGGAGTACAATGGATCCCTGCTGGGATGGATACAAAGCCCTATTGTTACAATGTTGCTTCTACTGATAACATACAACTAGGATTGGATACAAAGCCCTATTGTTACAATGTTGCTTCTACTGATAACATACAACTAGGATTATAGCTGCGCACCTTATGAGTAAATGCAGGTAAGAAGGGAGATACTATACCCAGAGATCAAAATACATCTCTGAGTTATAGCCATATTTAAGCAGAATCATCACAGTCACCTACAAACAAGCAAGATTTCTGGCTCTCATAGACCTGTAACTTCTTCTTTAAGAGGCTCCTCTGTCCTCCACTCATTACCTGTAGTAATGGCTCCTGTTTGACATTGTTATCAGTATAAAAGACACCTGTCCACAACCTCAAACAGTCACACTCCAAACTCCACTATGGTGAAGACCAAAGAGCTGTGGAAGGACACCAGAAACAAAATTGTAGACCTGCACCAGGCTGGGAAGACTGAATCTGCAATAGGCAAGCAGCTTGGTGTGAAGAAATCAACTGTGGGAGCAATAATTAGAAAATGGAAGACATACAAGACCACTGATAATCTCCCTCCATCAGGGGCTCCACGCAAGATCTCACCTCGTGGGGTCAAAATGAGCACAAGAACGGTGAGCAAAAATCCCAGAACCACACGGGGGGACCTAGTGAATGACCTGCGGAAAGCTGGGACTAACGTAACAAAGGCTACCATCAGTAACACACTACGCCGCCAGGGACTCCTGCAGTGCCAGATGTGTCCCCCTGCTTAAGCCAGTAGATATCCGGGCCCGTCTGAAGTTTGCTAGAGAGCATTTGGATTTTCCAGAAGAGTATTGGGAGAATGTCATATGGTCAGATGAAACCAAAGTAGAACTGTTTGGTAGAAACACAACTCGTGGTGTTTGGAGGAGAGTGAATGCTGAGTTGCATCCAAAGAACACCATACCTACTGTGAAGCATGGGGGTGGCAACATCATGCTTTGGGGCTGTTTCTCTGCAAGGGACCAGGATGACTGATCTGTGTACATGAAAGAATGAATGGGGCCATGTATCGTGAGATTTTGAGTGCAAACCTCCTTCCATCAGCAAGGGCACTGAAGATGAAACGTGGCTGGGTCTTTCAGCATGACATTGATCCCAAGCACACCACCAGGGCAACCAAGGAGCGGCTTCGTAAGAAGCATTTCAAGGTCCTGGAGTGGCCTAGCCACTCTCCAGATCTCAACCCCATAGAAAACCTTTGGAGGGAGTTGAAAGTCCGTGTTGCCCAGCGACAGCCCCAAAACATCAGTGCTCTAGAGGAGATCTGCATGGAGGAATGGGCCAACATACCAGCAACAGTGTGTGCCAACCTTGTGAAGACTTACAGAAAACGTTTGACCTCTGTCATTGCCAACAAAGGATATATAACAAAGTATTAAGATGAACTTTTGTTATTGACGAAATACTTCCTTCCTTCCCCTCCCTCTCTTGTCCGAGTTGACGGAGCTGCAGGATCCCCTACATTACAGATGTGTCCACAGTCCACTGATCTCCAGTTTGGTCAATGACTCTAATTTTTCAAGAACCAAATTGATACAATATCACAACATGCTAACTAAAGCCAGAAGGACTACAATTCACCCTCACCCACTGGGTGGTCACACATAGACACAGATGGGATAGTACCATATCACTTTGTGAAAATGTCAAAATCAAAAATTGTCAAAATCATGTTGTTTATAGAAAAGCTGCTTCACTTGTGATACACATACCTTGACATGTCCAGCCAAGAGCACAGATCAAGGAGAATGCATCTGTGCCCGGTCCAGTATGTGGATTCTTAAAACTGGTTCAAAATACTGGTGTTCAGAACCTTTTATTTTAGGCATTAGAGCACTTGTGGACAAAGCTCTGCAGTTAAAAATTAATGATGGCAAATACCTTTTGTAGCTTTGAGGAACATATTCCTATGTAATGGAAGAATTATTACATGGGTGGAGATTGGACCAGATGGCAACTGTAAAGTTCATGGAAAGAATTCATGTATTGATAGTGGGGAGCATTCGGAAAACCCACCTTGGCCATCAAGAATTCTAGGTCAATTTACTGCAGCCATAGTACAGACATACAGTCATGGCCAAAAGTTTTGAGAATGACACAAATATTATATTTTCACATGATCTGCTGCCCTCTGGTTTTTATGTGTGTTTGTCAGATGTTTTTATCACATACAGAAATAGAATTGCATTCATATTATGAGTAACAGAAGCTTATATTGACAGTTAGAATGAGTTAATGCAGCAAGTCAATATTTGCAGTGTTGACCCTTCTTCTTCAGGACCTCTGCAATTCTCCCTGGCATGCTCTCAATCAACTTCTGGACCAAATCCTGACTGATAGCAGTCCATTCTTGCAGAATCAATACTTTAATTTTGTCTGAATTTGTTGGTTTTTGTTTGTCCACCCGTCTCTTGATGATTGACCACAAGTTCTCAATGGGATTAAGATCTGGGGAGTTTCCAGGCCATGGACCCAAAATCTCTATGTTTTGTTCCCTGAGCCATTTAGTTATCACCTTTGTTTTATGGCAAGGTGCTCCATCATGCTGGAAAAGGCATTGTTGAGCGCCAAACTGCTCTTGGACGGTTGGGAGAAGTTGCTCTTGGAGGACATTCTGGTACCATTCTTTATTCATGGCTGTGTTTTTAGGCAAGACTGTGAGAGAGCCGATTCCCTTGGCTGAGAAGCAACCCCACACATGAATGGTTTCAGGATGCTTTACAGTTGGCATGAGACAAGACTGGTGGTAGCGCTCACCTCTTCTTCTCCGAATAAGCTGTTTTCCAGATGTTCCAAACAATCGAAAAGGGGATTCATCAGAGAAAATGACTTTACCCCAGTCCTCAGCAGTCCACTCCCTGTACCTTTTGCAGAATATCAGTCTGTCCCTGATGTTTTTTCTGGAGAGAAGTGGCTTCTTTGCTGCCCTCCTTGAGACCAGGCCTTGCTCCAAGAGTCTCCGCCTCACAGTGCGTGCAGATGCACTCACACCTGCCTGCTGCCATTCCTCAGCAAGCTCTGCACTGCTGGTAGCCCGATCCCGCAGCTGAAACACTTTTAAGAGACGGTTCTGCCGCTTGCTGGTCTTTCTTGGGCGCCCTGGAGCCTTTTTGGCACCAATGGAACCTCTCTCCTTGAAGTTCTTGATGATGCGATAGATTGTTGACTGAGGTGCAATCTTTCTAGCTGCAATACTCTTCCCAGTTAGGCCATTTTTGTGCAGTGCAATGATGACTGCACGTGTTTCTTTAGAGATAACCATGGTTAACAGAAGAGAAACAATGATGGCAAGCACCAGTCTCCTTTTAAAGTGTCCAGTGGTGTCATTCTTACTTAATCATGACAGATTGATCTCCAGCCCTGTCCTCATCAACACCCACACCTGTGTTAATGGAGCAATCACTGAAACGATGTTAGATGGTCCTTTTAAGGCAGGGCTGCAATGATGTTGAAATGTGTTTTGGGGGGTAAAGTTCATTTTCTAGGCAAATATTGACTTTGCAAGTAATTGCTGTTAAGCTGATCACTCTTTATAACATTCTGGAGTATATGCAAATTGCCATTAGAAAAACTGAGGCAGTAGACTTTGTAAAAATTAATATTTGCATCATTCTCAAAACTTTTGGCCATGACTGTACATGTCAGCTTCAGTCCTTAATAGGGTGGTACTTGAGCAGCGGATTAGTGGGGAGAGGTCAATCTGAGGGACTGTGGCTTATATAAAAGGACTTTTTTAAGGACAGAAGCACCAAACCACATATCACACTCCAAACCAGAACAATAAATAAAAAAATCCACTTATTGAACTCTTCCTTTACGTTGTATTAAACCCAGTATCACAGGCATAAGGGTCACTGCCTATCCTATCCTTTAGGTTAAACAGGTTTAATGTCTACAGATGCTTTTTATCCATGAAAACACATGGTTCTACTAACTTTGTTGAAAGTTTCCTATGTATTATAATTACATCGCTTAAAGGGTACCTGAGTGTTCATCAGAAGTTGAAATATCTGCAGGCAATGTGTTCTCTGGCTGTATAAGTCTTAATACATGTTTCTTTGGTGTCCTATGAGTTTTTATGCTGCTAATAGCCCCTTTATAGCTGCAGCACATTTTGCATTTCTCCCTGAGGCAGGGGGTGGCTACAATAAGGTCAGTCTTCCGTCCATCCCCTAAACATTATTACTACTACAGGTAGTAACTGGTTTATGGTTTATTTACATGTAATTAATAAAAGCCCAAGTGAACATAATTTAGGAGACCCAGGGACACCGGACTGCAAATACAGGGCATGATGTAGCTGACAAGATACCTGACACAGAAAGAGAGAAATCTAAGCACAGTAAGGAAAGTTGCTTACTGTCTGTGACTAATATCCCATCGGCACCAACACAAGCAGCTATTCAGAAATAATTATACTCATTTTGACCTATGAGAACCTTCTGTGTAGTACAGAAGATAGGAAAGCTATGTGTAGTCCTTCCCTCCTCGCTGTGGGAAGAAAGCCCAGCCCCTCCCTTCTGCATTCCCTCTGAACCAGTCTTGCTTTTTTATGGTATCTATGGATGGGACTTCCCTAGTAATAGGGAGTCTTCCTAAACAGGAGGCAGGGGTCACTGCTTTATATACCTTCTATGCACTAGCTAAACTTATCATACATTGTATTTACCCTTTAATGACATACATAGCTTTATCACCTTACACTCTTACAACACTTTGCACTAAGCCTCTCATCTGCAAGAAAGGTGCACACAATATCCATATATTCCTTTTATTAACATAATTTTATTTGTTACAATTTTGCCCAGTTGACAGACGGAAGAAAGGGTGCATCATTGGACTGAGAGGAGCAGTGGCTATGTGAGCACATTTCATCCGTTAACAATCACACTCCCATCATAGCTCTTGTCTTTTCTATGGAGTGATACACAGTCCCAACTGCTGGTGTGATGATCTGAGGAGCCATCGTATATGATGGTGACCCCTAGTAGTGATATGAGGGACACATGGCCTCATGGCAAGGCTTCCAACTGGCATTTTTCAGCAGGATAATGCACACACCAAGGACTGTCTCTGCCAGATTGCAACATGTCCTTGGCCTGCTCAGTCACCAGTCATCAAGCATTTATGGGACCAGATGGAACGCCAGCTTTGGCAACCTACGAGTGAGTGTACAGTCCCAATTGCAACATCTGTGGGCAACTGTGCCACAGAATTCCATATTGAACCTAAATGTCTCCATGCCATCCCATCTTTTATACAGGTTACAGGCGGCCAAACAGGCTACTAAAGCCTACTTTCAATTGTACAGCTTTCCCCCAATACACTTATCCTAATATTATAATCCCTTACAGATATAGCCATCTTCAAGTTGAATTTGATAATTTGCTCCATAATGATAACTCAATACAAATACCATTGAAAACAATGGAAAGTGGCTACCTCTGCACACATATCATCATAACATTCCCACATAGGAAGTTTCATTCAATTCCAGTAACTCATAACACCTTCTTGGTGCATTATTATTTTTTTTGACAATGAGAGTATATCTATAGAACTGTTCCCTGAAAAAATACATTACAGTGTTAAATCTAGTGTAAAACAAGTCAGTGCTAGTAGAGACGAACCAACATATTAAAGAGAAGTGATGCATTCACATTGAATTGTTACACAATGGAAGTCAAGCAACGAAATGATGCCAAAAAATCCCAGCCCTAGAGCACCACACAATGCACCCTCTATAAAAACACAATAATTTAACTTTATTCTACAAAGCCAAAATGTTTGACACATATTCACTTTCATGAGATTAGAGATCAGAGATGTTCAAGTGCACGTGTAAGGGAGCAATTAATACGTCTATAACTAAATAATGTGCAATTACACAAGTATAACAAAGGGGAATGATGTTTTACTGGGAAAAGACAAGACCCTGCCTGTGTGGAGATGGGATGTGAGTCATTAAACAACTCATCTCGTGTGCTCCATTTATTTACACATTTTCCCGACACCTACACGTTTCCAGACATATAGAATTATAAGCCTTCAGTCTCAATGCAGTTTTAATTGAATTATCTTTGATTTTGCTTGTGCACATTTCTTTGTCATTTGCCATGGCAGGTAGTGGAAAATCATTGGTATGATATATACAATGTACACCTGAATGTACTAAAGTGATTTTCCTCTTCTTTTGAGTTAGGCAATTGTCATGTATTTCCAGTTTACTCTAGAAGGAATCCTATGGTTAGATACTGAAAAGTATATAAATATACGGGAGGGATATTTTGGCATCATACAGTATGTGTTAAAGCATCCCTACTGTTTAATTTATTTATTGCCATAAAGAATAAACTTGGTCATATACAGTGATGGGCAAAAATTATAGGCGGGTGTGAAAAAATGCTGCCAATTAATAATGTTTTTAAAAATAGAAGGGTTAATAGTTTATTAACAAACAAAGAGAATAAACAAAGAGAATCTAAATCCCATCAATATTTGGTGTGACCTTTGCATCAGTTCTTCTCGGTACTTACAGATAGTTTTTGGCAGAACTCGGCAGGGAGGTTATTCCCGCCATCTTGGAGAACTAAGCACAGATCTTCTGTGGATGTAGGCTTGCTCGAATCCTTCTGTCTCTTCATGTAATCCCAGACAGACTGGATGATGTTGAAATCAGGGCTCTATGGGGACCATATCATCACTTCCAGGACTCCTCCTCCAAAGGGCAAAGTTCACACCAAATATTGATGGGATTTATATTTCTTTTTTGCTTATTCACCATTTTGTTAGTTGAGAAAAATAAACTATTAATACTTTGATTTCTGAAAGCATTCTTACTTTACTGTATCATGTACAATAAACCTGGCTATTGCAATTTCCAAGTGTTCAGAATCTCTGTATTCACTGAAAAGCAACATCAAGAGATGGAGAATTCTACACATACACTTTTTCTGCTGTACAGATCAACTTCTACTATATATATAATACTACAGTACTTAACACTGTTAAATAGAGAGGGGCAATTCTCCATAATTTAAGTGTTACATGTTGTGGACTGTGGGGACAGGGTGCAATGCCCTTGAGAGTTGGAGTTGATCATAGTAGGCAGTGTCCATCCTTATGGGAAAACTAACTGCCAAGTAGAGATGCATGGATCACAAAGAGAAAACTGCTGAAAAGTGGGTCAGAAATACGGAGTTGTACACACAACAATATATTCTAAAAAAAAATTACGTTTCAAGGATTATTTTTCACTATTAATTTTAATGACTTGTCAATCAGACAAGTCAGAGAAGACAAAGGCATGCACAAAAGACCAGCGGTCCACTGTGACTGTAGGCACTGTTTACATTGTGGTTATACTATATAGCTAGTTATGGACATGTTGACCTATGAGGCCACGTGAAATTGGATGTGTGCTGTTTCGTGAGCTAGCTAGTCGACAGTGGCAAATACTCTGACCTCATTACGATACTGTGCATTACATGACAATCTCAAAGTGCAATATGGTAAAATGTGAAAACTGTTAATATTATTGTCTGATCCACAGATATATTTCACTCGGTATTACTATCTCATTTGGGTATGGTTCAAACTCCCTATTTTTTTTTTTTTTTTATTATATAAAGAAGTTGTGCCCCATATCAAAAACCTGTCTTTGCAAAAAAAAAAAAAAAAAATATTCTCACTGAAAAACAAAATGTGTAAATCAAATCCTCTATTGTCTACTGCCTTGTATTGTTGTATCGGAGTTTACTGGTGTTTGCTTGTTTGTAGGTGACCAAATACTTATTTTCCATCATAATTTGCAAATAAATTATTTAAAAGTCAGACAATGTGATTTTCTGGATTTGTTTTCTCATTTTGTCTCTCATAGTTGAGGTCTATCTATGATGACAATTACAGGCCGGCCTCATCTTTTTAAGTGGGATAATTTGTACAATTGGTGGCTGACTAAATACTTTTTTTCACCACTGTACAGCTCAGTGGGGTTGTCACCCACATTTCCTGGAATCTTATCTACCCTATTTCACCAGACAGATATCCCTTTAGACTAGGTTCTAGGCAAATCAGATTTGTAGAAACAGAAAAATTCTGCTTTCAGAATTTAGAAGTAGATTTTTTCTGCTTACCAAATCTGCGGTGGAATCCATCACAGAATTTGTAAATTCCTTGTCAAATTCTGTTCCAGCCAGTATTTTTCCACCTCTCATTCATTTCCATGGGAGTTTTCCAGAATCCACCTGAACATAGAGCGTGATGCTTATTTTTTCCACTAGGTAAAAAAAAAAAAATCAACTAGAGGAGAAAAGCCTCCCATTGAAATGAATAGAGGATAATTTCAGGTGGAATTTGGAAATGACTTTGAGGTAGTATCCACCTCAAAGTTGCAGTTTTTGGAGCCAAAGCCAGGAGTAGATTGAGCAAAAGGGAGAGGTATAAGATTTTCCTATATATTCTCCATACTTTTTTGCAGCCATTGCAACAAAATATGCAACAAAATTCTGCCTTAGCCTTAAAGGGGTATTCTTGTTTAGGTAACCTAAGGCTAATGGGGGGAGGGGGCTCCTGTTCACTCATCATTAGTCAGAGTGGGGAGCTGTTACACAGAATATTTTTTACTTTGCAGGATTTTTCCTGTCCTGGACTGCTCAAAAAAATCTATTGACATGAATAGTAACTGTGTAATGCTTTATTTCCCCAGTGGGGGTGCTACAAAGAAATTGAACACTTCCCATTACACTACATGTTACATTGAGTACAGGTGGGTGTATAGACAGAGTCTCATTGACAGTGCTTACTTAGAGGGTTGCTAATGGAAACTTTACAGACTGTTTTTTTATTAAAAGGAAGTTTGATAGGTTAACAAAGAATATTACAAAAATGTTCACAACCCCCCCCCCCTCACCCCGACACAATAGCAAAAAAATAAAATAAAATGGGAGTTATACTTTAACTCAAACATCTGCAATTGGTTAAACTGCTGCAGCATGATATCTTTTCACAGAAGACAATAAAATGTCATTTTCAATTGCTTTTTGTTGTCTTCTATGATAAGATATCACACTTCAGTGGTTTAACCAATTGCAGAAGTTCCAATCAACTCTGCTACATCTACAAAATGTAACATGGCACATAACAGGTTAACAACACAGAGGGTTAATCCAACTCTTTCAAAGGCCTTAAGCAGAAAGTTAATTCAATTTTTGCTACATCTGTACATTCAAATATTAACTCGATGACATATAGGTAAGATTGCTGATGGGAATTCTATCAATTCTATAGACATCCTACTGAGTCTAAGTGTGTTTCCTTCAGTAACTTGTGATCCTGTTCCAAGTTTACCTGTACAGCTGCACATCGCCCGCTCCCTGTACATTACATGCATTCCCTGTAATAGTCTTCTTTGTTCGTAGATTATGGTTGGGAGCCCAGTCCATCACTTTGTGCCAGCAATTATCCAAAGCCGAAACAACACAAGAAAGAAAACATACTGCCTCAGTAAAATGCAAAATGTTTGTTTTCTGGATAAAATGGCAAGAGACCATTCCATTAGGGCCTGGCACGGCATTGCGTCTTCGAAACATTTCCTACTTTATTGTAATTGTTTCTCTATTGCCAGCGTTCTGATGATTGAGCAGTGGGAGAGAAACACATTAATCACTTATAAAACATTGAGATTAATCAGATCCACTCATTAACTACAAAACCAATCACAAGGAAGATAATTTGTCTTTCTTCATGTGAAAAATACATTTATTTTCTAAATGATTCAAGATACTTTATGATGTGTAAAAGATGATACCTATTGTGCATTATTATTTCATTAATGTATAGAACTCCAGACAAGATTCCTTTGGGGATCTTGAGTCCTATTATAAAACAACCTGGCAATGGTGCCCTTTGTGTTCCATAATTAATTTTAGTGGGTCCCAACTTTCATGATTTTAAAGGGAGTCTATCAGCACAAAATTGAGATAGAAACTAATCACAGTACCTTGTATGTCTGTCAGCCCTTTACAATGATTTATTTCTTACTCAGGACCGCTGCTTCGTTCTTGTAAAAATTGTACTTTTATCCCTATGCAAATGAGCAGAAAAGGGTTTTAGGAGCGTGGATTTCCATCAATGGGCTTCACTATCTGCTGCTGCTAACTGCTGCTCAGCTCCGCGCACCAACTGTACTGTGCATGTCTGATGATGACACACTGCCCCCATCTGATGCCAGCTTCCTTCACCTCCGGGGGCAGTGTGTCATCATCAGACATGCCCAGGGATGAGCTGAGCAGCAGTTAGTAGCAGCAGATAGTAAAGCCCACTGATGAAAAGCAATGCTCCTAAAGCCCTTTTCTGCTCATTTGTATAGGGATAAAAGGATGAGAATGGAGCAGCGGTCTTGAATAAGAAATACATCATTATAAACTGTGCTGACAGCCCTGCAAGGCACTGTGATTAGTTTATGTCTCAATTTTATCCTGACACACTCCCTCTAAAATGGAAATTTTCAAAATTCAACTTTTTGCTACATTTACAAAGTGTCTGAAGGTTTATTTGCCTGAGTAACATAATTCCGGTGATGCCTAGCATCTTCTGCTGGAGGTGATCTTTGCAAAGACAATATCAGCAACCAGTTCTGCCTACAAGCCTTCTTTCAGGTCCTCATGTTTCTATCCATTCTGGATTCAGTGGGACAGATTTTGGATTCTGTTCTGCTGTCTTGGGCTGAAGGAGGTGTCTGGAGAAGGCTACAATGAGGGAGTATTATACTGTGTGGGGACCAATGGGGGATGTTATATTTTGTGGGGGCCACAAGGGGCATGATACTGTTTGGTTGAACTATGGAGAAGATATATTGTGTCAGGACAATTAAAGAGAAATTATACTCTATGAGGGCGCAAAATGACTGGGTGGTATTGGGCAGGGCCAAAAGCGGCATGGGCAGGGTTAGAGGCCTGACTTATTCTACATAGATTATGTCGCTCTTTTGGTCTTCTAACATTTGGGATGTATGGGATCTATAGTGTCACTGATTTTGCATAAAAATTGAAGACTAGGGAGGAAGGGGTGTCATCCACTTCCACTAAGATCTTAAGCATTCCAATATTAATGTGCAGGGTTGTATAATATTTAAATAACACACAACTATACAAAAATTGTGTCCAATACACAATTTTTCACTTGGTCACCGTATAGTGCTGCAGTCTAAAGTAAACTGACTACATTGATATTAAAGAGAAATGTTATTAATAAAAAGTGTTTTTAAGTGTTTTTTAAATAAAAAACAAAGACAAGAACAAGGGGGTTCACCTTCTTTGATCTCCTTACTGATTTTCTTTCATGGCTGGCAGTCTGTGCATTGTAAATTTATTACCCAGGCCTATTGTTGGAAAGGATAAAATTAACCCTTTGATGGCAAAAATAGCAACTGGTCAGCAGCATATAGTCAAGGAGGGATTCTGTGTGGGAAGCTGCGGCACAAAAAGGGGCCATGGTTGAATGATAAGAAGCTGGTGTGCACACAGACATGTTGTGAGCAAGTCTTCATGGTGGTCTGGACCCAGATAGAGAAAGAAAGAAAAATGCAAACGCTGCTAAGCTGTATGGATACGACATGGCTGACGGTTCTGAGGAGAAGCTGAGCTTTTGCACCAGGGCCCATGAGCTTTACTTGAACTCTTGTTCAGATGGCTCTCAATAGGGGAGCCATTTTTTTTTACATTAATGGCCCCTAAAGTAAAACTTCACAGATCATGACCATGGCATCTGATAGGTTAAAAGTCCATGATTATAGTTGTCTCTGATTATGGACATCGCCGGTGAACGCTCCAGATTTCCTGATGCTGGGAGTCTCAACTCGTGACTCTACTGTCCATACTGTATATAGTACAGGCAGTAGAGTCGTGAGGAGGCAGGGACTCCAAACATGATAGATCACTATAATGAAAGGAGTCCTTTCTCCTGACTAGGTTCGGACCAGGAAATCCGGCCAATGTACAGACTGGATTGCCCCATGTGTAGGGGGTCTCAAAGTTTTTGTTATCATATGTTGTGATACTGTATTGAATTGGTTATGAGAAATTGGTGCCTTTAACCAAATCCCAGGTAAAGTAAGGCTCGACACATCTGTATGCCCCTGACCCATTTTCTACAAAAAGTAAAAAAGTTTCGTACAGCTGTTTCCACTATGATTTATTCTATTGACTCCCAAGGACATAGCTATAGGAGGTGCAGAGATACTGTAAGTCACACATGGTGCCCAAGGGGACCCAAAAGCCTCTCTGATACATTCAGTAATGTAAGAAGACACCGGTGTTATATTGTAAATGGCACTTGGAAGGTTAGAGGAAATGGGGACTAAGAGCTTCAAGTTACACATCTGCTAATATAGAAATAAAAAAATACCGTCATACTATTTCACACCTACAATACATCAAATGTTTAGCTTTACAAGCAGGATATTTTTTTTCCATTTGGTAGATGGATAAAAAGTCACGGGAAAACAACCTGAACTGTGATACGTCTATTTGTATATAGAATCTGTCATCTATAAAGAAGGTTATAAATAGACCCTCGGAAAAGACGAAGAAACTTTGCAGCTCATATTTCAGTGAAATGTTCTTGATTTCATGCTAATTGAGTCGAATGGTAAACATATGTCACAGTGTAAGTGTAGTGCCGCGTAGTTAAGAGCTAGAGATAATTGATAGCATATTAATGTATCCTGCGCGGAGTTTTCTTGCGGTTGGGTTGGAGAGTCCTACCTTCACCCTATGTAGTTTACATGCTGCATCTGACAGCTTTATCTCTCTATTCACAAAAGAGATTGACAATCCAATTAAATTACATCTGCTAGAGGTGAGTGAAGGGGTGCCCGTCATCCAGTCTGTGTTCTCATCACGTCGCTCCCTACAGTGCTTCACTGCCACTATTTCTCAATGACATGTAAGTAGCCTTGGAAGTGTTTACTACACAGAAGCCTGGTACCGTAGGATTATTCATTTTCATTACAATGTATGTTATGTGGCACGTTTCCTACTACACATATCTGTTTTAATATGGGAGAGATAGCATAGGCACTAGGGGAGTCTTATTTTATTTCTAGATGTAAATATTGCGGGCTGAAGTTGTAGTTTAATTCTTTGGGGATGCATTTCTCATGGGGGATTGGAGGGTTAAATTTGTTTGTGCTCCAGATTCTAGCTAGGGTTCCCAATACAGTGACAGCAATTGGGGGTGCATTACCCCTCCCTGGCCTTACTTATTATAGCATTTCAATTATATCAGGGCAGCAAGGACCGAAACAGTCTCTGTTGACTTCAAACCACCCGTTCTGACTCCAGCTCACCAACACACCATTGATGGACAAGTCTAAGACCTACCTGTTACATAGGCCCATCACAGGTCTTCCAGACATCACATCTTGGCCTGTCCACACTCAGCTACTTGATTCCAAACCACTCCCTTTTATTAGTTCTTCTCTGGCTCTCCTGTCAGCAATATGGCTGACATGAGCCCAGCCAGAAAGGTCTATCTTCTGGGTTGCTACAGACAAGTTAGGGAACAAGTCAAGTCCATACCAGGAAACATAGCAATACTTTAGAACTCTGTTGAAGGCTTAGGGAACCTATTGCTCCGGCACTGGAGTGCAGGGTGAAGAGGTTTTAAAGGAGCTGTGCTATTATGGACATTTATCCCCTATCCACAGGACAGGGGATAAGTGTCCGATTGCTAGGGGCCCAAATTCTGAGTCTCCCAGCGATCTAAAGGATGGGGGATCGAAAGTCCCCCTAAATCCTCCTTGTGAATGGACCACCAGTGTGCTTGGGTGACCAGCACTCCAGTTAATGGACCACTGGTCATGCAAAGGCACTGGAGCTCTATTCACAAGGAGACCTTAAGGGGACTTTTGGCCCCCCGCCCTTTTGATCACTGGGGAACTGGCTATCAGGACCCCAGTGATCGGACACTTATCCCCTTTCCTGTGGATTGGGGATAGGTGTTGATAATGGTACAACCTCTTTAAAGAGAATCTGTCACCAGAAAACTGATATCAAACCAGCACCAGTGCATTGAAGGGGACATTATGCTGAGCTCCATCATACCTTTAGATAGACCAGTAGATACATCACTGCACTGAAAAGGTGTAAGAAAGAAAGAAAGGGTAAACCAAGACTTCATTTAAGTAAGTGCTATCCGTTCCATTTTCCACAGACACATATTGACCTACACTGTATGTTCAATGTCTCATTAAGGATACTTATAGGGTCTTATTAGACCTTGTGTTCCCTACTGAGAAATCTGGGATAGAAGCTACTTTCTGTAGAATTTGTTGAGTTTTGGGGTGCCAGTAAACAGTACATTAACAAAGATAACTACATGATCTTTAAAAGGGGATTTATTAATGATATAGGGAGATATAATAACAGGTAACCCAACTAAGGGACTGGAATACAGGAAAATATTTAGGTACAGAGTAGGGAAAGGAAGTGCCTAACTACCTCTGTAAGGGCAGTCTTATATACCAAGCACACATGGCCCATACATTGTCCATCACTAGAACACCTCCAAAATGCCAAGCAGCCAATTCACACAGTCCCTTTCCAGTTACCATATCATGAAGTATAGGTCAACACCTTCCAATAGGTGGCAGCATTGAGTCCAGAGCTAGTTTTTTTTACAAGGTTCAAACAGACTTGTAGGAGTCCTTGGCGTCCCCCAGCTCTGAGAGTATCCCCCAGGAGTAAGGCTTATATCCTTTATCACTTGTTCTTCAAGTCATGTTAACCCTTGATCTTCAGGTGGAATAGCCATATCCATTGTTTACTGAAGAAATGCAGGTGCTGCACACAACAGATACTCAGGAGAGCTGCTCAAGTGTTTACAGCCCAATTGCTATCTTGTACTGCACAGGCCTTAGCTGAGGTCAGGAGTCTAAAACATGTTGGGCTACCAACACCTTCCAAAAGATGGTACTAGAGCAAATTCCCCTTTCCCACCAAGGATGACTTATTTGTATGTCCCTTTTCCAGAATTCATAGTACCCCTTCTGACCAGAGACGTAGTTAGTGGAGTGGGGGTTGGGGTGTAGAAGGGCAGTGGCCTTAGCCGACTGAAGTTGTGGGACCGACCCCGGGGCTGCCATTAATACTTTTAAATAGATCAGTATCTCCTAGCATCCATATAGTTAAAAGGCATCCTGCTGCTGTCTTATCTTGTAAACCCGTTTACAAGACAACAATACCACAGACAAGATGTCTGCTTCTCAGCGCAGGCAGCGCAATGGCATCACAGAGAGGCGCAGATGTCCTATACATGGACATGGCGCATAGAGAATGACATAAGAAGAGGCTGCTCCATCCCTGCCCATCACAGGATCGCAGGCAGGTGAGTACAACTTTTATATTTGTTCCTCTTTTAGCACAGTTGTGGGCCTTATAATAGTATAAGAGGTCATTAGGGGGCATTATGACTATAAGGGAGGAGTCAATAGGGTGCATTATGACTATAACGGGGGTAATTTATATAAGGGGTCATTATAGGGCATTATTACTTTAAAGGGGAGAAAGATTTATAACAGGATTCATTAAGGGGCGTTATTTTATAAAGGTCATTTATATAAGTGGTCATTAGGGAGCTTTATGATTAGAAGGGGGCATCATTTAAATAAGGAGTCATTGAGGGTTTAGCTGTATTTATGTCAAGGAGCATAAAATAAGGGGGCAATTAATTTAATTAAGGTGTCACTTGGGCTTTATTAAAGGGACTTTCCAGCACTTTTTTATTGCTGATCTATCCTCTATACCCCTCTCACTGATCATCTTTTTGAAGGCGCCATGGCGCCTGTTTACATCACATGCTGTCTGTTTTATAGTGACCGTGCAATGTAATTGCATAGAAGTGTATAGGATGAGGTTGTAGTTACATTACGTGGCCACTATGAAATAAATGACATTATGTAAACAGAGAAGGGTCACAGCACTTACACAAGTACCATGGTTCATTTAAACAGCTGACATCATGTTGTGTCCTACAGTATGACATCACTTTGTGCGTTACTTGTTTACAGCAACAATAATAAGCACCCAATACCAGTACTATTAACATTTTCTGGATTCTTATATCAGTATGTGCACTAGATCAATACTGTGACCTGCATTTGTCCATATATGATTATGTGCATTATGTCTATTCTTATGGCATCCATTGTGGAGGGATTTACTAACCCATCTAAGACAGTTTTCTGGCATAATCATCTATAGAATTGTTGTTTCTGTGCACCATTTTCCCCTTTTTCACAAGGCAGAATGGGGCACGAACTGACAAATATACTATAGCTCATGCCACAAAACTGGTACGGATTATACCAGAAATCTCTGCCAGTTCCTGACCGGTGTAGATTTCATTTCTGGTCCATGCGACCTCCCTTGAATTATTAAGAGGCTGGTGCCTCATAATAACAAAGGTGCATCTCGCGCTAACGGAGGAATGTATTAAGACTTGTATAGGAAATGGCCATCTTAATTAATTCTCCCCAATATCTTTATACAGTGACATCACTGTGTGCACTAATTCAGAGCTACAGTATTAGTATATATACACCTATATGGAAAGAGTTTCAAGGAAAAGTAGTATTCAGGACTCAAAGTCCGTAAACTTCAAGGGGATTGGAGACAGCATGACCATTTTATGAATGTCAGAAGCTGAAGTTTGCATTCTTAATGGCGGCCTATGTACAATATGTGCCCTTGTTTTACTGCGTGTGCTGTAATTCAGCTGAACTCAGGCTTTTACTGTCTTGAGCAGTCTGTTGAGTCCTCTGAGATTCCCTTCACAGATAAGCAGTTGGTTAAATCTCTTACCTTGGTTACTGGTCTAATTCTTCCCAGATCAATAAAGTCTAAAATGAATTACTGTTGAAAGGATATTGCACCTGTAAAGCGAGTTAATAGTGGAAACACGCTGTGCCTCCCCCAGTGGATGTGCAGTCGGAGGAATCCATGGCTTGCTCATACTGTAATGCCTATTGACTAGGGTTTTATAGATTGGAAAATGGAAAGACGGTCCTTTCAAAGGGATAAAATAGAAATACATGGGCTTTTTTTTTGCAAAGTCAAGTTTGGTTTTTATGGGCAAGTTTATGAAAAAAACCTTAATGGATCTAAGCTTGACATGCATGTCTAAGGGCTACATATAATGCACAAGGGGTAGTTAACCAAGTTTTCAATATATAATATGGTGCTATAAAAGTCAAATAAGCTGACATTTGATTTACTGGAGCTCAGCGGTGTGAAGGTGTCCTGCTGCGGAGAAGGAGAGCTCATCTATAGTGGTATTGGCAACATGGTTTGACCAAGAAGAAGTGCAGCTTGTTGTGCTTTTTCTTCCGACTAAAAAAAACCTGAAAGCAAGATGGAAAGGAGCTTCAGTCTATTTTCTTAACATGGTAGTCAATCATGACTGATAAACGGAAAGTGTTCTGCTTGCATCGGTCATTCTGATAGGGAGGATTTTATTAAGACTGGTGTTTCTTAGCTAGTCTTAATTCATTTTCCAACAGATGCAAGATACACCAGAATTACTAAGGGGCTCTGGCTTCTTAATAATTCTAGAGCATGTAGGTGTGCCTGAACTGAAATCTACACCAGGCAGGAACTGAAATAGATTTCTGATATAACACCGTTTTTATTAAATCTGATGGACGGGAGTACCCTCACCCTAGCCCACCAAGATGTTTACCCAACTCTACCCACCATCTCAAGTGGTGAGTGGGGCACAGGAGCTGACATGGTGCCCCAAGTATATGCTAAGTTTAGGTGCATTTTTGCCCACTTTCCAAGTGGATAGTAAATAAATATAAGCCCAGATATTAAATCTGGGTCAGAGTTTTTGGAAAAACTCCCCTGCAGTTTTTGATGAAGCGGATACATTCCATTCCTTTTGATTCCTCTTCTGGTCTTGGCTCAAAAGACTGAATGGAAAATGGCCACAAAAATTGTGGTGATTTTTAAAAAAAAAAATCCATTTGTAAACTAACCTTAACTTGAGGCCGTTATTGTGGAAAAACTGCAATTTTTGCTGCAGATTTTGCTGTGTTTTTTGCTCCAAAGCCAAGAGTGGCTTGAAAAGGAATCCAAAATATAAAGGAAGCTCTTATACTTCTTTCTGCTAAATGAACTCCTGGCATTGGTTTAAAAAATGCAGCCAAAGCTGCAATGTATGTTGCAAATGTAGCTTTTCCGCAATGTGCGGCTTCAACTTGACAGTCTTTTGTTCTGATTCTGGAAGATCAATACAGCGGACTGTAAAACGGTAGTGTGAAAGTAGTCCAAGATGTTTTTTTTGGAGAAAATATTTTTTGTGTGGTTTATTTATTCGTATTATAACTATATTATCCATCTCTCTCTCTCTCTCTCTCTCTCTATATATATATATATATATATATATATATATATATATATTATATTTCTAATACAAATAAATAAACCACACGAAAAAATATATATATTTCATTTCTATTTTTTTTTAGTTTTCTTTGTTTTTAACAAACTACCGTAAGAGCTTTTATATTTATTACTGAACTATGTTTTTATCCTATAATGTACTGGTGTATATTTTACACTACAATAACCTATGTACACTATATATAGTCAGGTAGTAAAACATACCTTAAAAACATGGTCAATTGCACTGGTCATGTTAGTATGTTGCACTATGTTGTCTTTAGGGCCCATAAAAGACATAAATTAGTCCAGCTCTTGGTTTCTGCTCCAGGACACAACAGTTTTGTGCATCTGGGCAGAAACTAAAGAGTCTAGAATATAGAATGGACATAAGACTATGTTTTCACAATACAGATTTGCAATAGGAAATGTGTAGTGGATTTTGTAGATAATCAATGGCAAAATAAATTCAGCTGAAACTTATTCCACAGAAATATAAAATGATCCTGCTAGCGCAAATATAGTTTTAGGCTTCATGGGGTTCCTTTTGTTAAATAATGTCCATTTATATCGAAGAAGAGATCCTTCTATGGGACATTCTCTACTGGGAAATTATCTTGCGATAAAGTGTACCTCCAGTTATAAATAACTTTTCATAAATGGTACATGTTAATATATGAAACTTTATAATATGTCTTATTAAAGAAATCTGTTTTCTTCTCAACTTTTCAGGCAGTTACTTTCTCCATATTAGTCTATGAAGAGGGGAGGGGTTAGAAAAGACACTCAAATAATTGCTGCTGTTATACTCTGCTATTCTGTGTAGTTTAAACACTGTTAGGTTGTAGATAAGGGGCTAGGAGTATGCAGAATAAAACAATAAATCAATTAACTAGCAGCCAGGAGAATCCTACTACATCTCTCTTTTTTCCATAGAGCTCTGTGTGTGAGGCTGAATATGGAGATGGGTATTATGTAAATAAGCAGTCAGATTAGGAGCAAGAGAACATCTTAATACATGCTGAAGGAAACAAATCTCCTTAATAAGATATAGTACAATGTTTCTAGTTTTCACCTGTACTATTCCTTTATGAAAAGTTATTTATGATTGGAGGTATGCTTTACCAATTCTAGGCTAACTGTACAGTTCTCCTGCCCCCACTTAGTCTTCTTTACAGACATCTCCACACAGGTCTCCTTTGACTGCAGAGTAACATGCTTCACTTTACTGCTAACTGAAGGACCTGCAAAGGATGTCTCATGGGTCCTACTGCATGTTGTACAATGTATCAACAGGGACATAACACAGTTTTGCCACCAAGGCTAGGTTCACACGCTCGGTCTCCGCCTGGGGATTCCGTTCCCCATTCCGCTTTAAAAATGCAGAGAGAAAAGTCCTGCAAGCAGGACTACATTTTCTTCCCTTTTCAGGGGGTCCCCTTTATAGTCTATGGGATCAGTGGGTTTACGAAGGTAACCGCTTTTTTAAGCAGATTAGGTTTTCGTTCGGGGGGGGGTCCCCAAGCGGACCCCCGAACAGAAACCCAAACGCAGGTGTGAACCTAGCGTAAGTGTCAGGATGGCAATGAATATAGCAAGTAATATACATTTATATAAGGACAGATATAAATCTGCATCAGAGGTTCAAATGTCCTGGATAAAAAAGTAATGCATGGGGGACATTATTGTTCTACATTTTGACACATACCATAACTACAGTAATAACCCAAGGATCCCATTATAGTCAGTAGAGTCTGTTGTGCTCCATCGGTGTCCATCACTAAATGGATCCAGCTTTAGAATCCATTCCATTTTCATTCTGTTCTTATGACAAGTAAGAAGACTCGAATGAAAGCCGCAGATATGAATCCAGCCTAACTTGCTCTTTATGAAATAACAAACAATGGCTGCCGATTAAAAGGCGCGGTAACGTAATACATGTTCTACAAATAGCAGAAAACGGAGGGAGGGCTTTTCTCCTTACAGACAGGAGATGTTGTAGTGTAGTCTTTAAGGGGTTAAAAATATTTCCCGTCTTTTACAAATAGCACACGTTCGTTAGTCATGTCAATATTCCTGTATCTAATCTTGATTACGAGGGTTTCGTTTACAGGGAAAGTTCATTTTTCTACTTAATTCAATAAATCAATATTCCTGTGCATTTTCCTATTGTCAGCAAAGTCAATTTACGTGGGCATATTTTTTCCTTTATTACTATAATGCATGGTTAATAGTTCTTGTTAATGTTATGATACTCATTACCTGTCAGTGAATGTTAAGTACTATTGTATACTGAGGAGTACATTTAGAGGGAATTCATGAAACTCCTGTTCACTTTTCAGAATGTTAATTAAAAGATTTCTAAAACAAATAGTCCATAACGTAATAGTTATTATACCGCCCTGTATTGTGAATGTAAAATATCATGTACGCATATGAGCAGCCACACTCATTGTAAAGGTTAATTATGCTAATGAAAATTATCTTCCAAATTAGGTTTTTTTTTGTCTTTTTTAGTATCAGGAACTTCTTTAGTCTCTGTATGTATGTACATGAAGAACAGTTCCTCCAGCAGGGTTACGCTAGGTTCACACTAGTGTCGCCTCTCCAAGAGAGTCCACTGAATCCCATTGATTATAATGGGGTCTGTTGGGTGTCCGTCATTATAAAACTGAAACGCCACTTTTCAGGTAGACACTATGGCACTCTGATGCAGGTGTGAACCTAGCCTTAGCTCTAGGCTTATATTAATCTCCTGTCTGGCCCATCATCTTAGACCCACACAGTGACCCATGACAGTGCTATACTTTGCATTTCTAAAGTCTGTGCATGTCTTTCCCTGCATAGTGGCTCTCCCAACTACTACACAGAGAAAGAAACCATCCTTCTGGCTTCAATCTTTGTGCTAGTTCCAGTGATGGGGTGTAAGGTCACCACTGACCTGATATTGATGACTTATCCTAAGAATAGGTCATCAATATTTATCTACTCAAACAAAAACTCTGTAAAGAGGACCTTTCACCACCTTACCAGCAACTCCAGTTCTTTTCACCCTTCAATAGGTTCATCTGCATTGATTCTGATGTAGTTGGAATTTTTTTCTCTACCCCACACCCTTCCTGAGCAATCAGTGCAGTTAGTTTAGGTGCCTGATATGCTAACTAGACTTTCTAATGTCAAGTGGTTGGTTTCGGCTGGGGGTTTGACTTCAATCAGACATGGACAGTGTCAGAGCTTAGAATCCCGCCCCTTTGCCTACTTGTGCATGATACCACCCACTTGCTATAAAGCGTCTAGGTGGCATATCAGGCACAAAAACTAACTGCACATTGGTTGTCTGCCATTTACTTCGTCATTGGCATTGATCAGCCTGGAATAGAAGTGCTGATAATTTGCATTGCATTAGTGATCAGATCCCTATGGGGTCTAATAAATGGAAAAAAAAGGAAAAAAAAATACATAAAAAAAAAATAAATTAAAAATTCAAATCACCCCTCTTACTCTAGAACACATATAAAAGTGCTTAAATACTGTGAAACACATACACATTAGGTATCCTTGTGTCCGAAAACACCCGGTCTGCAAATATATAAAAATATTTTTCCAATACAGTAAACACCATAGCAGGGAAAAAAAAATCAAAAGTGCCGAACCGCCGTTTTTTTCTCCGTTTTGCCTCTGATAAAAATTTCAGTAAAAAGTGATCAAAGCAATAGCAATTCCCCAAAATGGTATAACTAAAAAGTAGACCTGGCCCCACAAAAAAAGACACCCTATGCATCCCTGTACACGGAAGTATAAAAAAGTTACGGGTGTCAAAATATAGCAGTTTTTCGAAAAAAAAATTTGCAGTTTTAGATTTTTGTTAAGGGGTTAAAATGTAAATAAAAGCATATAAATTTGGTCTCCCCGGAATCGTAGAATACATAGAATACAGGTGACATGTCATTTTGGCTGCAGAGTGAACGCCGTAAAAACAAAGTCTGTAAGAAAGTCGCACAAATGCACTTTTTCTTCAAATCCCATTCTGAATTCCCAGTACATTGTACAGAATAATAAATGGTAGCATCATGAAGAATAATTTGTCCTGCAAACATTAAGACCTCATATGGCTCTGAGAACGGAAAAATAAAAAAGTTATAGGGTTTGGAAGGGGGGGAATCAAAAACAAAAAACTAAAATTGAAAAATTCCTCCGGCAGAAGGGGATAAGAAAGCGAAATTGTTAGCTTTTTGTTCTGATTCCTGATACATAATTGTTGTATTCAACCCCAAACAATTATGTGAATAGTACAGATATGTCCAAACGTCTTCAGCTTGGTTGAGAAATAACATTTCTGAGAAAAACAATTCAGCATAACTTCACTACATGTTCACAAAACCCTTGACAGTCTGTAATTCACCCCCCCCCCACTCTGGGTGGCCCCACATAGACAAAAATAGCATAGTTAGCATATCATTCTGTAATATCGTATCACAAAATCATGTTGTTTTTAGAAAAACTTGTGACACACATATCTAGACATGTCCATCCAAGAGGACAAGTAAGGAAAGTTGTAACTGTATAATAGAAACTTGGTTCAGAACTGTTGTTCTGTGCTGCCCATTAGTGTCTATGTGTATCCTATACTATTTTAGCACATGTGTGAATAAGGTTGTAAAGTACATACATACAATACACAGCATATACAGTATACAGAGATTCTAAAGTCATTGTAGCTTCATAGATTAGTCAGGAATAAACACACACATGACCAGGGAAAGATCTGAAAATGATTGAATACAAGTAAAATTGACCAGGCTCTGTTTTACAACTAGAGATTTTTTTGGGGTCCTTGGTAATTGACTGCAAGCCATGAGATGAAATTTTTACTGTTTTCGAGGAAAGAAATATGACATTCCACAAGAGAAGTAGAGGAATGTCAGGGTTAGATTAAATATTTTATTCTAACACTATGTTTTATGGCTCCAGTTGTCCTTGTAACAAGAAAATATCACCGAATCAGAGAGGACTGGTGAGAGGGAGCACAAGGGCAATTGCCTTTTTTACAATGAACAAGTATTGTAAATACCTGGCTGAGTGATATGGATAATGGTGCCCTGGTTTATACATAGGTTGGAGTAAACTGAGGCCAGTCTTTATACAGAAGTAATGCTATACTGAAATGTATTGATTTCCTGGTTAAATACACATTTATACCACTTAGATTTAATTGGAATGAATTCAGTCTATAGTTGTTCTGTATATATTTAAGGTCTGGGTTTTGTATGTTTAAGGTCTGGGTTTTGTTTGGGCATCTGATGTGGGGTCTGTATTTATATAGGGTATAATTGGGTCAGAAATGGAGCTGGTGATCAAGTGGTTTCCTCAAGTGTACTGAGATGGAGAACTTTACTTACTAGGAGGCAACAAGCTTTGTGGTTACAGAGTTCTCAAATGAGGCAGCTAGCATGGCAACTACAGGACTACCTGGCAAGATGGACTTACTCTAATGATAGATGCATTTTTACTCTTTCTCCATGCAGGACAGAGTACAACTTCAGCTCAATCTAGAACCTAAAGTTCCTCTTTGGCCCTAACCTTAGGTACTAGGACGGCACACCTTAATAGTGAGCAATTACTCACCCCCACTTGCTAAACCGCTCAAATGATGAAGGTTTTCCCTTTTGTTTGCTCACACATGTCTATAGTTTACCTAACGCTAACCTGTCACTCAGCCATGGCTCCCTGTGGCCTCTTTGCCTTGAACTTTAAGGAACCAGTACAATACCACTGCCTATCACTGGCAATACCTGACTCAACCATCGCTACCCAACGGCATCCTGAATCTTGCACGAGATCTTATCTCATGTCAGTCATGACATCATCACACTCTCACACATCAATGTGGTCTAATGTCTGCCTATTTTGTAATTTGGATCTGTTCTTGGTTTTGTTTGTATTAATTTTTGAAGTCTGATCTGTGTTAATTTGGGGTCTGTATTTCAATGGATGCATACAATCTGTACTTATTACAGTACACTTATACCGTATACTACTTGCTATGCAATAGTTTGATGTCACCACACACAATTAGCTACTTGTGATGCATATATGTATGGCTGCCCATATGGTGGGGTCCCTTTAATTTTAGTTTCTGCCACCCTAATTTTGGACCACAGATTGGGTAACTAGGCAATGCTGGAATACAAGGAAGTAACTAACCCATTGGATGCCAGGATGGGAGTACGTAACCTTTTAAGAGAATAAAACCTTTTAAATCTATGTCTTTACAGAGAATTTGGATTGCCATGTATGAAAGTCAAAGCCCCAACTACTGTAAGAATATATTAAGAAATGCATCTGTAAATCTGTCACAATGAATAAAGGTGAAAATTCACTTTAAAATTACAGGACAGAAGCCTGAGGTTGCACTACTGAGAGATTCTTTAAGATAAGTATGACAGGAATTTCCTGAAAACACGTAAGGTGGTTTTGAAGAACAGTGATCCATTTTAAATTAATTTTTCCTACGGAGAAATTCTGACAACTTTTGCTCTACTAGATTCTTCGAGGGGCAGTGTTGTCATGGAGCTAATGGGGCAGATTTATTAAGACTGGCATATTGTATGCCAGTCTTTATAAAGGCCCCAACTGCTTCCAGTCCATTTATAAATTACCCACACTTCCCAGCGCCAGAATGGAAATCTACCCCAGTTAGGAACTAGCGTAGATTTCTATGTTAACTCATGCCATAAACCTGACATGAGTTGTAATGAATATGTTTGGCAGAGGCTTCCCTGCTCTGCTCCCCACTCCTTTTTTGCCCACATTTGCACAATGAGGCAAGCGAGGAGTGATACAGGGGTTGTGGCACACGTTTAGGGCAAGAAAGGGCTGTGTACCACAATATCATTCCGATAGTCCAGAAAAGTGGCATAGAGGGATTGATAAATTCCCCATTTATGTGGACTCCAGTCTTTTGTATCCATGTCCACACCCTGAAAGTGTGAAAATGTTAGACACTGGGACAGATTTACTAATTCTGTCTAATTTTTAGAAATGGATTATTAGTTGACTTTGTTTCCAGCAGAAAAATGTGCCAAATTTTCCAATAAGCCAAATTGGCTTGTCTGACAAGTCTTAGTAAGGGTTAAAACTGTCTAAAAAAGTGAATATATGTATGGTGACCTTTTGTTGTATTCTCAATAGTAAATCTGCCCTACTCTGTGTATATGCACAATTGTAGTAAACATATACAGTAGAAAATTTTTGCAGGAAGGTGTTAAAGGGGTATTCCTATCTTAAGGATCCTATCTATACTATTAGTTTATGTAAATTCAAGAGATTTCCTAAATACTTTGCTTTAGAAATTCTGCTTTATTTGCCTGCTATGTGAAATTATTCCCCCCATTGTTTACACATTGTTGTCAAGGCACCCAGCCTGTTATCTAACATCAGATCACATGACCTGACTCACTTTACTGTTCTTAAAAGCTCAGATAGTGTCTGTTAATTCTCTATGTAAACACAAAGATAACACTGAGTTAACTGCAAGTCCATTGTCAGCAGGGAGCATGTAAGTGCTCCCCAACCCCTGTAATGTAATATACATTTACTGTGCATATTTGATCTGCATTATTATAGATTTCTAGTAAACATAATAAATAATCTTTCATGGCAAAGGCAAAGTCTATATCTATTGATGTTCTTCATAGTGTCCTGTTCATCAAACAGTCAAAGACGCCCACCAGCTTGTTGAAGAATACAGGAAGTTTGAAGAAGAGACAGCAGGCAAAGCTGGTGAGAGGGAGGTGGGAAACCCAGTTAATGTTATATTTTTTAATGTTAGATTCTATTTTCTTTTTTTTTTTGCTATTTAATGTAAAAATTGAGCAAACGTCAGCCATATATTTATTTTTTTTTCCTTGCATCGTTACTTTCTGGCTAATGTCCTACTTGGCTCAGATGTGTTACATCTTCTTCTTTTGCCAGACAATAGAACTGAGAAAATCCTGCCAGTCAATAGTGCTAATGATAACATTTAGTAAGATGGCACAAAGCTTCCTGCAACAATAACTAGATTTGGCCTGACACCATTAACCGCGTAAATTTCTCCATAAACAATTAGAGCACTTGTTAAATACAGTATCGGATGTAGGGGAAAGTTCATTGATTTAAAATGAAATAAAAATGTGGATCCATTCAACACAGCCAATCAATATAAACTAAAAACTAGGAGCTATTCTATTCACACCACCGGAGGAGCGCTACTTTTAAGCGACTCAAATCTTTTGATGCAGTTTCCCATTTACATGGCATCCAGCATTAAAAAAACAAAAAACACAGATTTGTTGCTGCTTTCCCATTTCGACACAAAAGACAATTTTATTTATTTATTTTTTTTAATTAACCCCCTATGCTCTTCCATATGGAATTTGTTTGCATCCATTTTTAGTGCATCTGTAAATGGATGGCCAAAACATAATCAGACCCTAACAAATGCCTTACAATAGTGTTATAGGTATAGGGAATTCAGGGGTAAGTGTTGAAACCAGGCATAAAGGTGTTCAAAGGCTTCTCTGAGACTTAAAGGGATTTTCTTATTTATTTATTTTTATTTTTTAAATACCACTTACTGCATAAGGCTGGGTTCACACTTGCGCTGTGTGACCGTTCAAGGATTCCGTCCTCCATTCCGCTTGAAAAATGTGGAGAGAAAAGTCCTGCAAGCCAATCTGTAGGACAACGATACGATTGAAATGCATGTTAGAGCAAGAAGCGTTCGGCTTCCTGCTCTGCCATTCTGTAAGCCGCAAGCCATTTCAGGGCTGCTGGCTTAAGAGTGCCAGGACCAACAGACAAGATGTTTGCTTCCTGACACAAGCAGGTGCAATGCTATCATGCCATAGCATTGCGCCTCCTGCACTGAGACGCAGACATCCTGTCTGTAGTTGTCAAGCAGAGGAGAGATACGATGGTGTCTCCACGCAAGCAAGGGATCGCAGACAGGTGAATATAACTTTTTTTAAAGGGCAGTTATTATAGGGGGCATTATGTCTATATGGGGGAGATCATTTTTATAAGGGGCATAGAAAATATACGGGGTCATTATGACTATAGGGGGGAGATCATATATGTAAGTTGGAATAAAGAATATAAGGGGTGTTATTTAAATAAAAGGTCATTGGGGGCATTATAACTATAAGTGTGGATATCATTTATATAAGGGGCATTATTTATAAAAGGTGGTTGTTGGGGGCATTCGGAATATAAGGGGTCATTAGAGGGCTTTATAAATATAGCTGTGGTTAATAATATAAGGGGGCCTTGGAGGGCAGTATTTATCTCAGGGGGTATAATATAAGGGGGCTATTGGGCAGTATTAATTTAAGAAGCACATCGCCTTTATTACAGGGGTTTTCCATCTCATTTTTATTGATGATCAGTCCACAGGATAGATCATTAATAAGAGATCAGCAGAGTTATGACACTTGGGACCCCCACAGATCAGCTGTTTGAAGGGGCCATGGCACACATACAGGCAAGGTGACCCCTTCTCTGTTTATATTGTACACTGTCTGGTTTATAGTTACCGTGTGATGTAATTACAGCCTTGTCTCTTGGAAGTGTATAGGACGAGGCTGTAGTTATATTACATGGCCTCTATGAAAAGAACGATAAAATGTAAACAGAGAAGGGGTCACGGCACTTACAGCTTACACAGCTGATCTGATGTCAGAACTCTGATTTTTTTTTTTTATTGGAAAAGGAGCCAAAGATGTCTGTGTTGCAAACTTTACAGAGACAAGTCACGGCTGGAAGAAGTGGTCATGGCGGTTCAGATGGAGGAGATGTGAAATTTGAATTACAGTTAGTGACGTCACCTGTAAGTCATGAAATGTTTCCTGTGCTCCATTCACCTAAATTGTCTGCACTTACCACTATACAGTCACTGTATAGTTATAATATCAGTATATCTGAGTTGGGGGTCCACTAGCTACGCTTCTAGATTGGGTGACTTGATACTGCTATGCAAGAGTGACAGGGCCAGGCAGAGATGCTGGACCGGGTGTACTGCACCATGACCACAAGAATACAGGGCCAAATGAAACTTCTCTGCATGTCTACCTGGCCCTGTGACTCTTGCATACTGAAGAGATGCTCCAGACTGCTCATTTGCATAATCTGATATCTATAAAGTTATCTCTGCAGCAGAGACCCAGACTGGGAAATGAAAAAAGCTATTACTTTCAGGTGACCCTAATCTATGCTGGCTCAGTGGTTAGCACTATGTTTGAATCCAGCCAAGGACAACTTTTCCAAGTTAAAAATATTGAAGACCTACCTTGATCTACAGATGTAGCCATCTCTAACTTGAATCTGATAACTTGCTGAACAGTGATAACCCACAACAAAAGCCATGGGGAAAAAAGTGGAGTTAGCAACTGTTTACCTAACAAATAGTGTTCAGCAAACCCGAACTGCACAGTTCAGGTCTGTGCTGAACTTTGTGCGTTCAGGTACCCGACCCCAAACGTCAGCGCTGAAGTTCAGGTCCAGGTCCGGATTCGGCTCATCTCTAAAGCTGGTTGATTGACTGCTGAGCAGCCAATCAACCAGTTTTAACCCCTTCGATCGTCGTGGGAGCCTAGCTGTATCTGATAACAACGATCCCCGCTGTTTAACCCTTCAGATGCCGCGGTCAATAGCTGCAAGTAGTCCCCAGTACCTGGTTGATCCTGCTGAGACTGAGGTAGGCAGCCTATGCGTATGCTTAGGCTGACTTCCTCTACAGACTGCAATACACTTGTATTGCAGTCTATAGTGCTGAACCAGTGATCACTGTATTGCTGGTTCATGTCCCATAGTGGGACATCACTAAAAAGTCACAAAGTTCGGGTCCCCCCCCCAAAAAAAAGCTTGGGTCCCCATTGATTTCAATGGGGTTCGGGTTCAGGTCAAGTTCGGGTACCTGAACTGAACTTTTGGGCAAAGTTTGGTGGAAAGAATCAAACCCAAACTTCGACAGGTTAGTGCAACACTACTAACAAATGAAATGTCATGTTAAACTTGGCTACATCTGTATCATCAATAGCATACTGGTGGGGATCCAACACCCGGCACCCTGACCAATCAGTTGTTCTCAGGAGTTGATACATGGCACAGGAAGTAGACAGCACTGTTCTTTGTGTAGTGGCTAAATAGAGTCACTGCAACTTAGCTGACTGCCGGCATTAAACACACAAGATATTTTGAGGACAGGATTTATCAAAATGACCCTAGAGAATAAGACCTCTGAGCTTACTCCTCAAGGGCCCTGTCGCACCTGGGCCATTGAGGAATAAGTTGACAACAGTATTATAAGTTCCTCTCTGATCCTATAGGTCTCTTAGAGATATATCTGTGCAGAGTTCACCGCTCCCGCTGCCATGGTTAGGCCATTTTCACTATATTACCAGCAAAGATTTGCATGTCTGGGTTCATTACTCAGAGCCTGGAGCTCGATGATATTTTCATGTCATTAGATCGCATCCTTCAAGACATTTGTATGGTTCCTTAAGAAAGCTACACCACGCTCTCAAGGGTAAAGCACACGAACAACAGTCCTATAGCCATCCCATATACATCACAATCAGATTAACTTTTATTGCTCATTATTTAAAGGACACTTACTTAAATCTAAGTCGGAGATAGCGGAATCATTTACATAGATTTCATTTACATAGAAAGGGCGTAGGAATCGGGATAAGGCTTAATACACTTCTATTAGAAATGTAGGAGCACTTAATGTACAAATGAATCCTTTTAGTATTTAGGCTTGTGTGATAAATATGGAACATTTATTAATTCATCTTTGTATTCTCCTACACAAGGCATTTCAATTGCCCAATTCCAATTGATATATGGAAGCATTACCATATCATTTAGATTAGCGTTCCAGCTACACCACTCAGCAATTGCTTTTATTAATTGTATAACCAAATAAGGCATCAAATTTATCAAAAGCAGCAGATAATGTATACAAAAAAGTGCAGCCGACTGAATATCACGGAGGAAAATGAACCGGACGAGAATGTTTAGCATTCTGGAGCATTGTAAATGTACTGCAAATACCACACATGCATAATGCATCAATTACGGAGGATTGCAGTTACGGAATCCCATTATCCTGAATATAAAGATATTAGTAAATGCCAGCTTTTATAAGAAGAAAATATACAATAGTAATACCAGGAACATAACACTGGAGGTCAAGTATCAGGAGTGTCATTTGTAGGACATGGTTGTCTGGGTTTGAAGCTGTAATATACAGATAGTCTTAACTTAACTTATCCTCAGGATAGGTCAACATTATCAGATCCTTGGGCATCTGACATCCCTGTATAGGGTTCCAGTGTCTGAGGCTTAGAACACCGGATTTGTCAGGGGTCGAGTGGATAGGTCATCAGTATAAAAAATGCCCCAACTGCGAAAAAAACCTTTAAAGGGATTCTATCATTGGGATAACGTATTTTTAACTGAAGCAATGTTGGAATAGCCTTTATAAAGGCTATTCTTCTCCTACCTTTACTTTTCTTCTCCTCGCCGCTGTTTGTCCAAAAAAACATTTTATTCTCATATGTAAATTATGCTCAGGGAGCACCGGAGGCGTTCCCCCTGTGCTCCGAGCACTCCACATCATCGCCGCAACCCGCCTCCAGCGCTGCTTTTTCACGCCCCCTGCATCTTCTTCTGTTCATCTTGCATCTGCTTCTTGCTCCATCGGCCATTTTTCTGGATTACGATTGTGTAAGAAACTAAAAAAAAAATGTCCACCGGAGCCACTTTGAGTTCAGGCAGAGCCGACGGAGCTGCTCCGTCGGCCATTTTTGTTTAGTTTCTTACACCAGTATACTTCAGAAAAATGGACGATGGAGATAGCAGATGCAAGATGAACAGAAGAAGATGCAGGGGGTGTGAAAAAGCAGCGCTGGAGGTGGGTTGTGGTAGTGACGCGGAGTGCTCGGAGCACAGGGGGAACGCCGCAGATGCTCCCTGAGCTTAATTTACATATGAGAATAAAATGTTTTTTTCGACAAACGGCGGCGAGGAATAGAAAAGTAAAGGTGGGAGTAGAATAGCTTTTATAAAAGCTATTCCAACATTACTTCAGTTAAAAACACATTTCCCCAATGATAGAATCCCTTTAAATTACAGTTTCTTATGATCAAATTTAATATGATGTCACAAAACCCTCAACAGGCTGCAACTTACATCAACTACTGAGTGGCCACAAAATGGCAGGTGTAGGAAAAACATCTCCTGACAGAGTATCATAAACTGTTAGCTTTAAAGGGATTGTCCAGGAATTGGAGCAACCTGTGGGGTGGCCAAGGGAAGTGTAAAGTAAAAAAAAGAACACTCACCGATCGTGTCCATTCAGTCTTGTGCCATTGCGGCATTGCTGGAGGTTCTGAGCCTCATGTGACTGATGAGACCAATCAGTGGTCTCATGCTTTTTTTTATTTTACACCTACCCCAGCCATCCAAGGGTTACTCCAATTCCTGGGCGACCCCTTTAAGGCTGGTCATCTCACACCACTAATCTTTGGGCATGTCCAGCCAAATGAAAAAACATATTTGTATCTGAAAAATGTCTCCGCATTTCTGAAATGCCTTGGCTTTTGAATAGAAGATGTATTCTGTATTACATGTATGCCATCAGTTCATATGTAGGCTTCCCTATGATGAGCACTAGGCCATGCCCCATCTCTTTTAATGGAAACATTAGAAAACCCATCCCCCCAGCTATACTGATCTCAGTTGATAGTAGGAACATAAAGGGATTGGCCAGGACTTAGAATTGTTGGGTGTTTTGTTGTATGCAATATACACATAAAGTTGGGGGCGGTTGGGTTTGAAGTTAATGCGAAATAGTTCAATCCAGGTCAGTGTCCCTATTTTCATCCTGTCATGAGACTCTTGCACCATAGTGTATACAATTGGCAATAAAAAAGTAACAATGGGCCACCATGGTAAAACTTTCTCTATTGATCTTTACGTTTTTACATGGCGTTTAAGTGCTCTTCCATTTTCCTTTTATTACCTCTTTATCTTCTTATTCTCTTCTCTTAACATTGGACCCTTGATGAGCACCATAGCTGCTGCTACCTGCTACCCTGGAGGTTACATCCATGAATCTGGGTAAACCGATCTTAAAATCTCAGCCATGTTCTTTCTTCTCCTACTCCCTGCCCTATGTCTGATTGTAATACAACTATGTGGAAAAGGAGCCTTCTAGCTGTGTCCTGTCTGTAGTAGGACAAAAAGAAGATTAAAGGGGTTATCCAGTTTCTAAAGTTGATGGCCTATCCTTAGGTATGGGTTTTCCTATTGAAGTCTATGGGGCAGTGCTACAGTACCTATACTCACAGCTACAGTTTGTACAGCGAGTGATCAGCTTGGCTTTCCTGTACTTCCTTGGTATGGGTGATCTACGGGGTCCTGGGTGTTGAACCCCCCCAATCTTTGAAACAGGACAACCCTTTAAGTCCCACCCATTGATTAAGATCTGCCCCCTCTGTTGGTCTCCAATCAAAGATGGAGAAGACCAGCGGGAGATTAACCCCTTTGTTCTCTGCAGGATTTCTATTAATTGTGCAAAAGATGGTGGGAAAAGCAGGAAAACCAGCTATAATTCTCCAAGTGATACTATCTGGTTTTCAGGAAGCATCCTCTAAAAGAACATTATGCATAAAAGGCTTTGTGTCCTATGTACAGAAGCCAGGTCAACACAGTTTTACCTGGATGAAGTGACAAATGAAGAATAATGTCGCCTGCTTCTCCAGTTTGCACGCTGTGATTTCCTGTCTTTGGGTTGTGTCATTTTTACTGGTTGTCACAAGACGACTGTATATAATGAATGCTAAATTTACTTTACTCCTAAGGGCATCCTAAAAATCAAATTATATTTTCTCCCCAACACTATCAATGTCCAGGCTTCTATTGTAAATCAAATATCCTGCGGCAAACGCTGAAGTTTGGACAATAGGTATATACTAAAATGACATCAATAAAGTGGACTTGGGTTATTCTGCCATGTGTCAGGGTTGCCATATGTCATGAATATATTCATGGAAGATCTAGACATTTAGTGTAATATTATGGAATTGCATTAGAAACAATGATATAGTATAATATTATTATTGGGGTTTTTCTTTTAACACCATGACTTAATAATAAAGTAATAAAAAAGGACTGAAGGTAACATACAAGACTATGTGTCTGCTATGGGAGCCTATAGATATAGGGTGCACATCCCAGACTGGCCTCATTTTAATCCACTTTTCCATCATCCCTACATTAGCAAGCCACAGATAATGGAAAAGGAGAAAGATGAGTGTGATAGGTGTGTATAGGGGCATAGCCTTTATAGGGTGCAGACGTTGCATTTGGGTCCTAGTGCCCTGAGGGTCACAAAAGCCTCACTTTCAATATTATTTAAATGCACACAGCACAATTACAGATTTTCCACTGGGACCCAGGAGCTTTAAATGATGCCCCTGGGTGTTCTACAGGGTGGCCATTCCTATAGAAACACCCCAAGGAGGCAGGGCAACAGAGTACGGGCATCATTTATAGTATCCTATATTTAAGGAAGCTAAAAATATTGGTGACCTATCCTAAGGATAGGTCATCCATATCAGGTCGGTAAGGGTCCCCCATGAATAAGCTGTTGATACAGAGAGAATGGAACAGGAAGTATACAGTGCTGTTCCCTGTGTAGTGGCTAGACCAGGTACTGTAGATCAGTTCCATTTATTAGAATGAGACCTAAGTTGCAGTGAGTACTGAGAAAGAAAGTAAAAGAGCAAACAGCGCCAAGCGCTAATAGCATAATACTGTGGGATACAGTAAATGTAAAACAGTAGGTTGAGTATGTGCTCACCTTGGTGAGTTGTGAAGAGCTCACAACTACTTAAATGGCATAAAGGAATAATTTCAATGTGTTGGTGGACCTCAGACAGCAGCTCCAAGCCTCAGCAACGTGGTAACGGTGAAAACACGTCAGGAAGATCCAATAGAGCGGTGTAGGGTATAGATGGAAACCCCAAAATAGAGGCATACAAGTGCTGATCCAGGTGCAAAGATTTTTATCTCATGCGATGACACACAACGCGTTTCTTGACTTGTCCTTTATCAAGTGTGTATTATAACTACACTTGATAAAGGGCAAGTCCCAAAACGCGTTGTGTGTCACCACTTGGCATAAAAATCTTGGCACCTGGACCAGCGCCTGTATGCCTCTATTTTGGGGTATCCATCTATACCCTGTTGGATCTAAGTTGCAGTGACTCAGTTCTGCTACAACACAGAGAACAGCGGTGTCTGCTTCCTGAACCATTCTTATGTATCAGCTACTGAGAGCTAATGATCAGAGGAAGTGCAGGGTGTCGGACCCTCACCTATCTGACATGAATGACCTATTCATAGGATAGGTCATTAGTCATTTTAGCCTGGAAAACCTCTTTGAATGTATTATTCACATGTCTGTGCTGATGGACATCACCATGGACCAAAGAACCCAAAGAACAAAGAAAGAAATTCAACTATAAGCCAATTTTAAGTAAATATTAGAAAGAATAGATGGAAATGAATCAGGTTTTCCAAATCTGATTGTCCTATGGCATACATCTAAGTGACCTCTCCAATAAAAGAGCTGTCTCTGCATCTACTTTTTTCTCTATGAATGTAGGACTGAGTTGCAGTGTCTGCACAGTGTCAGGTAGGTGGTGGCACTGCACTGAGAAAAAGATCAAGTGCTTTAATATGCCTTAGTCTTGGAGATATGCCGTAATGTAATAAGTTGAGTTATCTGTATTTTGTGTCATCAACATTCTTTGACAAATGCATGTCTCATTACTAACTTGTTATTGCTTTGAGCTGCAATACCAAGGAAAAGTACACTGGGAATGGATTGTGTGCCGGGCAGATATATGCGCTATATCATTTGCCTGAAGCATTAGTTGAGGAAGGATGTCATCTGTATGTGTCATGTGTTAATAGCACACTGCAGGCAATTCTCATATCATTGTTTTGGCGAGATCATTTTTCTATGTCTGCATACACCTAACATCTTGGAAAGTTGATGTCGTGGATCTGTAAACAATTACACTTCTTCTGCTACCAGGCGATGGATGGAGAGTAATGTACTTTATGTAGGTGACAATACAACATTATTGCAAAAATAAAAAAATAAAACCTTGTTACTTGAGCTTCTTTGTGTGAACACCTAACGCTTTTATCTCCATGTTACTGGCATGTTTTACGACTTTTACCTTTCAGGCAGATATATTTGCAGGCAATCTTGTTGAAAGGAAGAGGTGAAACTGGTCTATGTAAGTGCCATTTAAAATATTCACGAGAAATTTCACGCATTACATAGGAGCAGTCATTGTAGTAACCATACACATGTGGACAAAATTGTTGGTACCCCTCGTTTAATGAAAGAAAAACCCACAATGGTCACAGAAATAACTTGAATCTGGACAAAAATAATAATATATAAAAATTCTATGAAAATGAACAAATGAAAGTCAGACATTGCTTTTCAACCATGCTTCAACAGAATTTTTTTTAAAAAGAAAACTCATGAAACAGGCCTGGACAGAAATGATGGTTCCCTTAACTTAATATTTTGTTGCACAACCTTTTGAGGCAATCACTGCAATCAAACGATTCCTGTAACTGTCAATGAGACTTCTGCACCTCTCAGCAGGTATTTTGGCCACTCCTCATGAGCAAACTGCTCCAGTTGTCTCGGGTTTGAAGGGTGCCTTTTCCAGATGGCATGTTTCAGCTCCTTCCAAAGATGCTCAGTAGGATTTAGGTCAGGGCTCATAGAAGGCCACTTCAGAATAGTCCAATGTTTTCCTCTTAGCCATTCTTGGGTGTTTTTAGCTGTGTGTTTTGGGTCATTATCCTGTTGCAAGACCCATGACCTGCAACTGAGACCAAGCTTTCTGACACTGGGCAGCACATTTCTCTCTAGAATCCTTTGATAGTCTTGAGATTTCATTGTACCCTGCACAGATTCAAGACACCCTGTGCCAGATGCATCAAAGCAGCCCCAGAATATAACAGAGACTCCTCCATGTTTCACAGTAGGGACAGTGTTCTTTTCAAGATACGCTTCATTTTTCCATCTGTGAACATAGAGCTGATGTGCCTTGCCAAAAATTTCGATTTTTGTCTCATCTGTCCATAGGACATTCTCCCAGAAGCCTTGTGGATTGTCAACATGTAGTTTGGCAAATTCCAGTCTGTCAGATTCAAGTTATTTCTGTGACCATTGTGGGTTTGTCTTTCATTAAACGACGGGTACCAACAATTTTGGCCACGTGTGTATACCTAGTGAATGTAATTAAATACATGGCATGTTTGTTGCATCAGTGTATATGTATAATTGCTTTTGGCAATAATATACTTATCATAGGGTGAGATAAGTGAACCTTCATTTCGAATTTTCCAAAAATCTTGGGTTTGGTTGAATTTGGGGCTCTTGGTGTTCATCACTCACGAATCATTTTTATACTCTGGGGTCATTTCAGAAACTAGAGTATAATAAGTTGAGATCCAGGGGGAATTCTAAGAAATAATAAACAGTCATACTCACTTTCCTTCTCTTCTCCTTGGCTCCTTTGTGGTGTCCAGTGCTTGTGTCTGGTGTCCAGTCTTCGGTCCTCTTCTGGACTCTTAGGTGACATCAGCAGCTCTGAGGGACTTTGGAGGACTGTGATTGGACCTCAGCAGTCAGGTTGGTGCCCTGGCGTCATAAGCATTATGACAACAAGGTGTAAATACTGAGGACACATATTCCGTAGTATCTGGCAAACATGATAGATAAAGCAGTGTATTGGATAAAATGTTTCAATAAGCTTTAGCTATAACTTTAAACATTATCCTGGAGATGGGAATACTTCTTTAGTCAATTCCCTGCTAGTGCAAGAGGCACCTGAATTATCAAGAGACTCTGGGCTTAATAATACTAGTGCATTTCAGGTGGTCTCGTGTGCCAAAAAATCTATGCCAGTTAGAGTATGGCCTAAATTTCAGCTATAACCTGCACCACTTTCCTGGTATAATTTATAGTAAATCTGATAGTCAAAGGCATCCCTTCCAGAGCCAGTGTGGATCCCAACCTTGCTCTGCCAATGTCTTAAAAAATGTAAAAACAACCATTGACATGTCTTTGTAGCAAATCATGACCATCCGCCAAAGATGCACCACGTGCATATCACATTTTCTGGCATACACATGTAACGCTCGGTTCACACTAGCGTTCGAGCACTCCACCGCTGCAAGGAGGACTTTTCTCTCTGCTGGTTTCCTTATAAGATAAGTGGAAACTGGGCGGAAACCCGGCGGATCCCATTATAGTCTATGGAATCTATGTAATCCTCTTTAAAGCGGACAGGGTTTCCGTCTTTCAGGTCCCCACGCAGACCCAAAGGATGGAAACGTGAACTCTAGTTTGAACCTAGCATTAGTCAATTCCCCCACTGTGTACATGACAGGAGAGAACATCAGTGCTCCAGGAGAGAGCACATAACAATAAAACTGTTAGTAAAGTATTCATTAACATTACACTAGACACAGGCTCATTTTTAAATGTGGGAGCGAAGAGATTTTTTTACTGGAGTTCCTCTTAAACCAAATCAGATCATTTGATCAAATTAAAAAAATAAATAAATAAAAAATAGTTACGCCCCGATCTTTCACAATGTAGGTCTGCAATTTATAGAATGACATTTAGGTTAATTTGTCCTTTCCTTGACATGGTATATTGGCAGAAGTTTCTAAATGTCTTGAAGCAATTGGATAACCTAACCTACTTTATCATTGTGAGTTAATATTTATATTTTAATAATATTTGCTTCCAAGTCAATTGCACTGAGCAGTGTGAGTCTGTATATTGGTTTCTTATAAATAAGTTATGTTAAATTATGATTTCATTTTAGGAGGCAGTTCGGGGATTCATAAATAAGTGATAAGTGCTTATAATATTTGTTCAGATTTTGATATTTTAGATTTGCATGTATTTATGAAGGGAGCAATTTTTCTTTTTTTTTTCCCAAAGGGTATAAAATGGTCACTTGTGGAAAGACATCTTCGATTTATACTTTTATTAGTGAATGAACAGATTAATAATAATAATAAAAAAAACATGCAGATGTGAGATGATGATAATCATTTGCCTTTGATAAGTAATTGTGTTAATAATTTGCTATTTTCAATTTTCGCTGTGAACAACCTGCTGTGTAGGGAGGTTTATCTCTAATAATTGGAAGCTAATGGTAGAAGAGAAGACCTGGCCCTTACTATGGTATACTTGTTTACAATCTGTAAACTGTAAGATTTAGTCTTTTTGCTTTTTTTCTGTTGTATTTCAAATTTTTAAATATTTTACATAAATTTAGATATATGGTTTATTAGTTATTTCCTAACATCTATTATCTATCTAATTATCTATCTATCTATCTATCTATCTATCTATCTATCTATCTATCTATTATTAGCACTTTACAGTCTCTCTATATTGATTTTGAAGAGGCATATGCAAGGGGGCATTGCATGGTTGAAAACAACCCCTTGCATTCGCCATGTACATCTAAATGATGGCCACCACCACTGCTTTTCTGCTGCCCTGGGACCTGGTGATTATGATAATTATGATTCATCATCATCATCATCATTCTGGCAGCTATGAGCAGAGCAGCAGGAGAGCAGTTGGGGAGATCAGGAAGGTGCTCTGTTTCCAGCTGAAAAGCACAGGAAGGGATTACAGCCATGTTGGATCAACGGACGTTTGGTAAGTAACTTGGTGGTAAGCTGGTTCTTCTGAGTCCCTGCTAGTAGCACCAGTGGCCTTTGAACTCATGACAACTGTGCTGGGGGGTGGTTGGTGGAGTTGGTGTAGGAGCTGGACTTGTTGTGTGGAGACATGGGGAGAAAGCAAAGTGAAGGAGTAGTTCATGCCATGGAGGGCAGACCTCCATCAAGAAAATTCTGAGTACACCTCCGTTTTGTATAATTTTTCATCAGGTTATCATCAAATACTCACAAAAGTTCCTGAGTGTCAAGTTATAGCTATATAGGGGTGTAAAAGTAGCAGTAGAAAGTGACCCAAGTTTCTGACTGAACCCAAATGCCACATAAAATGCAGCTGTAATACAAATGGCACATAGTAGGAGGGGGCTCTGTTACAAATTTCGACTTGGGACCCAGGAGATTTAGTTTACACTCCTTCTACATTAACTTGGTAACATGACAGAACATGTTCTTATATTGTACTACCTGGAAATGCAATATGAAATAACAATAGGAACCTTCCCTTTTACTTGTAAATATAACGTTTTACTCTGTTTCACTGAGATAAGTTATTCAGATATTGAAACCAGACATTTTTGTACAAATTGAGCGCAAAGAATAATAAAAGTGTCCGTCAGATTAATTTAAGAGATCACGATTCAATGGTTTCCTGAGGAAAAAAAATTGGAAAAATCTTTATTTGATTACCCTCAAGATGAAGGAAATATCATTAGATAAAACGTCATTAATATGTAAATTGCAACATTCTGATTAGCCCCCCCCCCCCCCCACCCACCAAAAAAAAAAAAAAAAAAAAAAAAAAAAAAAAAAAAAAAAAAAAATAAAAAAAAAAAAAAAAAAAAAATATAAAAAAAAAAAAAAAAAAAAAAAATATGTTTTTTTTTTTTTTTTTTTTTTTTTTTAAATTTAATAAAACAAAAACACCCCCCCCCCCCACCCCCCCAACACCCACAAAAAAAAAAAAAAAAAAGAAAAAGCCCCCCCCCTCCACAATATATTATTTTTCTCCCCTCCTCCCCCCCCCCCCCTTGGGCTCCAGCCCCCCCCCCCCCCGGCGCGATTTTTTTTTTTTATAAACGGGGGGGGGCCCCCAGGGGGGGGGCCGCGGGGGGGGGGAGATGTGAGCAGAGCTGCTGAGACAGACATGTTATGTCTGGGGGAGTCTAAGAGCCACTTGTTCCTCTTTACTTCACAGTATATAGTTAGGTATGTGTTACCCCCTATATACTCACAGGACCTAGCTAGTAACCGTAGTTAGGGATCCATATATATATATATAGTTCAGGGCAGTGATAGGTTAGGCTTCCGAAGGCCAACTAGCTAGTTAGAGGCCCGGTTGCACTAGTAGTTTAGCTGGCAGGTTAAGGACTCAGTGTTAGGGTAGTCAGGCCTGCATCTACTGCCGTCACCGTCGCCCTGTTTGCTGCCTGTGAAGAATCTCACCATCATCATCATCATCTCCTGATCGGTTGTCTGTCATCTCCTGGAAGAATCCGAGGATCCACAGTCATCCACAGGGGCCCCTGCATCTCTTCTGTTGCCTGGAGGTATTGTGCACTGGACTCTTGCTATATATCTATATATATACCCGGGTATATAACCTAAGACGGTTGAGGACTTGCTGGTTGTTGTAGTATTGCTGTGTTCTGAGTATATTTTATGTATGTATTATTACCCTGTTGATTCTTATAAAGCTACTGTTATAACCTTATGTGGTATCTGTATGTATTCTTCAGACTGTGAGATTAGTACAGTGATCCTTGTTAAGGCTACTAACTGTATTTCATGGGTAAGTCCCAGGAAGAGATCCTCCCTGTAATACAGAGGCTCTATCCTGGGTGGAGGCACTGATATATTTCATATATGTTCCCACTCTTCCCTTCAGCGAAGGCTTCAGGTCCCATTATACACACAGGTCAGCGCCAGAGTCTGTTGCGGGAGGGATAATACTCATACCCCCCCCCAAATAGGGCTACACACAAAAAAAAACTTAATTTTTTATATTACACCACCCTCTTTTTTTTTTTTTTTTATTTTTTTTTACCACCCTACCTCCCTCCCCTTTCCTTTTTGGTTTTAGGTAAAAACCAAACCAAAACCAACCCAAGGCAAGCAGATAACACCACCCACCGGAGACACCCCTAACCACACCCCCCCCCCCCCCCCGCGCCCCCCCCCCCCCCCCCCCCCCCCCCCCCCCCCCCCCCCCGGCCCTATTTGCCCTCCCTTAATTCCGGGAATCCTGTTTCCCCCCCCACCGAAAGGAGCCGCAACCCAAACCACCTCCCCTAAAACTTGCCCCGCGGGGGGGGGGGGAAAGTAGTCGTACAGGCATGGGTCAAGATCAGGAGACGACGTCAGAGAACAAATCAGGAGACAGAAGCGAAATCCAAAAAGCAAGTCAATAGTCAAAATCCAAGCAGGCATGTCACAGGCAGAATCAGAAGGCCAATAGTGGATCCAGGGAGCAAACCAAAGGTCAATAAGCAAAGAGGTGCACATACAATATGGAGAGCCAAACTAGGTGGTACAACTAAATTAGTCAGTGCCTGTGTCAGGAGGGTGGGGTCTTATATAGGCCTCCTCGGAAGCCAATTTGACCAACCCAGGAAACTTCTGAAGCTGCAAAAGCTTCCCAGGTCAACATGGTAACGTTAAAGGCGCAGCAACTGGACTGAGAATCCTGACATTTATATTATAAAACTGGCTGTAACATTCTTCTCAGCAACCCTCTAACTGAGCTGTTACTAGGGAAAGTCCGTATTTTGTATTGTGTGAATATGTAGAACTAAAGCATTTACCAAAGGGGGTAAGGATCACTTCAAAAGGCTGCATCTCCGGTTTTATATCACTTACAAAAATGGTTCTGGTATCACAAGAAAGCTGAGACTTCAACTTAATATGCAGCAGTTCATGTTTCCACACACAGAGTGGCCATAGAGATAAAAAGGATAGTTAGGTTATCACTTCATATGAACTTACATTTTTATAATTCATGTCTTACCAGACTATTATACCTATCCTGAGACTAAGTTTATAATAGTGATTTCTTACTTCGGTCTGCAGGTTTGTGCACATAACTGTATGACAGCTCTCTATATCAGTTATTGCCAATCTCAGCCCATATTATTAATTACATTTTTGAAATAAAAAAAATGTCTTTCATGTATTTTACTGCAAAAAACAATAATTGACATATATTTGACACTTATTTAATTCACATCCATTATTATGACAAAATAATTCTTACAAAAAAAACTAATGAAAAAAAAGAAGATTTATGACATGATTCAATCTATCAACTTCATACCCTCTTCAAAAAAAATAAAAAATTATTGTTATTGTACGTCTCCTATGGGCGGTCCTGATCTGTTATTGACAGTCTTCTCTGTATAAATGTGCTAGCATAGATAGCTGTCAACTACTGGATTCCTTAGCCTAGAATTAGAAGAAAACAAATTACAAAATTGCAAATTAAATTAAACCTTTTTTTCCTCTGGGCAGCCATTTATTATACTCTGGGATTGAACCTAAAACTTTTGGAAACTTCAGGTTAAAGCCGGTTCAATCCAAATCAGTTTGCTCATCCGTAATAACTAGAGATGAGCGAATTTTTCAAAAATTAAATTCAGCAGCTTCACTGAATTTTCTGATACGATTTGTTTCGATCCGAATTAATTCACGTCGAATTGCGTTAAAAAAACAGCTATTTTCTGACTGCAGAGAGCCTGTATAGAGGTGTAGAACATGCTGCAGAAGATGCATATCGACACCCCCCAATCTCGCCGCAGGGGGTGCCGAGGGGAACATGTAGCATGGCAAAACCCCTTGGATGCTGCGGTCATGTTTGACCACGGCATCCAAGTGGTTAAAACCCGGAGCTATTCTCTGGCCAGGGAGTTATGGAGCAGGATGTTAGCTGTCAGTTACAGTTAACACCTGTTTCCGATGCTGTGGGCAGTCACGAAGGTGTTAAAGGGCTGTGACATCACAGGGCTGGCTGGCTGCTGTTTGGCTGCACGCATGGCATTGTGGGTGACCCCGCGTTCCCAGAGTTCCTTGCCCCATGTCCTAACGTGCATCAGCCATTTTATGAAAAAATGCAATTCGTTACCACGAAGCGTGAGGAGATCCGGATTCAATGCAAATTGAATATTTCCTGAAATTCGGATCGAATTCCACTTCGTCAGCTTCGATTCACTCATCTCTAGTAATAACCATTAATGTTTTGGGGTGTGTATAATTTAGCCTATGTTCACATCTGCGTTGATGTCTCCATTTGGATTCTCTGCCACAGAGTCTTTTTAGGGACAAGAATCTCTCACATTGAGGAGAGCACCAGTAAAGGTGTGTAGAGACTTTAATCGCCTTTTGCCCTCTACTTAGCATCTACATATCACAAGGCATTATGGGAAAGGAGCTGGGGAGCTCATGCGCCCTCTATTGGATATAACAAATCCTCAATTTGCTTTTGATTCACCGAGCCTTGAGACAGCAAAAGGGATTTTAGCCAAGCCAATTTCACTTATCTGCATACAGCGCTGTTTCCGGATTGTTGTCCTTCAACAGTACAGAGCAAAGTGAATTGGCTGGCTTAGTGGGAGGCAATGAGTGGGTTAGGGACAAGAATCTCTCACATTGAGGAGAGCACCAGTAAAGGTGTGTAGGGATTTTAATTGCCTTTTGCCCTCTACTTAGCATCTACATATCACAAGGCATTATGGGAAAGGAGCTGGGGAGCTCATGCGCCCTCTATTGAATGTAACAAATCCTCAATTTGCTTTTGACTCACCGAGCCTTGAGACAGCTCCCCAGCTCCTTTCCCATAATGCCTTGTGATATGTAGATGCTAAGTAGAGGGCAAAAGGCAATTAAAATCTCTACACACCTTTACTGGTGCTCTCCTCAATGTGAGAGATTCTTGTCCCTAACCCACTCATTGCCTCCCACTAAGCCAGCCAATTCACTTTGCTTTGTACTGATGAAGGACAACAATCTGGAAACAGCGCTGTATGCAGATAAGTGAAATTGGCTTGGCTAAAATCCCTTTTGCTGTCTCAAGGCTCGGTGAGTCAAAAGCAAATTGTGGATTTGTTACATCCAATAGAGGGCGCATGAGCTCCCCAGCTCCTTTCTCATAATGCCTTGTGATATACAGAGTCTTTTTGAAATCATGGATGAAAAAGTTCTGTAAGCCAACTTTTTCAGCCTGTGATGTTTGGAGAAAACATCAGATATCCAATGGACCCCACTACAGTATAGTCAACGGGTTCTTTGGGATCGGTTGTTGTTGCCTGTCTTTTTTTTTTGTTTAATCTGTTCTTGTTTTCATATGCAATGTGAACACACCCTTATCAGTTGCTTCACACAAACCTGTTTATTTATTGACTTTTTGCATGATATTAGCCCTATACTGAGTGTAATGTAGTCACCAGACTGTTCCTGGTTGTGTGACTGTGCATAAACTTAGCCTATAGGGTATAGGGCTACTGTATATTGTTTATGTAAATTCCATTGCATTAAGTATAACTACCAAGCTTTAGGATTGTGCAAAAAGTTATTACTAGTGTTCAGCAAATGGTTAATGAAAACATACCATGAAAAAACCTGAATGACGGAGGTGTTTTCTATCAGATGCATTTATCAATGTCTAGTACATCCCCCCCATAGAGTACATCTATTTATGGCTTAGTAATACTAATCTCACTGCTTGACTGCCTTAGGGAGACTTGTACTTTCCATATGGATATGGCTCTGTAGCACTGAATGTCATTCTTGTTGTATTTTTAGTTCATCTACCTGTGAATTTTCAATTGCTAAAAATCTTTAATAAACAAATTACAAAAAAATGTGCAAGTTCTCAAATCCCCCCCAAACCCCTGCCATTGCACAAACAATCTCTATGCATTCCTATGAGAGCCTCAATCTGACACCAAAGTAATGGGAGTAAAGTGAGAGAGGAGGTCAACTGGAGCAGTGGTGCACCCAAAATCTGCAAAATAATTCTAAATTTAAATTTTGTAAGATTATTAAAAAAAAGTTTAACACTTACAAGTTTATCACTTGAATGACTTACTGAAAATGGGGGATGGCAAAAAATAATAAGGGCCAGTTCTTCTTTTCCAGGATTTTTTTTTGGTGGCCTAACATTAGGATAGGCTATAAATATCTGATCTGACACCCGGGCCGTGCACCAATCAGCTGTTCAGGATTGCTGCTGAAGCCAGTACTATATAGTGTACAGAGTCAGAAGCAGATGGAAGACGTATAGAGGCTGAACTAGACAGCTATTATAGCTTAGTTCACATTCACTTCAATGGGAACAGAGCTGCAGTAACTCTGTAAAGCCATAATACAATGTATGGCACCATCTACTTCTTTTTTTTTTTAAATACTTTATTTATAAGCAGGGGAACATAACATGTTACAATACATTTCTAAACTGCAAATTCATAGGGAAATGAACAACTACATTGCTCCTCCACATATTTTACAACGTCCCCAAAATTTTAGACAAAAACAACCATAATAAGGGGAAAAAAAATGCCGCAATAATAATTATAATAATATAAATAATAATATATATATATATACAGTATATACTGTGTGTATATATATATATATATATATATATATATATATATATATATAAAACACCCCTGGACTTCTCCTCCCCATCCAACGGTCACTACAATAATGCAGCCAAATATTCCGGAAAATTTTGAAATTCCAACTATTTTGACCATCCTTCTTTCCTCATCCTTCATTTGCTTCTGGCTCTGTACACTGTATAGTCCTGGGCCTGATAACAGTCATGAACAGTTGACCAATGCTGAGACTGGGAGTTGCCACCCCCCCATGATCAGATATTAATGGGTTATCCTAATGATAGGACATTAAAAATTTAAATTAAAAAGAAACCTTTAAGATACATTATTCATTAAATTATTTTACAAATAAAAAAACTTAGTTACCATAATTTTTTTTATTGCATTTCATTTGTTTTAGTTCACTTCTTCCATGTGTGAGCTCTATGTGGGGTGATGCAACTGCAATGTAACTGATGGGCTACATGTGCATCCTGCCCTCTAAATGGGACATCATTGTTGATGTGACGTACACTGTGTAGTGGGCTCCTGAACAGGGCCCATATACAATACTTGTATGGTATTTGATTAAATCCAGAACATAAGACAGGATCAGTGAGTCGCTTATGAAACTGTAAGTATTATTATTATTATTATTGCTTATTTATATAGCACCATTAATTCCATGTTGCTGTACATTATTATATTAATTCCATGGTGCTTTACATTTGAGGGTTTACATATGATACACAAGATATACAAAGCAAATATAATAATAACAGTGACCAACTGGCACAGTGGGATAGAGGGCCCTGCCCGCCAGGGCTTACAGTCTATGAGGGAAAAGATATAGAGACAGAAGGTGGGGTAGAGACTGTTCAGGTGGTGGTGTGGAGACAGTAGTGTTATTGGAGGTTGTAGGCCTTCCTGAATAGGTGAGTCTTCAGGGCCTTCTTGAAGCTTGTGATTGTGGGGGTCAGTCTTATGTGTCTTGGTAATGAGTTCCAGAGTATGGGGGATGCACGGGAGAAGTCTTGGAGACGGTCGTGTGAAGAGCGGATAAGAGCAGAGTGGAGTAGGAGGTCTTTGGTGGATCGGAGGTTACGTGCGGGCAGGTAGCGGGAGATTAGGTCAGAGATATATGGAGGGGACAGATTGTGGATGGCTTTGTCTGTCAGCATTAGTAACTTGAACTCTATTCGCTGGGCAACTGGTCGCCAGTGAAGGGATTGGCAGAGGGGAGCGGGCGATGAAGAACGGGTGGAGAGGTGTATTAGGCGAGCAGCACAGTTTAAGGTGGACTGGAGGGGGCGAGAGTGTTAGCTGGGAGGCCATAGAGAAGGGTGTTACAGTAGTCTAGGCGGGAGATTATGAGGGCATGGATTAGCATCTTTGCAGTTTCAGGGGTGAGGAAGGAGCGGATTTGATGGATGTTCTTGAGTTGTAGGCGGAAGGAGGTGTTGAGGGTTTCAATATGCGGCTTGAAGGATAGGTGAAGTAAAAAGTGTATTGAGCGGTGACGTACGGGGGATTAAAAAAGATACTGTAGGTCTTGGAAACTCCATTTATGTAAAAGGACAACATTTGTGAAACTAATACTAGCTTTGCTGAACCAAGCTGTAAATCTTCAGATAAAAACAAAAAGTATAAGACTTCTGGCATCAAAAAGGGTATTATGACTCAATCTTGTATGTATTGGCTTCTTGGTGAAGTTCTGCTTGGGAATGTGTGTGAATTTAGGCATTCATTTTCAGTATTTTTCTGCTTCATTGACTATGCAGTCTAGCCTATGTGTTGGCTTGGTGGTCAGGGTATCCTTAGCAACCTCTGATGTAATGGAGGATTTGGTTAGGAAACCACAATTCCTGCTTTGATGCCAGGAAAGTATATCAAGCTGAAATACTAGAAATAAGTAGTTATGTTACCCAAGTGTGCTTGGGTTTATCAGATGGAGGCCACTAGCGCAGATACCTAGGGATAATCTTCATCCAATATAGTTTTTGCTTTCTAAAAGTCCAAGCTCATGTTCCCTTTCACCCAAGTGCATAAAATAGTGTAATGTAGGGCACAAAAGTGCAAAAGGATGTAGCAACACTTCTGAAAAAGAAGAGCCACAGAAACTGTTTTTAACTCTCCCACCCAGAAGACTTTGCAAGGATCAGGGATTGATGGCCTTACCTTGGGAAATGTTGCCTTGTTCCTGGATCTTTTTTGCCCTTTTAAATTTACACCAGTGAGAAAGTGAAATAAGTCTCAAATTTTTTTGCAACAGAATTGTCTTGCAGTTCTGGCCCCAACACCAACTCTTTGCATCCTTGAATAAGTCTCCACTGATTCCAATGTAGTTGAAATTTTTTCTTTACTTCCCCACCATTCCTGAGCAATTGGTGTTGTTAGTTTTAGTACCCAAGATGCTAATTAAGAGTTCAGACCTCAGAGTATAATAAATGTGGAAAGATACATTTCAGTGTTTGATTTTTTTTTTTCACCTCTCCAGGTGTCTATTTATTATACTTTGGGGTCTGGAGTATGATTTCTGGGTGGCAAACCCCAAACATTTCGGGTTCGGCTGAACTCGAGAATTTTGGAAAATGTGTAACGAACCCAATTTTTTACGATTTGTTCACTCCTCTTTTCTCTCTATTCTAAAATCAAATAGTGGATGGCGCCTCTTAGATATCAGCAGTCTAGGAGCAACTTGATGTTCAGGCACAAAAATGTTAAGGCTGAAACCCCACGTTGCGGTAACACAGCTTTTTTTGTTGCAGATTTTGCTGCGGTTTTTTGAGCCGAAGCCAATAGTGGACTGAGCAGAAGGTAGAAGTATAAGTGCTTCCAATATATTTCTATTCCATTTGTAGCTGTGTTTCTGCAACATGGGGCTTCAGCCTAAAAGTACCCCAATGATCAAGTGTCATTTATAATACTGGTGTCTTTGTACATGCCTGATGGGCCTTTGGATCCCCATAGGCATCAGGGCCTTGGTGCAACTGCATTCTCTCCAAACCCATGCCCCTACACGCCAATGTCTTGCCTATAGAAGGGTTATCAAGTTTTTAAAATCTCTTTTGTTAGCTGCTACCCAGATGCCCTGCCAGCGGGACCCCAACAATTTGTAGTCTACAAGGAAACCTGGTGGCAAGTGTTCATTTTTGCAGTTGCACGACCACATGGGAAAGGAAGCATTATATGGTTCCTATGAAAATCAATGGACTGTTCATATAATGCACAGAATACAGTAAGAATGGATTACTGAATATCAGGGAAAAGTATCAAAATTCTTTTTTTTGGTAAAATGAAGTCCATTTATGTTTCTTGTAAACACAGAGAAAATAATCGGAAGCAATTTCTCTTTCAGACACAACTCTTACAGTAGTATAAGTACCTGACCAGAATACTTGTTTCAGCATGTTTCCAGCGGGTCTGAAATAGATGTGCAGAAATCCTGCTGATTTACATGTTAATTACAAGGGATAAAAGCATTGACCTTGTTAAGGTAGTAGTTTGTTTTAATTTGTGCTTTCATTAGCGAGGCTCTTAAGTGCAAATTACAAATTATATCCAGAAGTTCAATCCAGTCTACGGCAAGACTTCCATACAGAGCTGCTTCTTTGTTCCCCTGAATGCTAAGAAGTAACATGGTCTTACTTTCTGAAAGTGAGAAACTGTCAACTGAGTACAAGGTGACTTAAAAGTCTCCATTCTGTATATAGGGAATACTTATTCCCTCTATATGGAGAATCACCTTGTATACTCCATGAATTAAAGATTTCGCAACCTTATAAAGATTCTTTGCTCAAAGAAAAAAAAATTCAGTCTTTAAATATAAATCTGTTACAGGAGCTGCATACATATACAGATGTGCCCTTCCTTATCTTTTTCTCCTGACTTAACATATCCAGAGATGTGTGGTGTAAGTTGACCAACTTTGAAAAAAATATGATTTAGCGATACTACATGTCAATGAGCAGAAAAGGGCTTTAAAGTGTTGCTTTCCATCACTGGGCTATAGGGGTGTGGATTTCCATCAATGGGCTACACTATCTGCTGCTGCCCACTGACTGTACTGTGCTTGTCTGAAGAAGACACACTGTCCCATCTGAATCCAGCTTCCTTAACTTCTGGGTGCAGTGTGTCATCATCAGATATTCACAGTACAGTAAGTGGGCAGAGCTGAGCAGCAGTTAGCAGCAGCAGATAGTGAAGCCCATTGATGGAAAAACATGCCCCTGAAGCCCTTTTCTGCTCATTTGCATAGGGGGGTAAAAGGAAGATTTTTAACAAGAATGTAGCAGCGGTCCTGAATAAGAAATACATCACTGTAAACTGTGCTGACAGCCCTACAAGGTACTGTGATTAGTTTATATCTCAATTTTGTGCTGACAGACTCCCTTTAAAAAAATATTTTATCAGCACTTCCTGCTATAAAAAAAATGGAAAATGTGAAAATTACATCTTCCCATATGTAAAAAAAGGCAAAACATGCAAAAATAAAAATTACATAAAAATATAGCCTTTTGTATCACTGAAAACAGATGTAAAAATTAACTAAATAACCTGAATGAAAAAATGTTACAGCACATGAACTAAAAAACTTGAAAATTTGTCTGGTCATGAAATGGATAAAGAGGATTTTTGAGACTCTGATATTAATAACCTAACCTAAGGAGAGGTCTTCAATATCAGAGTCCCAGAAAATCCCTTTTACGCTAAGTCCCTATGTAGCGAACTGCAGCTAAAAAACAGAGCGGAAAAACACATTATGTGTTTTTTCATAGCCCCTTTCATTGCGTTTTTCCACAGCATTTTTCGTTTTTTTTGTTTAATCAAAGTTTATTAAAGATTTTTTAAGTACAGTGGAGAAAGAACAAAAATAGTGAAAGCAAACAAATGACACAAAGGCACGCAGGCCTCACCTGTAAACAAGAAGCTTGTGGTAAGACCCAAGCTAACGCTGTGGAGTACAGTACAATAACAGAGGAACTGAAGGCCCAAATATACGGGACCATAAAGCAACATCTTAAAGGTAATGGGAGAAGAACAAACAGACAAAGGAACACACAATAGGAACTACGATCAGGAAAACATATACTAGAGAGAAAGAGGGAGTGAGAGGGGACAGTGGAATGGAAGAGCGACCAATAACCTCCTCCAAAGGACGTAGGAGAGAAAAAGGGAAGTAGCACGGTATCACTATATCAGGAAAAGAAAGAAGAGAACTCAGACGATTCCTGGAACACCACCCAAGGCCGCCAGAGAGCATCAAATTTGGAGGGGTCGGGGGAATCCTTCCCCACCAGGGCCTCCATTCTCCTTATGTGGAGAAGTTCCTGAAGAAATTCAACCAGGGAGGGTGGAACAGTGCTCTGCCAGTGCCTGGGAATGACGGTTCTAGCAGCCGTGAGAAAGTGTCGCAGGAGGTCTTTTTTCACCGCAGAGATCCTGCCAGAAATAACTGAAAGAAGGGCCAGTTGGGGAATTGCTGTGATGGTGCGACCACACACTTTAGTATACAGAGCGAACACAGCGTCCCAAAAGGGCATGAGAACGTCACACTCCCACCAGATATTATATAGGGTGCCTTTCTCAGTACCACAGCACCAACACCGGTCAGTCACAGCAGGATAAATTCTGTGGAGGAAATCAGGGCACCGGTACCACCGAGAAAGGATCTTGAAATTCTTTTCTTGCGCACTGCAGGGCAACGGAAGCTTATGTGCGAACAGGAAAACCCTATTCCAGTCGGCAGGGAAAAGGCCAGGGCAAAGGTCTGAGTCCCAGGGGCCTGTGTAAGAGGGGAGCTCTGGAGTAGCGTCTTGGAGAAGAACGCTGTAAAGAACCAAGAGTGCACGCGGGGAAGAGTCAGCGTGGGAAAGGATGGACTCCAGGTCAGTCATGGTAGAGGAAAGAAGAGGGGACAAAGAATTTCCGCAGGAAGGCCGTAAGTTGACTTTCATTGCTTTTTTGCTTGCGTTTTTCTCTGCGTTTTTTTCTCCCATATTAAATCTTTACGGAAAATACTTGCATTTCCACAGGTAAAATTGATTTGCTGCGTTTTCTGCAATGTGTGAATGGGATTAACCAGAATATCATTCACTTTGCTGGTACTGTAAAACAGAATTTTTTTTCTGCTGCGTTTCTGCATAGTGGGGCCTGAGCCTTGAAGTAAGCAACGTCCAATAAAATAGATCATGCCAGATACAGATAGTGTACAGCTTTATGTTTCTGCCTCTGGTGCCCATTTTAATGGTCTTAGTCCATTTGTCTTATTCTGTGCCTGGCTCAAGTGCTCACTTTATCCCATGTTCTTCCTTTTGCTTCCAGAGTAAGGACCAAATTGAGAAGTGGTAAAAAAGGAAGAAATATTGGGGAAATTTATTAAAGTGTTATGACAGTTTTCTGCCATAAAAGTGGCATATTTTTGGGTGCACTGACATTTTGCACCAAAAAATGTTCCCCTTCGTCCTTTTTTGGCCGCACTTGCCACCTTTGAAAAAAAGTGTAATGGCATGGGGATGCCTTGGCCTGAAAACCGTCATGAGCTATAGTTGAAATGTACTCCAGTTCCTGGCTGGCAAAGATTTCAATTCTGGTGCATGAGACTTCCACAGATGTGGAACCTTTTAATAATTCTGGAGCATCTTATGCCAGCAGAGAAATTGATTAAAACTGCCATAGGAAACACCAGTCTTAATAAGTTTCCCCAATATATCTATATTATATGCTTATAATAATTATTTTATGTCTGAGTACTTGTATCAAATCTGCAATTTTATCCTACTAGCATAAGCTAATTTAGAATTACTATGGACAGTGCCTCTTGGCTGCTTGTAGTCTTCATTGGGGTAATGTAACTGGCCATAAACATCAGATTAAGGATGGAAGGAATTAGCCAACGTCAGCCAAAAATAAGAAAAATACTTGAAAAAATTTGAACAGTTGACATCTAAAGTGAATTCACATCTGCATTGTTATTTACGATTTTCGGTTCCATCATAGGAGCTGAAAATCGAGAATGACAGACAAAGATGGACACCAATAGTTGCTGATGGATCTATTTTTTTCTGGCAAATGTGCCAGAATCTACAGGTGCATCTCAATAAATTAGAATATTTTTGAAACGTTCATTTCAGTAATTCAGTAATACAATCCATAATCACTGAATTTACAATACTGAACTTTTTTATAATATTCTAATTTTCTTACATTTTGGTTTTCATGATCTGTAATCCATAATCAACATTTACAGAAATAAAACACTTGAAATAGAACACTCTGTGTGTAAAGAATCTAGAAAATATAGGAGGTCACTTTTTTAATTTAATTACTGAAAGAAATAAACGTTTCAAAGATATTCTAATTTATTGAGTTGCACCTGTACAAAAGATTCTCTGATGGAGGTATGAACTGAGCCTTAGGCTGAACCCCACATTGTAGAAATGCAACTCTTTTGTTGCAAATTTTGTTGCGTTTTTTGAGCTAAAATCAACAATGACTACAAAAGGAATGAAAAATATCTAGGAAGCTTTTGTATGTCTCCCTTCTGTTCAATCCACTCCTGGCTTTGGCTAAAAAAAAAAAAAACGTCGGGCCCCAGCCTCAAAGAGTTTCCCAGCACCATAAAGTTTTTGCAAAGAATTTACAATATTATGAGATAACAATAGAAAAATTACTCACCCTACCAATCCCTGGCCTCTGTGGTGCTCCTGGCTGGTCCCCTACCAGTCACTCATAACCTGGCTCCAGTGATCTCACGTTAACATAATAAGTAACCCTGGCTATCAATCACTGGCTGTAGAGGTGACGTGCTGACGTCACTGAAGTCACTGCTACAGTCAATGGTTGATGCAGGAAAATGTTCAGTTTTTAACAACCATTTTGCATCTGTTCCATGTCTGTTGGTCCGTTTTTGACAGCTGAATCTCAACTATTTGGACCGTTAAGAAAATGGATGAATTTCATTGTACTTTTTTTTTTTTTATAATCCAAACCACTGATCCATTTTTAATGGCTCTCAATCTGGTTTTAAGTCTATTAAAAACGGACCCATTTATTTCTATTGGGCCCGTGTATCCATGAAAGCAGACAAATATAGAACATGTTGGTTTTCTAAACTGACGGCTTTTTCTATCCACCCGAATGAGTTTGCAGGCTGATGGGGTTCCATTTTTTTTATGAAAGGCACAAGGATGCCACTTAGATGACATGTTACATTAGTTTCAACGGGGGGAGGTTTGTTTGTTTCATGGATAGGACATGCTCTATAATTATCTGAACAGAACAAAGCATCGGGGTCCCCCTCAGACTGCACACTCGGTCATGTGCATTAAGTTTAAGGCAACATTCAGACAACAGAGTTGCAAGATGGTAGTGAAAAACATCTATTTTTCACGTCCGTCTTGCCCCTGAAGAGCACCCATTTTCATGGATCCCCAACACATTTGAGTGTATCGAGGGATCTGTGAAAATGCCCAAAAATGGGATCAAAATAATGGCCATGTGAATAGCCCCCATTCACTAACATTGAATTTGATGCTGACATGTGACGTCCGTTAAAAAAAAACAGCCATTATTCACTGTCATGTGAATGTAGTTTAACTCTCATTGTTTTTTTTACAATCGCTGTTGAAAACTTCCCATCTCACGGCTGTTTTTCCCTGTTGTGTAAATAAAGTCTTAGATTCAGAGAGTCTAGCGGAGACCTAAGGAGCAGCGTCACAAGAGTGTCAGGAGATAGGTAAGGTGAGTATTACTATTTGTGTTACTTTATAACCTTGTAAGTTCTTGGTAAACAATCCATGGGCTTGGACTACCCCTTTAAGGCAACGTTAATGGAATTTATTGGCTTTGGAGTCATTTCTTTGTATGTCACAGATAAAAAACATGAAAAGGACATAACATCAATGACAATTTACAGAAGACATCTGTATCAGCCTCCATATTTAGTCAAATAACCAGAATCTCATTTCAGCATGAATCATGATACAACATTTGCTTTATTTCTAAGATAAAAAATGAAAGTAATGTTTTTCTCAAAAATCCCACGTATTTATTTACTCAGAGCCGCATTGCCAGGGATCTAATTTTCGATGTATTACTGGCAGCTGACGTTATCTTGTCACATTATGGTCTTATCATAGCATTAGATCTGATATTGCTGTCAGCATGTTTGTTGGGTCTTCCTGTGATCTATCTACACTGATACTTCATTTTCAGTAAACACTGACACCATGGTTCCTATATTAAATTAATGTGAACAGACAACTAAACAAGTCTTCTGCATTCTACATATATTGGATCATTTAATGTCTGACTGTGCCGGCATGATCACAAGTTCCTGCGGGCGATGCGGAACATTTTCTGGATATCTCTGGAATCTTTCTGTGTTATTACAATCTGTTAAATTTGATGTTCGTCCTTCCCGCAGGATACAATATCATGGATTCCTGTGGTCCAGTCAGCCTTAGACTTACACTATATTATTTCTTGCTTTTAATCTTGCCTTTAATTTTATTATTGCCACTTGGTTTAAAGAATATGGAATGCAAGTTTTACCAAGACAGTCATGAGATACAGTTGAAACCAGAAGTTTTCATACACTCTATAAATAGACACACATGCATGTATTTCTCACTATCTGACATGAAATCAGAATAAACCTTTCCCGTTTTAGGTCAATTAGGATTACCATAATTATTTATACTTACCAAATGCCATAATAATGAGAGAGAGAGATTTTTTACGGCATTTTTATTACTTTCTGCAAAGTCAAAAGTTTACCTACACTAAGATTACTATGTCTTTAAACAATTTGGGACAGTCCATGTGATGATGTCATGTCTTTGAAAGGTTCTGATAGGTTTATTGGCAACATCTGAGTTAATTAGAGACACACCTGTGGATGTATTTTAAGGCACACCTGAAACACACTGCTTCTTTGTGTAACATCATGGGAAAGTCTAAAGAAATCAGCCAAGATATCATGAAGAGAATTGTGGACTTACACAAGTCTGGTTCATCCTTGGGTGCAATTTCCAGTTACCTGAAGGTGCCTCATTCATTTGTACAAACAATTATAAGCAAGTAAGAACAAAATGGGAATGTCCAGCCATCATACCGCTCAGGAAGGAGACGGGTTCTGTGTCCCAAAGATGAACGTGCTTTGGTACAAAATGTGCATATCAACCCAAGAACAAAAGCAAAAGACTTTGTGAAGATGCTGGCTGAAGCTGGTAAGAGTGTGTCATTATCCACAGTGACACGAGTACTGTATCGACATGGGCTGAAAGGCCATTCTACCAGGAAGAAGCCGTCACTCCAAAAGAAACATAAAAAAGGCAGATTAATGTTTGGAAATGCACACAGGAACAAAGACCTTAATATTTGGAGACATGTCCTGTGGTCTGACCGAACTAAAATTGAACTGTTTGGCCATAATGACCATCGTTACATTTGGAGGAAAAAGGGAGAAGCTTGCAAACCTAAGAATACCATCCCAACTGTGAAACACGGGGGTGGCAGCATCATGTTGTGCGGTTGTTTTACTGCAGGAGGGACTGGTGCACTTCACAAAATAGATGGCATCATGAGGAAAGAACATTATGTGGCAATACTGAAGCAACATCTCAAGACATCAGCCAGGAAGTTAAAGCTTGGGCATAAATGGCTCTTCCAAATGGACAATAACCCGAAGCTACTGAATTTCCCCACTGTGGGACTATTAAAGGACTATTATTATTATTATTATTATTATTAAACTGGTTACAAAGTGGCTTAAGGATAACAAAGTCAATGTTTTGGAGTGGCCATCACAAAGCCCTGATCTCAATCCTATTGAAAATTTATGGGCAAAGCCTACAAACATGGCTTAGTTACACCAGTTCTGTCTGGAGGAATGGGCCCAAATTCCTACTAACTATTGTGAGAAGCTTGTGGAAGGATATCCAAAACGTTTGACCCAAGTCCTTCAGTTTAAGGGAAATGGTACCAAATACTAATGAAATGTATGCAAACTTTTGACTTTGCAGAAAGTAATAAAAAATGCCTTAAAAAATTCTCTTTCTTCCATTATTCTGGCTAGAGATGAGCAAATCGATTCTGCAGAAGTGGAATTCGATCCGAATTTCAGGAAATCTTCGATTCTGTAGCTGTTTATTTGCCACAAAGCAATTCGGATTGAAGCAAATTATTTTTGAAACTCGAATCGAACTGCTGAATCGAACTTTTGAGAAATTCGCTCATCTCTAATTCTGGCATTCCTCTAATTTCGGTAATCCTATTTGACCTAAAACGGGAAAAGTTTATTCTGATTTCATGTCAGACAGTGAGAAAAACAAGCATGTGTGTCTTTTTATATAGTGTATATAAACTTCTAGTTTCAACTGTATAAAGATTTGTCCACCTTTCCCTTTCCACACATTTCCTTAAAAGGGAGCCTTTGAATAGTTACTTGTTCTGGGTCTTTTGATCTGAATCATCACCCTATCGCCAAGTTAAGATAGACTAAAGGCCCCAAAGTAAATAACTATTTGAAGACTCCTTGGAGAACCCCTTTAAGTTCTGCAATTTCTCACAATACAAATTCAATACATTATTTTGACATGCTAGCCAACACCTCAAAAGGTCACAATGAACAACACAACTACTGGATGGCTGCTTACAGACACATATAGCAAAAACAACTCGTGGCTAAGGATGGGCAAACCTCTGAAGATTTGTTTTGTCCAGTATTCAGATGAAGCCATCCTTCGGATAGAACTGGATGTGAAGCTATTATACTCTGGGGTCTGAAGAGATAATAGGTGGAGACCCAAGGGAAGAGTAAAAAATAAAAAAATATTTATACTCACCTTCCATCTCTTTCGGACTGTGGCGCTCTTCTGTGCCATCTATCAATATGTTCTGAACGCCTCATCAGTGACCCTGGGTGCATGAGAGCGCCCAGAGGAGGAAGACACAGATTGCCGGACCGTGCAAGGAGGCCTGAAAGAGGTAATGGAAGGTGAGTATACATGTTTTTTATTTTTTTACACTTCCCATGGACCTCCACCTATTATACTCTGGGGTCTGAAGAAACCCTAGAGTATAATAATGTACCACAAATGTTGTGGCGGTCATTTTAGTTCATCAGAGACTTTGGTTTCTTTAAAAATAATTTGGAATATTCAGGTTATATCCGGTTTGTTGCAGACTGATTCACCCAGCACTAGTCATGACAATATATGCAAAATCATTTGTTTCAAAGCTGGACATCTTGTAACATGCACTTTGGGATATGTAGAGCTAAGAGGAGAGGATTTGGGTTTTTCTTCAGTAAATGGAAGTCAATATCATGCAAGACATTAAACAGGTTGTCTCACAAAGACAACTCCTTTGCGAATAGAAGCCGTCTGGGCAGTCAGTTGTTTGCTGTAAGTTTAGCTTCTCTCTGTTATTAGAGGTGGGAGCCACATAATAATAATCATCATCACCATCATCATCATTGCCATCACAATGCCTGAGGTGCAGAAGATAGGACTGATGAGCACTGCAAACATCCTTAGTAGAGATGGGTGATCCGCTTCATCACGAACCAGATTGAACCTGAATATTCCAAATTGTTTTTAATGAAACTGAACAAATGGCAATTTGCCTGAGATGACCAAAAAGGGCTGCCACAGCATACCTTGGGGTCTCTTCATCCTGCAAAGTAAGTGAAAAAACATTTATATACTCCTTCTGTTACGACCATTGGGCCTCCTTGCGGCGTCTGGCACTCTCTCTCCGCCTCCTCAGTGAAGTCTGGTGCTCTCCTGTGACGTCATAGATAGGTTCCTAGGAGCCCTGGCAGTGTATTACACTATGTTTTATAGATAGGTTCCTAGGAGTCCTGACAGTGTTATACACTATGTTTTATAGATAGGTTCCTAGGAGTCCTGACAGTGTTCTGCACTATGTTTTATAGTTAGATTCCTAGGAGCCCTGACAGTACTCTACACTATGTTTTATAGATAGGTTCCTAGGAGTCCTGACAGTGTTCTACGCTATGTTTTATAGATAGGTTTCTAGGAGCCCTGACAGTGTTATACACTTTGTTTTATAGATAGGTACCTAGGAGCCCTGACAGTGTTCTACACTATGTTTTATAGATAGGTTCCTAGGAGTCCTGACATTGTTATACACTATGTTTTATAGATAGGTTCCTAGGAGTCCTGACAGTGTTCTACGCTATGTTTTATAGATAGGTTCCTAGGAGCCCTGACAGTGTTCTACACTATGTTTTATAGATAGGTTCCTAGGAGCCCTGACAGTGTTCTACACTATGTTTTATAGATAGGTTCCTAGGAGCCCTGACAGTGTTCTACGCTACGTTTTATAGATAGGTTCCTAGGAGCCCTGACAGTGTTCTACGCTATGTTTTATAGATAGGTTCCTAGGAGCCCTGACAGTGTTCTACGCTATGTTTTATAGATAGGTTCCTAGGAGCCCTGACAGTGTTCTACGCTATGGTTTATAGATAGGTTCCTAGGAGCCCTGACAGTGTTATACACTTTGTTTTATAGATAGGTACCTAGGAGCCCTGACAGTGTTCTACACTATGTTTTATAGGTAGGTTCCTAGGAGTCCTGACATTGTTATACACTATGTTTTATAGATAGGTTCCTAGGAGCCCTGACACTATTCTACACTATGTTTTATAGATAGGTTCCTAGAAGCCCTGACAGTGTTCTACGCTATGTTTTATAGATAGGTTCCTAGGAGCCCTGACAGTGTTCTACGCTATGTTTTATAGATAGGTTCCTAGGAGCCCTGACAGTGTTCTACGCTATGTTTTATAGATAGGTTCCTAGGAGCCCTGACAGTGTTCTACGCTATGTTTTATAGATAGGTTCCTAGGAGCCCTGACAGTGTTCTACGCTATGTTTTATAGATAGGTTCCTAGGATCCCTGACAGTGTTCTACACTATGTTTTATAGATAGGTTCCTAGGAGCCCTGACAGTGTTTTACACTATGTTTTATAGATACATTTCTAGGAGCCCTGACAGTGTTATACACTATGTTTTATAGATAGGTACCTAGGAGTCCTGACAGTGTTATACACTATGTTTTATAGATAGGTACCTAGGAACCCTAAGAGTGTTTCATACTACTTTTTAGCCAATTTAAGTTGTGGTTTGCATCAAATTTGCTCAACTCGATGCAAATCTTGGTCTCAAACCATCCCAACCTGGAACTAAACAAATATTGAGTGGTTTGACCATCACTAATCCTTACATAAGTATAGGATTAAGACCCTATGCCCATGTTTTAGACACAACCCATCTATCAGTCGTGGGTAGAAAGCTGAGACATAATAATATTTTAAAAGTAAAATAAAACAAAAGCCTTGAAAGGCTGCAATTCAAATTCAGAAAGTCTATAAAATTAGAGATGGGTGAACTTCATGAGATTCTTTTTGATGAATATCGCGAGGTTTGTCCATCTAGCTCATTTTGGGACAAACTTGTTCAGCATGAATCTTAAGCTCCATTATTATACTCTGGGGTATATTCTGACCCGAGAGTATAATAATTGGAGATTCTGCAGTCACATGGGGCATGCTAATGTCAAGATGCTTAGAAGCAGGCATCTTGACATCAGTGAACACTACATAACCAGTAAGACCTGTGATTGGACACCACGAGCGAAGAGAGGGAGCCCAGGAGAGGTGTATGAGAGTATGACTGTTGGTTATGTTGCTACACCTTCCTTGGACTCCACTTATTATACTCTGGGGTCTGAAGAGTCCCCAGAGTATAATAGTGATTAGTGGATGATGAACCCCAAATCAGGTTCGATCCAAACTGGTTCGGTCATTTTTAATTACTTAAATTTGTAAAAAGGTTCAACTTTTTATTGTCTAAAAGTTTATAAGTGGTTATGCTTGTGGAAATCCCCCTTTAACTTGTGATGCATATATCTGGGCATATCCGACCAGAAGGACAGCTGTATCCAAAGAAGCGAGATAACCAGCTTTGAAAATAACATGATTTGACAATAATATGTCCAAATTTGTTTCAGTTATATCTATCTATATTGGGCCACCCAGTGGATGTGATGTCATTTGCAGCCATTTGAGGGTTTTGCTAACATGTTGCCATAATATATAAAATTTGTATTATAAGAAAATTTATGCAAAGTTAAGGGTGGACACATCTGTACCTGAAAAACAAGACTGTGCATTACGGACTCTAATCCTCTAGAAACAGGCACATCACATGCTATGCTGTCTGCCTCTGTCCTGTACTGAGTGCATGCAGTCGCAGAATATTAGCTTCACTGTCTGTAGGGGATGAGGCTACTTCACTGAACTCAGGACACTGGTTATTTGTAATGACAACCCATCTTGAGCATAATACGGAACAGAATGTAAATCTGTAAAGAATGTGGTGTAACTAATTACAATAGTCTCAGATAACTGACATGGTAAAACCAGAGACAGAAGAGACTTTTTATTAAAGGCTGCCAGTTGTAGAGGAGATCTGTCTGCAAATTCATCTTCCTGACAATTCGGATTTTTCTATTCCTGGGAATATTTGACACCATCAAAGTGCTCGAAACAAAAAGAAACTTCTGAGGCATTCATTCGAGCTAAAATTTTCTGCTGAAATATTTTGACATGCATTCAGCGGGCGAAAAAATAATCCGACATTACGAGGCAACAATTAAAATCTAACAATCACAACACCTGCGATTTTTAATCTTCCCTGCAGTCAAAAAGCCATGTAGAAAAGAATATCAACCCAGATGCGAACAAGAGGGAACAGTCTGTGTTTGTATGGAAGTCGGAAATTTGGATGAGAACAGTGTGTAATGCTAGAGATCTGACAACTGGTTTTTGGCCCCGTCTCTCATCTGGCTTGAGATGCTCTACATTAGCCCAGGGCAAGAGACAAAAGCGAGATAGGGCAGCACACTGATGTTAGCGGTGCCATGAACTGATTTATATATGTAATAATACCAATGGCAATTTCAACCCAGAATTTGCCATTGAGCATGAGACCTGCTAAAATCCGATTTGCAACCGGAAAAGCGCTGTTTGCGTGATATGGAAAGACATTATTCATCTTGCAGAATTGATTAATCAGTATATTATTGTGCCGCTTTATGGCTTCTGTCCACTTAACGACTCTTCCCTTTGATTCACAATATGATTTTATAGGGGGCAGTCAAACATCAAACCAGAATGTGGGGTGTGAAATATGCGGCTCCTGTCAAAGACAGATGATTTATACATGGTCTACAAATCAAATGCCAAGAGGAAAATATGGTCTATCACGCTCGGAAAAACTGAATTATATGTGTCTGGTATTCTGGCAGAAGCAGGGTTTTAGTGTTTGCTTTCATGAGATTAGCATTTAGAGCATAACATATACAAATACAGTGAAAAATATACAAAACAGTCAAAAAGTAATTGCCCCCTTATACATGTCTTATATGGCTACGCAGATTGGTTTCAGGTCTTTAAACAGAGTGTAATGGTTTTTAGTTCCTCGCTGTAAGTGCTATGGATTTTGCTGTGTATTTGCAAACCTTGCTTTGGTTGTGATGACTTTTTGCTGCACTGTATAGTTTGTGCCACTGTCACGATAAGTATTTTTCTGCACCTTCTTTGATCTGGTATTTTCTGGAAAGAGGGTGGAGCAATGATTCATCCAAATGGGCAGAACCAGATTGCACCCATTGGCTGTGCAATGGGCAGTTGGTTTTCACACTGCTTCAGGTACAGCCTTCACATTGTAATCACGCCAGCTCCAAAAGTTTCCTATAGTAGGGGGTTTTCCTGTACCTTTTGGGTCTTCCATCTGGACCTCCATTGCGACCATTTGGGCCATTGTGGCTACCCATCAGTGCAGAATGTTTGGAACCCGTGCTTGACCTAAAAGCTGTAGTAGTGGGACCTGTTTGAGCTGAGTGTGACATCTATCACTACAGGACTGGTTCTTTCACATAGCCAAGGGTTGAGATACCCAAGGGTGATAACATTTGCTGTACTGTTAGGGAATTGGCAATTCCCCAGTAAGTGCTGCAGTAACCTGAGAGCAAGGGGAAGGACGGAGAAAGTGAGCCCTGAAGCTACCCATCCCGAAGTCCCTACCTACTTACCTCAACTACGCTAGGTAGTAGAAGACAACTGGGCAACTGTCCCTTCCTATAATACAAGTGAATACACCAAAAGCGTAAATGACAAACAAACAGACACGAGTAATAAAGAGAGCCAATCGGGCATCGAAGTACAGAATCAGAACTAGGAGAATAGTCAAAGGGAAAAGCCAAGGTCAGAAATAGATAAGCAAAACAGTATATCACTAGCACGCTCAGAGAGTCTAATAGCAAGCAACCAAGAGAGGGCTGGAAAACTATATAAAGGGTAACAAGAACCCGACCCAAGCTTGAGTGGCAAAGAAGGATGTCAATCAAAGAACTAATAATGTTAAACCTTTAATAACCAGAGGAACTGATAGCACTGGCTGGACTCCAATGAACACTCAGCTGTGCGGAAGCAAGAGGAGCAGAGGATCATATATGGACATTCCTCCTATGCCGTAGCATGCAGGCAGAGGATGGCACAGAGGTCCAAACGGGCAAGGATGTTACATGTCCTCAATCAACTGTTGTTAACTACTTCTGTGTCAAAAACTACTTCTGCAAAGCAATGGTGGCAATGAGACCTGCATGAGTATTTGTACGTATGCTTTCTTCAGCTGAACATCTGTAAGTACTACAGTATTTGGCATCCAGCTGCCCTGGCCTTGGTTAGACTGGGTAAGAAGGCCAAACCGATGATGCTGGGTGGCATCAAAAGGGTGGCCAACTTACAGAAGGATACATCTGGAATGGCAAGACAAATAAATACGTCTGGTCCTTAATAGTCCTAAATGATAGTTTATGTCACTGTTATTATTGTACTGTTGTTTGTGAAATTGGTCAGATTGTTCTTGGCAGACTTTATGTCTCCTAACACAAGATTTTCTTTAAGGAATAAAGCTATCCAATAACCATGTCAAAAAAGTAATTGCCCTTTTAACCTTAAAGGGTGTGTGTCTTCAGATTTTCACAATGCAAAGTGTATTCTAAACAGATCTCTTGAAGCAGACATGATTGGTGTACTGTCTTTGAATATTCACCACACAATGGCGGTATACTTAATATCAAAATGAGTCTAGAGGCTGAGAGAGTTGGATAATATCAGATGGGAAAACTTTCAGAAAGGATTGTATAGCTGTTGTGACATGAGCTTCATCAGGTCGAGGAGGTATATTCAATGTATGCAGTTTGTATTGTGAAAAAAAAATTGTCACATGATCTTTACCTGCAATAGTTGCAAGTTGCAACCAAATACCATCAACTTAATGGGAACCTGTCAGGGCAAATTAGAACATTAAATCATCCACAGGTACTTCTGGACTTGGGGTGTAGTGTCCCAAATCACCCTGTTATAACGCAATCTGTGGCCGCATAAAAAAAAGCTTTTTACTTACCTAGAGATGAGTCCAATGAGTCTCATTGGACTCATCTCTGGTGGTCTTGGCCCCTACTCTGTTCTTCTGTGAAGCCAGAGATGTACACCTTCACTGCACATGTGCATTAAAGCCAAAGGTAAGCCGAGTATTATGCTTTTTTATTTTTGAATGCAGCCACGGATTGAGTTATAACCGGGCTACTTGGGTCACAAAACCCCCAGTCCATAAGTGTCCCAATGCTGACATGCCCACTTGACCGCTGAGGCCCAATCACAAGTCTCAGTGGTCCCCCTGAGTCACCTATGTCACCCAGGAGGCCAGAAGATTCCTGAAAACAAGCAATGCAATGCATGAGGGAGCTCAGGAGATGTGGATCAGAGAAGGTTGGTATGATGGTTAATTTATTATATTTCTGGGTCTCCATTTATTATATTCTGAAAAGACAGGAATAAATTTATAGTCCTAGATTCCGGTGGTAAATGTCTTTAAACCTGCTTATTTATCCATTGCCCAAGTGAAGGGCTACCCGGGGATAACCAGTGTTGGGTAACTATAAGCCTAGAAGCAGCCAGGAGATGTTGTAGGGCATCATGTGGTATTTTGTGACTCTTTGAGATCATGGAGAATGCTAATTCTGGCTCTATGGGAATTTCAACTTTTAGTATAAGTTTAAATTTAAGTAAATTCCACCATATTTGTATACCAATACATGTCCACCCCCTAATGTGTGTGTGGGGGGGGAGGTATGAATGAGGCTTGAAATACTAATAGGGTGATGCTATACTAGAAAAAAAAAAAAAAAAAAATTCTGTGAAAACTCTTATGACCTGGCAAATGATCAGAGAAAGTAATCATACCACACACACTGCATGCTGTCAGCCACAAACAGTAAGAATAGCAGGGTGTGGGTACGAAAAACCTCAAACCACAGACCAGTGCAAAATAAAATTAGACCTCAGCTTCAACCCCAAAATGAACTCAGACCCCAGATCAGACTCCTAAATTTATTCAGACTTCAGTTTTTGGTTCCCCTAGTGGTAAGGGAATGCAGTCAGAATTCTGGAATATATCAAGTCACATAGTTACATAGAATAGGATGGTTGAAAAAAGACTTATGTCCATGAAAGGGCTTGACTGAAGGGACAAGTGAAGGAAATACATATTCTATATGTTTCCATAAGTATCAATAATATTTTTCTCTAAAAAGGCATCTAGGCCTTTTTTTTAAGCTTTTGCTGCTGTGACCCGCTCCAGGGTAGGCTATTCCACAGATTCACCGTCCTTACAGTGAAGAAGCCTTGTCACGCGGAATTTGGATAAGCAGAAAATTCAGCTTCAAATTCCTGAAGCTGAATTTTTCAGCTGGAGAACATTTCTGAAACTGACTTTTCTGCTAGGAAAATTTCCTCCATGTGAACTGCCCCTAGAGTTGAAGGTTCTCTCAGTGGTGCATTGGTCCAATTCTGAGTTATTATGGGGACAGTGTTCTCAGGAGTGGCGCATATCCCCGAGACTGCAGGATGTACCCCCTTGGGTATGTGTACTGCATGTTGAGAATAATGCAAAATCATATTGTTTTACAAAGCTGGTCATCTTGAAGCAGTTACTTCAGAATATGATGGTAAGGAAGGACACATCTGTATGATGGAAAATCTCTATGTTCCTTTCTCGTATAGTAGAGATGGATCACGCACAGCTGATACACACTCTACAAGGCAGTGAAGTTTGTAATCTGACCACCGTAATTTTATTCTAGTATTTCTCATTTCTGGACTCCAAGCAATTCAACAAGGTCAATATACAATTGTAAAATACCGAAATCTGTTTTTACTCTGCTAGGAAACTGCTTGTTAGACAAGAAATTAGTATGCAATTCGTCCTATGTGGAAATAAGAAAAAGCATACAATTTGTCTAGAGGAGACAGTTTGCCTTTTACAGCCGCCTGCCACTGGCACTTATTTAGGACTGTAATTAATAGGCGATTTATTTAGTCAGCAAGTTTTTTATTGTCAAGAAAAACAGGGCTATTGTCAGACCCACTATTACAGATACTGACACAAACTCAAGAAGGGAGTAAACAGTGTGACAAGATAAGAAGATTTTTTTTTTTCTTTTTTTCTTTCTCGAGCCTTCAGCACATTTTGACTTTAATGTATTATAAGTCTCTTGGCAGAAAAAAAATGTGCAGAAGCCAACACTGCAAAACGAAGTCCCACACAACCTCTAATCTTACGCCGTTAAACTATGTTATTTTCTATTAAAATTAGAGCTTTCGGAGTTGTAACAGATGTCTTACATAGACATAGCCTATTACTGAGGAACTTTAGGTAAATGAAGTTTAACCCAAATGTCGTTTTCTAGATCAAGTCAACTGAAAGGCTCTGCGGTGGGAGATGACATCTGAAGCCCAAATTATAGTATGTTGTCTCCGCGATATAATATACGAGCAGATTTTAAGTTTCTTATTTTTTCTTTTATACACAGAAATGGAATTTATAATGTGATTAACTATTCTAATAAAAAATGGCTCGCTGGGATGAGAGTCCTATTCAGGAGGCAGATGAAATTTTAAGAGTTCTTAAAATAATACTGTATTTTACAATGCAAATTTCGATCAAGAATTTTGAAAGGAAAGCAAAAGTTTGCAAATGTTTATAGCAGAACTACTGTAAGAGGTAAATGATCTGTAAAAGAGAAAATGTTACGGACGTGTGTTTTCTTACTTTTCCTTTTGGCTCAACCTATCCCAAGATGTGTGGTGTGAAATGAGCAGATTTTATAAAAACCATACAATTTTGCGATATTCTGTCATGAGATGTCTATCCTATATGTGTCTATGTGTGGCCAGCTAATGATTGTGATGTGAGGTACAGCTCATGAGGGGTTTTTCTAACATGATGGAATATTGTATTGAATTTTTTTTCATGGGTACTTTACAAAATTGTAGCTAAGGTAGGTGTGGGCACATCTATGCATAAGGCGCCAAACACATGTAAAGGTAAGCTTCTGTAATGCTGGAGGTCACTGCTGGAATTTTCCTACTTCCAGTAAGCATGGTCGCAGGATTACTCATAGTCTCCATTGTGCTCCTTTCACTTTCACCCTACCCATCCTACCAAACTCTTAAAGGGTCAGACCATACCAAAAAATCCACAGTTTTTCTTGGCTATATAAGGCACCTTCTCTCATTGAAAGGTGCCTGAGCAATTATGATTACTAGCTTGTCTTGTTCCAGCGAAAGTGTTCCTCAGTATACCTATGTTTGACCTCAACCTGTTTTCTGACCCTGATTCTGTTCCACTTGTCCTGATCTTTGTCTGTCTACCCATGTTTGGCCTAGGCTTGTCTCCTGACTCCAAACTTGTGCCACCCATCTTAAACTATTGCCAGTATTACTGTCACGCACAAACTCAGCCAGCCCTGACCTTGACCTGTACCTTTGACCCTGCTCCTGCCAGTCTTTTGACCTTCCTGGATCAGTCACCCCTAAACTAGAACTGCTCCTAGAGGTAGTGACTTGATGGTCTCCTGCAGTGAAATCCAAATCCCTGTATGGGGGTAAGGGTGAATACTTGGCAACCAGTAAAACAATGTTCTAAGGATTAGTCTGACATCAAACCAGTTCAGTGTCACAATGGGTCCACACTCACTTTGTTACACCTTTAAAATAGTTGTTTTGTGCCAATGTAGCAAAATTTAACTAACACTTAAGATGTCTCCACCTCAATGTGGTGGCCTGCAGCCAACTTACCTGGCAGACATTTCTGGCATAACTTGTGGACATCAAGGCAGGGAAGAAGTCAATAGCAAATACAAGTTAGTTGTGGGTGACCCATCCATGGAGCCATCTATGAACCATGGGCAAATGTTTCTAATGTTATATATATATATATATATATATATATATATATATATGTAGTATGTCATCTATATAAAAAGCGATAACATCTTCCAGCTATTCCCACCTCTGTTATATATTAGGTCTGTGAAGAGAAAGAAAGTTTTTCATCATAGAACAAATAATATTTCATGTATCCTCGCCTCCCTATATGAATGTAACAGTCTTAGAAGATACACTATCTCACACTGTATTAGACATCGTATATATAAATTTACTTTAAATCCTACTGGGACATGAAGAATTGAATGGCTTTTACAATGACATTTATCTGGGTTTGGATGTCTTTTGCTATCTAGTTTGTTCATTTCTTCTAGAAATAATTCAGCTCAGAGTTGCTGATCTTGCAGAATCAGGGAAACTGCCTGCCACAGCTACCTCCTTGTTTGACATATAATAATTATGGTAGATATAGAAATTATACTGTCCCTGTGGTTTACTATCCACATTGCAACTATTTTCTCTACCATTGTGATCATTTTACAAAGTGCATACAAAATATTTGGAATAGCTTGTCAAGGTTTATTAAGACTCTATTGATATACAGTTGGGTGCACGATGATTTTTTTTTTTTAGTTACTTATTTCATTGAAAACTCTGTTTGAAGAAATTGTCACAACGCGAACGTCTCATACATTTTCTTCAAGACCAATATTTCACATAGCATGTCTCCGAGCTTCCTGCTGCATCCATTCTATTAGGTGTACGTGTCAGGAGGAGACACCCCGCTGGAATGTTGCAGATGCATATTGGTTAACACGTGTCATTATTACTTTTCTCACCTGGAAGTACAGCACGCTTGGTGGTTACTATAATTTTAGTTGGTACAATGCGCTTGGTGGTTTTACTCACACCTGATGGGATCTCTTGCTTGAACAGTTTTAGAACATCACCTTTAACTAGGATTTTTCAGTGGCATGTTACTGGGGTCTAGGGGATGGTGCACGCCACCACTAGTCACTTAGAGGGTCATGTTTCACCAAAGATGGCTGCTGGTTTTCACCTGAATGCTCTGTGCAACAGTTCCACTCAAGAGGCCTATCAAGAAGCCATCTTAGAGTTGCATCAACCTCTTGTCTATGAACGAATTCACTGAGGATCCTAAAGGACGCCTTTAAATGGCCGATGAAACATGCCCTAAAACTTGAACTTTATTACTTGTCTTTAAAATGAATACACACACATGGACAAAATTGTTGGTACCCCTCGTTTAATGAAAGAAAAACCCACAATGGTCACAGAAATAACTTAAATCTGACAAAAGTAATTTGCCAAACTACATGTTGACAAGCCACAAAGCTTCTGGGAGAATGTCCTATGGATAGATGAGACAAAAATCTAAATTTTTGGCAAGGCACATCAGCTCTATGTTCACAGACAGAAAAATGAAGCATATCTTGAAATGAACACTGTCCCTACTGTAAAACATGGAGGAGGCTCTGTTATGTTCTGGGGCTGCTTTGCTGCATCTGGCACAGGGTGTCTTGAATCTGTGCAGGGTACAATGAAATCTCAAGATTATCAAAGGATTCTAGAGAGAAATGTGCTGCCCAGTGTCAGAAAGCTTGGTCTCAGTTGCAGGTCATGGGTCTTGCAACAGGATAATGACCCAAAACACACAGCTAAGAACACCCAAGAATGGCTAAGAGGAAAACATTGGACTATTCTGAAGTGGTCTTCTATGAGCCCTGACCTAAATCCTATAGAACATCTTTGGAAGGAGCTGAAACATGCCGTCTGGAAAAGGCACCCTTCAAACCCAAGACAGCTGGAGCAGTTTGCTCATGAGGAGTGGCCAAAATACCTGCTGAGAGGTGCAGAAGTCTCAGTGACAGTTACAGGAATCGTTTGATTGCAGGGATTGCCTCAAAAGGTTGTGCAACAAAATATTAAGTTAAGGGAACCATCATTTCTGTCCAGGCCTGTTTCATGAGTTTTCTTTTTTAAAAAATTATATTGAAGCATGGTTGAAAAGCAATGTCTGACTTTCATTTGTTCATTTTCATAGAATTTTTATATATTATTACTTTTGTCAGATTCAAGTTATTTCTGTGACCATTGCGGGTTTTTCTTTCATTAAACGAGGGTACCAACAATTTTGTCCACGTGTGTAGAATGTCAGATCACAGTCAGAGAAATAAAATTGTGTGAAAGGAGAAATGCAGGGCAGCGTGGACACTGTTCACATATCTTCACATGTACTCAAGATTAGTCTGATATTACCATTGCTCCATAGTCTCAATTAAAAGACAGAAATACAGTAACTCTTTAACTTCCACTATTAGAATGAATCCATAAAAGGGCTACTCCAGGGAAACCCATTGCTATGAAAGAAGATATTCTATCTTGGGGCATTGCTATACAGTTGACTATGTGTGATAACTGCATTATCTGGGTTGACCCTATAGCACTGTTCCTATAGGCTCTCTGCGACTCATAAATTCTATGCAATGTTTCATCTATAAGATTCTTCTTCAGGGCTCTGAATTTACACAATGGTAACTGTTTTATGAAAGTAATTGTATCTAAAGTATGCTACCATTAGACGCAATGATACAATGATTGACCTGCACTTTCATAGGTTCTTATGACCCTATAAGGTAACTACCGTTCATAGAATTACCACCTGATTCCCTTGACTCCTTGCACCCTTAATAATAGTAGAGTATGGCCAAGAAACACCAGAGAAGGCTCCCAGGCTTGTCTCCTATTCATTTCTATCACAAGCTGCAACGAATTGGCCTTGTAATTCATCGCCTTAGTGATCAGATCCCAAACCAAAAATTTTTAAAAAAAGTAAACTTCAAATCACCTCCTTCCACTAGAACACATATAAAAGAAAAAAAAGTAAAACACATTAGGTGTCCCTGTCTCCAAAAACAGCCGGTCTACAGATTTATAAAAATAGCAATACTATTGTACCCTATCTTTTGAGGATATAACATCATGAAAATGATCTGGATGGAATTTTTGCACTTGAAATAGGAATGACATATGAGGGTATCACGCTTCATTTGTTCACACTCATTGTTAGCTGTCCTTATATTAACATCCTCTTACAAATTTGGAAATGAAGGAGTTAAACATCTAGCCTGGTAACATCTTGGATCTTGAGAAGGCAGCCCTCCTGGGTGGACACCTCATTAAATGACACTTCCATCTAACGCCTCATGCCAGTCGTCTCACTTATGTGTATGTGAATATGACATTATAGCATTCCTTGTGTCAGCATCTCCAGTTTATCACAAGTCCATAAATTGACAGTTTGTTGAAAGAAATCTGTAGGTGGCAACTTAAAAAGAGCCAACACATCCAATCCCACACACGTAAGGGATGATGATGGCCTGGATATGTGTGTGTGTAATCTGTAATCTGACACAATAACGCTTTCATTATGACATATAGATGTGTCTATTTACAGGATTATGTCCAATGCATCAGATGGATTACTTGTAACAACCGTATCATGATGTGAATATTAAATGCCATTGTATATTTATTATATGCAATAGCCACAGTACATAATCATCCCCAGGCTCCGATTGGCCCACACGAGAACAGGTGAACCCCCTGGTGGGCCCGTGACCCAGGGGGGATAGTAGACCCCTAGACTCCGAACCCCTGCAAGAGTGGTACATGGCACAGCACAGCACAGATTCTAAACCCATAGAATAAACTGGGTAAAATATTTACCAATCTACCCAGTTTATTAAATAGAGATGCACTGGTTGGGTGAGATGACATCTAGGCACAGAGACAGTTTGACCACTATCCTCCCTCCTGGGCCCCATCTCTTTACTGTCATTGTGGGGCCCCCATCACCAATCATCTTGGTAACAGAGGGGTCCAAACTGCTGTGTCAGTGCAATTTTAGGAATTTGTAAATGGTAGGCATGTAATATTTGCATTTAGCTGTATATTGTATTGGCGGGCCCTAGATCCCCAAGTCTGACACTGCAGCCCCAACCATGATGTTCTGAAGTAATGTATCACAATATGTGTGCTCAGCGGTGTAGCTAAAGTCTTCTGGGCCTGGGTGCAAACTTTTGTCCAGGGCCCCCTCCCTAGAGCGAATTCTTGATAGTGATGGTTATGGGTGCTGCAGTGATAACTCTGATACTTGAAAGGGTTACAACTATACAACTATAGTACCCACAACTGCAGTTATCAAGAATACGGTCAGTGAGTTTTCTAAAAGTCGCCATATTCTGACACCCATAGCTTTTTTATACTTCCGTGTACAGGAATACATAGGGTGTTATTGATGGCCTATCCTTAATATTCAGTTGCAGAGGGTCCAGTGACCACCCCCGGCATCTATCAGCAGAATAAAGGAAATGCAATTGGGACTGAGCTGCAGTACCATGTATAGAATCCCATATGGATAAGTCAGTGAGTTCATGTCGCTGCAGATCCTTCATCCTGCTGATAGTAGGTGACCCATGAATTATTTCTCTGTCTTTAGCTCCATGTCATGATACTTTGACAGTGACCCCGTCAGAGCAGACATGGAATTTTACAATAACAACCATGCTTATTGTTAATATCAAATGATAGGAAGATACTAGAGATGAGCGAATTGATTCTCCAGAAGTGGAATTCGATCAAATTTCAGGAAATCTTCGATTCTCCACAATTCCGGATTTCCTGATGCTTCGCGGTAACAAATATTTAATAAGGACCTTTGTGACATCAGACGGTCACATGATGTTCTCTAGTGATGTGATTGGGTAGGCGTGTCTTTACTTGTTAGCAGATCCTTCCACATGAATAAAAGTTGTCCGTGCTGGAGAGAGAGAGAGAAACATGACCACGGCATCCAAGGGCTTCCGCCATTTTGACACCCACCCCGGCTCTCTGTAGCCCGGAAATAGCTGTTTATTCGCCGCAAAGTAATTCGGATCGAAGCAAATTTTTTTGGAACTTCGAATCGAACTGCCAAATTGAACTTTTGAGAAATTTGCTCATCTCTAGAAGATACAGTGTATATTAAATGCTGAACTATTTAGTAAAACATTTTCTTGGCACCCTAATACTGGGCGTATACATACATGCACTTAGACCACCATGGATGAGATAGGGATAGTGCAGTGGTAAAGAAAAAAACTATAAAGATATGTAGTATTCAAGCTTGTTTTTCGGCAATTTGTGGGTGTCATATGACCTTTTATAAAGATGTGTATCATTGGTTCGTGTTAGATTCACATGTAATAATGTGGTATATTGGTGATTAAAAAACATTAAAAACATACATATAGAAGGGTTGAACACCAACAGTCGGCTTTCCTCCTTACCTGAACTATACCATAAAGGTTTGTCCAAATGGCAGTCTTTGAAGAGAAATCAAAATCCCCTCCAAAAAACGTCCCTAATGTGCCTCCAGTTTTCCATGGAAAGCAGTGATGGGTGTTTCTTTCTCAGGGTGCCAAAAAAGAAGTGTTATGCTCAATCTGGCCACAGTTTCTGCAGCAGAACTAGCACTGGAACCGCGGCATGATGCCTCATGCTGACTAGCCGCATCATATGAGGCTAGCAAACTCGCACCAGAAACCTTAGGCTCAGCCTCGGTTTTCTGCCACGGATTCCACAGGGTGTTTTTTGAGCTGGTTTTTGAAGTGTAAGACTACCTCAAATCCCTCTCTAAAACCCACCAAGTGACTGTACCCTACTTGTCTCTGTTACGCCATATTTGTTACCCATTCTATATTCTAGTAATATGTATATGTCACTCTGCAACTGTTTTATTGCTGCTATGTAATTTTTACATATGAACGCATAAAAAGTCACAATTTTTGGAGCAAAACAAAATCTGGCATAAATGTTGGGGGAAATGTGTGCCAGCTACAAAATGATAACATTTTCCCCAAGGTGCACAGCCCGGCGGAGGGTGTGTCTCATCATACATGAGGTGCTCTCTCCACTGGCTCTGCGGCTATGAAGACAGACGTGAGCAATGCCAGTCTTCATAAATCTGCCCCTATGTGAATATGTGTATGCCCTTTGTAGGTAGCCAGTGCACCCCCAAAATTTTACAAAAAACATTTGTATATCTAGATACTCAGTAAGTAGTTTTTTCCCTGTGAATATTATCCATGAACACGGAGGTCAACAGCTTTGTCATCTCTTTTCTCAATCGCACCAGTCTGACGGTGTACAGAAATGCTTTCGGCATCATTTATATTACGTATTCCCGTGCCCGTTGTCCATCTTATCTGTGGAGTATTGTAAAACACACATTACTTTCCTAGTCGCCCCTAATTTCTAATGTAAAATACTACAGTAGCTTGGGTAATGGGGTGTTGACTTCTCGATGGTTTTGTAAATGAGCCAGAACTACATCTGAGACTCATTTATTCACTAAAGTGAGAAATTAACTGGCCAAATGTTATTGTAAAGGCTTTACAGTGTGTTCGTGTTTTCCTAGGCTTACTCAGTGTTACAGTAGACGGTATACGTTATGGTGAATTTTACTGTAAGTCTGTAGAAGTTCTAGGCTCTTCTGCATGTGGAATGTTTATGCTCCGAGTAAACAAGGCGTCAGCGCTGAATATACTATATATTAGGTGAATTTTTATGGCAGATAACCCGGTTCCTTTTTTTTTTTCATGCTGCCTTCGAAATACTAGTGTAGAAGATCAGTGACTGTTGTCAAGCGTAAGAATTCAGTGATGTTTCCTGCGCTGTCATCCATCACCTTAATGAGCCAACAAACCACTTTGAAATTGATGTCGGTGATCAAATTGACTCAAGCAGCATCTCTTTATATAATTCCACAATGCATTCAGATGTTTACACATGTGGCCCGGACTGTATGCAAAAATGGAAACCTTATTATCTTACTAATGTATCTAGAACTTCTATCCTATATCCAAAAATAAATGCATATATAATGTGGAGTGCAGACAACAATGCTCGTATGTATTGCCGCCGTGTAACTGAATATCAATCTCTAATCAGCCCTATTGAAATTTTCTTCCATTTTGACAAATAGGCTATTTCCATGTCCTCATTTAGTCCAAATGATATTGGTCATGCCTACTGTAGAATGAGGTTGGAGACATGGAAACACAAGAAAACAGGTTAGCATTGAAACATCAATCTTCTGCCCAGTCATTTAGCTTTTTTTTCTGTGTTAATTTAGTATTTGTTCCAACATTTATCATGTGAAGCATATATTTAGAGGTGGCCATAAAACCTAGGCCCATGACTTTATTATAGATGTAGAGGCTACATGCTTAGCTGTACCAAGTCCGAATACATGACAACATTTTGTGCTTTCTGGTTTCTATATTACACATTGGTTTGCTCTCGGAGAAATTTTTGGAAGTCAACTACCTATGGAAACATTTACCAAATTGTCTCCATTTGGAGATAATGTTATCCACTGTAATTTGTTAAAAGTGTTAGCCAGGACTATGATATTGAGCTCCCCTTCCTCTTCTTAGGTGGAGACATTATGTCCAGAGGCATAATTTTAAAGAGGACCTTTCAAGTCCTCAGGCACATGCGGTTTTATATACCGCTATAAAGCTGACAGTGCGCTGAATTCAGAGCACTGTCGGCTTTCCCATTATGTGCCCCAGGGCTGGAGATACCGGTGCCGGTAGTTTTCTGCCCATCATCAGAAGGGCATTCCTGACAGTCTAGCTAGGCTGTGAGGAACGCCCCCCGACTGTCCTCGTCCATAGCCCTGTACTGTCAGAGGGGACATTCCTTACCGCCCAGTGATGACGCTGAGCTGTGAGAAACACGCCCCTAGTACAAGTCTATGAATGAGTACAGTCAGGGGGGGCGTTCCTCACAGCCCAGCTAGACTGTCAGGAATGCCCTTCTGACGATGGGCAAAAAACTACTGGCACTGATATCTCCAGCCCCGGGGCACATAATGGGAAAGCACTGTCAGCTTTATAGCAGTATATAAAACCGCATGTGCCTGAGGACTTGAAAGGTCCTCTTTAAGCTCTTGGCCACCATGCAAAATCTGTAATGGGGACCCTACCTACCTTGTGCAATTTAGCATAGTGGAATATTTTATATGGACAGAGGGACCTTTGGAGTCCAGGGCCCAGTAGTGACTACTGCTCCTCCACTTACAAGAGCTATGCTCCTGGTTATGTCCATTGGTCAGTTCAGTCCCCTTAAAATGAATAGGGCTAAGCTGTATCATGGTCATGCGAAGACAAAGTGGAGGTCAGTATCATGGTCCTAGGCAATCTCTTTAATGTCCAAAAACCTTACAAATGGATTTGTAACTCTTTCCTGATAAACTTTAATAACTTTCTTCTTATGAATTTCATTCAATCACGACTAGATTCTTCAGACCATCTAGTCTACTTCAATTTGATAAGATAGTTCTATTTTGGTGATGCCTGGATTAACATGGCTTCTGCTAATAAAGCCTTGGAATATGTCGTCTAAGTGTACCCTACTAGATTTGGTTATATGACTGTGTAACTAAGGAAGCAAACAATTTTTCACCAAGGCTCAGTTGGTGTTGGATATGTTTTCCCTTCAAAAAATGACTTTTGTCTTACATTTCATTTTGTTTTTCGACAAATACATAAAAACTAACAAGAAAATAGGCAAATACTTTTTTTTATGACACTATAAGTATGAACGGAAGCCACATATGTAATATATGTTCTAACCACAGGGTTATTGAATACATAACTAAGAACGGTCAACAGAGGGTATATACATAGTTTGGTGCCAGTAAAAACAACACCATGATAAAAAAGGAAATTGCCAAACAGCTCCAAGATAATGTAATGAAAAGTACCAGGCAGGGGATGAATGCAATAAGTCACTAAGCACAGTGAAGTCGGCTAGTGAAAAATGGAAGGAATGTGGCGCGCCTGTATATCTTTCTACAGCAGACATGTGGAGGATTCTGAAATTAAGACAAAAATTCTTACTTGGCACGAGATCTTACTGCACATGCAAAGTTAATAAAATATACAATGTGCATACTTATCATTTTATCTAAAACAGCCCTTGAGTTTGTTCCTGCCATTTTATGCCAAGTACTTACAGGATCAAGCATCATCTAAGATCCATCAGGGCTGTGGAGTCGGAGTTGGGGCTAGTTTTGGGTGAAGTCTGAGCCAGAGTCAGAGAAAAGTTTACTCCAACTCCGGCTTCCAAATAAAATTATGAATTATTAAATTTAATATTATACAATTATTGATATTGTTGGATGTCATCTGAAGGGCTTGTTTCAGGGGTATTGAAGCCTATTTTTTGTGGTCTGTTCTTCACATGTGTTATCACAATCACTGGCTTCTTTTCAGAACTAGCTGCTGATTTTGTTGGATGTCATCTGAAGAACTTGTTTTGAACTCTTGTTTTAGGGGCATTGAAGCCTATTTTTTTGTGGTCTGTTGTTCACTTGCGTTATCACAATTAGAGATGAGCGAATTTTTCAAAAATTTGATTCGGCAGCTTCGCCGAATTTTCCAATACGATTCGATTCGAATTAATTCTCGGCAAATCATGTTAAAAAATTAGCTATTTCCTGGCTGCAGAGAGCCTGTATAGTGGAGCAGAATCGCTGGTTCAGCACTATAGACTGCAATACACGTGTATTGCAGTCTATAGAAGAAGTCAGCCTATGTAGACGCATAGGCTGACTTCCTCACTTCTGGGCAGAATCAACCAGGTACTGGGGGCTACTAGCACCCCGGGGTCACTGGTCAGATCCCGGGCTGCAGAAGATGCATATTGGCACCCCCCGATCTCGCTGCGGGGGGGTTCGAGGGGGACATTTTGCATGGAGAAACCCCTTGGATGCTGTGTAAAACCACCGATTGGCTTCTGGGCAGGATCAACCAGGTACTGGGGGCTACTAGCAGCCTGGGGTCGCTGGCCAGACCCTGGGCTGCAGAAGATGCATATTAGCACCCCCTGATGTCACCGTGGGGAGTGCCGAGGGGGACATGTGGCATGGCTCAGTTACAGCTAACACCCGCTCCCGATGCCGTGAGTGGACGCGAATGCGGTTAAAGGGCTGTGACATTACAGGGCTGGCTGGCTGCTGATTGGCTGCACGCTTGGCATTGTGAGTGATCCCGCGTTCCCAGAGTTCCTTGCCCCATGTCCTAACGTGCAGCAGCCATTTTAAGAAAAAATACGATTCGTTACCACAAAGCGCGAGGAAATCCGGATTCGATGCGAATCGAATATTTCCTGAAATTTTGATCGAATTCCACTTTGTCAGCTTCGATTTGCTCATCTTTAATCACAATCACTGGCTTCTTACCAGAATTAGAGGAGACTTGCTGCTGATATTGTTGGATGTCATCTGAAGGGCTTGTTTTGAACATTTTTTTGGCACCTTGTTTGGTATTGAAGCCTATTTGGTATTTAAGCCTATTTTTTGTGGTCTGTTCTTCACTTGTGTTATCACAATAACTGGCTTCTTTCCAGAATTAGAGGAGATTTGCTATTCCTGCCTGACTATGGCTTTCTGCCATTCATGAAGGAGTCTGAGTTGGGTGGTGGAAAAATAAAGGAGTCAGAGTCTGTGGTTTTCCATATCGATTCTTCAGCCCTGCGATCCATGCATCGATTGTGATTCCACTCTTCTGCTTATAAGGGTCACATCTCTACAAGCTCATGCTTCTTTTTTTAGAAACATTATCCTTTGTATGGACTTGTAGTTGCAACCTGCCAAGACAATAGACAATAATGCACATGTGTACTCTACAGACTCATGCTTATTTTTTTAGAAACATTCCCCTTTTTTTGGTCTTGTAGCTGTAAATTGGCAAGGTAAATGATCTAAACGAACAAGTTTATGACCAAAACAGCAACCATTGCATAAACTTTCCTTTTCTTTATTGGTTGTGAATGCTAGTGCTTCCTAATGGAAAAGTTCTCGCAACACAAAACCATTTATGATTGTTTTATTATGGACTCTTTGAACTTCCTCCTTACATTCTAACATCCCTATCTCCTAATGAAAGATTAAACCAGGTAGCAGAATTTCACCAAGTGCCCCTCTTTCGCACACCTTAGAGATACTCATCTGGCCCTAGGACTTAGGTGGATAATGGATAATGTCTAGCAGGAGTGGAACCAGATCGATTGGAAATAGTTACATATGTAAAAATTGCTCTCAACATACTAGGAAGGCAGCAGGCAGCAAAGAGTGATGGGAATACAGAAGTGTAGTCAAGCAGTTCAGTAGTCAGTGACAGGGATCAGGCTTAATAGGATTCTCATGGCGGCCAGATCAGAACTAGCATCTAAGTGGAAAATTAATATCCACCCAAGGATAAACAGGGTTTTATCAAAAGTAAATTGATATTACCTCCATGAGACTTTCTAGAAGAGAATGGGGTCCACCAAATAAAAATCTTAATATCATATGGGTTTATTAGACAGAGCACTTGGCATTGCATAGCAATTTCTCCACATTTCTGTTTCTTCACACTTCTTCTCTACTTCTTTTACATAATGTTAATGTTATTATAATTTTTATATATTTGCATGCCAAGTCGAAATATACATATTAATAAATGGGGGTAATTCTTTAAGACTGGCATTTTCTACACCAATCTTAATCCATTTCCTCACTGACTGTCACATCTCTTGGTATAACTTATGCCAATCTTCACCTCAGGCTGAGGCATCTTTGGCCTGCCAAGACTTCCACCCTGATCATCCCACTGTCTTAAAAAGTTGCAAAGGCTTGGACCACACATCTCAATATTAGACCTCATGCCCACGACTAGAGATGAGCGAATCGAAGCTGATGAAGTGGAATTCGATCCGAATTTCAGGAAATATTCGATTTGCATCGAAACCGGATTTCCTCACGCTTCGTGGTAACGAATTGCATTTTTTCCTAAAATGGCTGCTGCACAAGTTAGGACATGGGGCAAGGAACTTTGGGAACGCGGGATCACCCACAATGCCAAGCGTGCAGCCAATCAGCAGCCAGCCAGCCCTGTGATGTCACAGCCCTATAAATACCCTCCGCCATCTTGGATTCAGGCATTTTCCAGTGCACTTAGTCCAGGGAGAGAAGTCAGCAGGCACTAGGGAAAGTGGTAGAAAAGACTTGAAAACTGATATTTAGCTCAATCGAAGTTCAGGGAAAGAGCATTAGAAGTGTAGGGAAAGGATAGGGAGGAATTTATCCAGAGTATTGAAGCAGAACACGGTTCATTTGGGGTGTTTGCAGCCTGGGTAACAAGGCACAGTGTTCTACACCGCTATACAGGCTCTCTGCAGCCAGGAAATAGCTGTTTTTTAAAGCGATTCGAAGCAAATTAATTCGGATCGAATCGAACTGTCTCTGAAAATTCGGCGAACACACAACTCTACACACGACCAAGTGTGCATCTGAGTTGGAACCAATTTTGCAGCAGAATGGACTGACATCCGAGTGCATTCTGTTATGTACTTACCTGTATGGGGACTTTCGATCCTGCTCTATTTTCATCAGAATGGAATGGAGCCTCGGACACCCCCATGGATGGCACACTAGGATATGTGCATAAAGCCTTATACATTGATGCATGCTTCTCAGCAAATTCTACAAAAAATAATGAGGATCATGATGTATAAGCCCACTAGCCACTTCACAGAGACCTCTGTATGGTGGGCTCCATGTCCTTTTTTCTAAAATGTTGGTAAATACACATATTCCCCCCTCCCTTTTAATTGACTGTAAGATCTTCATACGTTGCCAAGTGTTCCTGCATGAGGGAGGAGATGACCCTTAGTATGCAACAGTATACTGATGTATAACAGCCAGACATACACCAAATAATATTCTTTTGTCATACAGATGTGAGCTCCCCTACCTCTCATCTTGGTTTGGACATATCCATATATAAGTATCACTAGTTTAGCAGCTTTTCTAAATATAACATGGTTCCTTGATATGTTATCACAGAGTGATATGCTATCACAGAGTGATATGCTAACTATCCTATGTGTTCTATGTGTGGCCACCCTGTGGGGGAGGTTGAATTGCTGCCTTTCAAGGCTTTTGTTAGTATATTGTATTGATCTGGTTTCAAGAGAAATTGGACTCCTTAACCAAACTGGGGAAGGGTAAAGTGTGGACACCTGTACACTTTACCAATACAAGTCTATGGACATATACTATATGTTGGAAGAATTTCCAGGAGTCTGTGCTACACATACTGTAAGATAGGAACCTAAATTTACACATACTGAATCCTGACAACACAAGGATTATCAGTTCTAACACAATCATGTAGTGATATACGATAGCAAGATTAGTTTAGCATTAGCAATAAGAAATATGACACATTTTCTTAGTCCACCAAATAAAAAGTATGGAATCTATAAAAAGTTGTATAAAATGATATCTTGAAAAGTTCCCTCCATTTACTTTCTGAGATAAAAGTACATAAATATAAACCATCATTTTCCAGGACCAGCACAGAACAAAAAAAATCAGCATATTTTAATTTGGAAAAATGTGGTTTTCATTAGACACGCTCGCTGTCATTTTTTTTCAACCCAGCTTTCAATCTCAGACATAAAGCTGGAGACTTATGCAAACATTTCTTGTGTCTATAAATAATAAATTATCCCTATGAAGGAAAGGAAATAAAGAAATGGGAATATGGAAAAATGAACAGCAGGGTAACCAGAAATGATAGGTTTTTGACAGTCCATCGTACCATCGTATCCACATTGCATATCAGAAGGAAGTGCTGCACTAAAGTATGCAACTAATAAAATATATATATATATATATATATATATATATATATATATATACAGTATAGTGTGCCCTCCAACACCCACAATAAATACAAAGTACTCTATTAAAATGGAGATGATAGTCATAATCTTTATATAGCGCCAACATATTCTGTAGCACTTTATAAATCAGAGGTGACATGGACAGATAGAATCAGACACTGCAAACTCACCAACAACTGAGACAACAGGAGTGTTTGCTTTGTAAAATGGTTCATCCAATTTTTGTGTTCAAATCCACATAGTCATATGACAAATCCCCCTACATAACTTCTACATCTGGTTACCATAAAGACTTCCACCTGCAACTACATTTATATCTAGAGATTGTCGAAACTCTCGAGATTCATTTTGTTTTGTGCTATTATTCTCTTCAGACCTCTGAGTAAAATAAATGGAGGCCTAGGAAGAACAGGAAACATAATAAACAGACTCACCTATCCTGTGCTCCCTTGTGGCATCTGGGTGTCCCTTGGCGTCCTCTTCTAGCCTCCTGGCTGACGTCTCCTGGGCTTCCTTGTGGCACCTGGGTGTCCCTTGGCGTCCTCTTCTAGCCTCCTGGCTGACGTCTCCTGGGCTCCCTTGTGGCCCCTGGGTGTCCCTTGGCGTCCTCTTCTAGCCTCCTGGCTGACGTTTCCTGGGCTCCCTTATGGTGTCTGATTGTCCCTTGACGTCCTCTTCTAGCCTCCTGGCTGACATCACACAATCCGGGGGTTTGCTGAGGCCCAGTCATAGCTACCACCAGTGGAATGTGCTGCCATCATGAATATACTGTATAATGCAAGTATCATGAGTTTGGCACACCTCACGTTGCTGCCCAATCTCAGTTCACAGTGATCCTCAAGGATGCGTGACGTCAGCCAGGAGGCCATAAGAGGACATTGAGGGACTGCTGTAGGCTGTCAGGGAGCCCAGGAGAGGTGCGGCAGGGTGAGTATAACTCTTATTATGTTACTGCATCTTATCTGGGCCTCCACTTATTATACTCTGGAGAAACTCCAGAGTACAACAGTGATTTATGGGTGATGAACCCTTAAAGTTCCAGGTTCGGGTTAAACCTGAGACTTTTGGAAAATTTGGGCTCGAACTGAACTGATTTGTTCATCTTAATTTATATCATGGATATGATTGTGCAATTCCTCTTTAGGCAGCTTTAGCTGAATAGTGCAACTTGGGACGGTTTGTAAAACATGTATATTTGGAGTCTCTTCCCTTCCTTATGATGGTTTTTATAAATGTATTTCCTCTCCTCATGCACCCTTGCATGGTGTAATAACTGTGCTTTGTGCTCTAAAGCAATTAGATGCTCCCCCTCCCCTCTCACAGCATGACTCATACATGCAGTCTGTAGAAGAGAATCTGCAGCTGCATCCCCCTCCTCCCTGTTTAGTTTTTTCTGCTTTATACTAGATGAAGTTTTTGAGTACTGGGTAGGTTTATGAATATTTACTGAGAGCCTCTAGGCAGAGAAAGGTTTACTCCACAGTGGTGTAAAATAATTTATTGTCACTTTCTCCTAACAGGATATATTACAAAGTTTTATCTATTTACACTATGCAATATAGTTCCAAATTATTATACAATTCTATAAATTCTATATATTTATTAGATAGAGTCAACCTTTAGTATGTAGCTATATAATCCCAATATATTCATGCTGTATATGTAATAATAAACCACTGTGGATTTCATTTGATTGGTGTATAAATTTCTACAGAATACAGATATCATATTTTCATGTTGGGAAATAAAAATGACTAATATCGCAAATCATTTAGATAAAGCAAAACAAAACCAATTTCTTTTTCTAATGAAAATCTACAAGTCATTTTTGTTGCTACTGGTGTATTCAATATAAACACGCTATTGTGAAACATTGAGTATAAATTGGTCCCGTCACATACATCTAGTAGAAGCATTTCTTTGGTAGTTATCCCGTGTGCTAAAATCCATTTTCACAAACAAAATATAGCTAATTTGTCTTGGCCCGGGTAGCTTAACTCACTGGTGTATTATTATAATGGGCAAGCAGGTGTAGCTTAGGCAGCAAATAAATGCTCATTGATGGTTTCTCAGTGGGGAATCTGATGAGATTTCATTTTGCAGAACCTTACCCCGGAAATTACTGTCCAAAGAGCAAATGCTATTAGTTTAAAGGCAGAAGTAACTCTCAGCATTATTGCTATGTTTTCAGCACATAAAACATACTATATAGCTATTTCTTAGAAATTATCATATTTGCATATTATCATAATTATATAATATCCTATGTAATTATCATAGAATACTGCAAAAACATTTCACATCAAGGTTAATTCACAGTGACATGTACAATACAGGGCTATGGAAAGTATAACATAATTTAGGTAATGTAGTATAGTCAACATACCTAAGCGGAGGTGTAGCTGGGGGAGGACGAGCATATTAAGTGCCATGGGGACACCATGGGGAATCTGCCTTGACCATGTACTGTATTTAGAAACATTGAGTGGTAAATCTAATGTTTGACCAGGTGAATGAAAGCCTAACTGTGACTGTGGAACCAAGTACCATGCAAAAGTTTTAGGTAAAGCAAGAATAAAGTGTTTGCCGTTTGGAGGAGAAGTCCTAGAAGTGATGATACGGCCCCCACAGATATAGCCCTTATCTCATCATCATCCAGTCTGTCTGGGATTACATGAAGAGACAGAAGGATTGGACAAGCCTACATCCACAGAAGATCTGTGCTTCGTTCTCCAAGATGGCGGGAACAACCTCCCTGTCAAGTTCTGCCAAAAACTGTCTGCAAGTACCGAGAAGAACTGATGGAAGGCAAAGGGCAAAGATCACACCAAATATTGATGGAACTTAGATTTCTCTTTTCTTCATTCACTTCCTTTTGTTACTTAACAATATTAACACTTCTATTTGTAAAGCATTCTTACACTAGGTTCACACTAGTCTTGATTCTCTGTCGTTCGGGTCCATCAGGGGACCCAAACAATGGAGAAGTGGACTGCTAAAACAGCGGTTACATAAAGAGCCTGGCAGACCTCTTTGACTATAATGGAGTTCGTTGGGTGTCCATCATTTTTAAACTGAAAGGGCACAGGAAAAAGTCTTTTGTGCAGGACTGGCACTGGCGGACTCTGACTAAAACTTTGCACAGTACGGTATAAGAAAAAATATCCAAGTAGTATATGATAGTTTAAACTAATCCTAGCACCAGATAGCAAGTAGAATATTAGGATAGGTCTAATAATCAAAATGTGCAAGATTTATTCAGTGTTTAGACACTTTTTGTGACTCTCTAAGCAAAGTGTGACCTATCAGGAAAGGGGTATAAATTCTTGGAAAAAGACATGGCTTAAAATGTGGCACTTTGCACCAAAATTTTGGTGCAAAAAAATTGATCTAATGAAAGTCAACTAAGAACGGTAATAAAGTAGATGGGTGTTGATAAGTGCTCCAAATTTATGCAACAATTTCTATTTCAAGGGAGCTGAACATATATGATATACTGTATTAATAGAGTTATACAGTCTGGATGTATCTTTTCCATTTGCAGTATTAAAGCAAATAAACAGTGATAGAGGGTAGTTCCCTATTTAGGATCTCTAAACACTCAAATATATCTCTCTGGCCCTGACACTACGGCTTTACTATCCAGAGTGTGTACAGCTGTATCCTTCTTCATGTTATCCCGCTTCATAAAACTCAACCTGGATAAAACAGAATTCATCACCTTTACCCCCTATTACTCAGCCCCACTACCTGACATCTCATTCTCAGTTGATGGCTCCACTCTCACACCAGTCTCATGGTCACCTTTGATTCTACCCTGTCCCACATCCAAACTCTTACTACTTCTTATCGCCTACACCTCAAAAAAACATCTCTTGTATCTGCTTCTTCCTCACCTCACTGCCAATCCCTTTACCCACTACCCATTGCCTGAGGAATTTAATTCAAGATATTACATACAGTATGCCATACAAAACTGTCCACCACCTGTCCCCTCCATACATCTCCAACCTGACCTTCTTCTTCGCTCTGCTGTGATTCACTCTTCACATAACCACCTCCAAAATTTCTCACCTGCATCCTCCATACAATGGAAGTCACTCCCACAATTCATGACTGTCCACCCCAACAGCAACCTTCAAACGTGAATCTGAAAACCCACCTCTTTAGAAAGCTATACTACGCACAATAAACCTGCCGCCATTTTGACATTATATGAGCAACTGTTACCCACTTACCTTCCCATATTGAGTGTAAGCCTTTCCTACTTGTATCAGGTTAGTCATCTTGTTAGTTTTGTGCTTATTGTAGTTGTTGTACTGTGTATGTAAAGTCCCTTCACAAATATACAGCACCATAGAATTATTGGCGTAACATAAAAAAAAAAATTATTAAAATAAATAATTAATTAAATGTATAAATAAATTAATTCATACAATTAATAATAATAATAATAATAATAATAATAATAATAATAATAATTAGAGATGAGCGATTCGATTCTGCAGAAGTGGAATTCGATCAGAATTTCAGGAAATCTTCGATTCTCCACGATTCCGGATTTCCTGATGCTTCGCGGTAACGAATATTTAGTAAGGACCTTTGTGACATCAGACGGTCAGATGATGTTCTCTAGTGATGTGATTGGGTAGGCGTGTCTTTGCTTGTTAGCAGATCCTTCCACATTAATAAAACTTGTCCGTGCTGGAGAGAGAGAGAGAGAGAGAGAGAGACATGACCGCAGCATCCAAGGGCTTCCGGCATTTTGCCGCCCGCCCGCCCACCCCGGCTCTCTGTAGCCCGGAAATAGCTGTTTATTCACCGCAAAGTAATTCGGATCGAAGTGAATTTTTTTGGAAATTCGAATCGAACTGCCGAATTGAACTTTTGAGAAATTCGCTCATCTCTAATAATAATAATACTTGACTTAAAATCACCATACAAATCCCATTATACTGATAAATGGGGAAAGGTGATGGGGACAATTAACTGAATGGTTGTTCATCATAGCTGTTATACTGATGCCAAGGTTGAGGATGGTGGGGTGCAACCCTTTCCTTGAGCGCCAAGAAACCCCTCACTGAGTTCTATACTTTGCTTCATAGTGAGCAGCCATCATTTATAATGCCCTTGGTTATCTTCCTGTTATTTCCATTATCTACATGTTTACGAATATTGGACAAATGAATAAAAAATACAATGTATTGTAGGGTACAAGAAAATTGGAATGGTGCCACGTACCCATATGACAAGGCATATGTTTTCATTAGGATGTCTGTTGATCCATTTTTAATGTGCTGAGATTGCGTCTTCGGCAGTAAATATTCCAAGGAGTGGAGACCATCTCCTGGGACTTCAGAATCTCCAGAGTTAATTGACTTACAGCATAAACAATATTTTATTCATTTATTATAATTAGACATAATGGGAAATACAAAGTATCTGTTCATTTAGTCATTTCTTATTAAATCGGTCAGTTTATTGCTTTTCTCTGTTAATTGATCAAAATGATCTCTTTATTTATGGCATTTTAGCATAATTTGATGCAGAATGGTGGCTGGATGGAAATGTACAGAGCCGTGGGTATTGTCTAGAACTGCAATGTGTCAGTCATTCATTGAAAGAACATTTTTTCCCTAAAATTAAATGATAACAAATCCTGTAAATAGAAAACAAATCCTATCCTATCCATACACTGCTGTAAGCGCAGACGACATTGTGTGTCTATGGAACAGGATAGAAATTATTTTATATTTGGCCAATTTTTTATATACAGTGCAAGGAAAAATTATTTGCCCCAAACTCAGTAATATTCTATTTTTGGTAATTTGTCAGATTTAAATATTTCAGATTATCCAACTAATTTTAGAGGATACCTGTTGTAAGTTTTCAGGATAAGCTGTCATGTGTGTGTTCATGTAGAATACACTATTTCTGACCAGTGTGTAACTTGTACCCGGCATTTTTAGCAGTTTTCCTTCCAGAATGCCTTGTCTTTAGTTTGCAGTTCTTCCTGAACTGATGGGTGGAGGCTAGCTGCCAAACACTGCACACAGTAAAAAGAGGAGAATTTCACTTTCTCTCAGTCTCTTAGAAACATCCCCAGAATCATGCAAGAAATATATATATAAAAAAAAGTATTGACCTGTATTTTTGTGTATGAAACCACTTGGACTGAGATAAAAAAAACTTTTTAACTGCAGAAACAGCCTAGGATGTTTTCTCTTTGTCTACCTCAGCTCCAGCTCACTCCTCCCTCTTCCATCACCATAGACTTCTATAGACATATGTAATCTTATACATCTGAGCTGCAGTTCATCTCAAGATTTTTTTTTTTTTAGTCTAGGAAAAAAAAGTTATTTAACCAGTCAGTGCACATCTCCACCATATGAAGTCCTGGGTGCGCAAGTGGCCTGTCATCTATCTATCTATCTTGAGAAAGGTTCCAGATGGGACCAAAACGTCGCTTTGGAATAAAGAGACACTAACCATTTGATATCTGGAGTGCTGCCAAATTTTTACCTTTCCTATCTATCTATATATCTATCTAAAAACAAAAAAATATAGCAGGACTCTGACTCAGCACAAGGGTATATAAAGAACAAAGATGGAAACTGCATTACTGCTATTATTGGCACCAGGGGCGCACCGCTAATGAGGCGAAGTGAGGCGGCCGCCTCGGACGGCACTGTCCGGGGGGGGGGCATTTTTACTATTTAATGTAAACCAGCCCAGGACAAGCCGCTTTAAAAAAAAAAAAAAAAAACAGAGCTGAGCGCGGCCTGTCCTGGGCTGGTTTACAAGACGTCGCATCTCAGCGCAGGCGGCGATACAATGACGTCATCACGCCGCCTACGCTGAGACACAGACATCGCGGACAAGAAGAGGAGGCGGCAGCGGCTGCATCAAGGCATCGCAGGTGAGTATAACTTTTTTTTATATATATAAATAGGCCGTAACCTGTTGGAGTATCCCCGGCAGGTCACGGCCTATTTATTTACTGCTCGTGGCCGCCCCCGCTTCCCCTTCTGCTATGGGCCGCAGAAAGGGAAGTGGATGCCGCTGAGAGCGGCCGCGGGGATCGGTAAGTTAGGCCGATTCAGACCCCGGAGTATAATAATCGGAGGCAGGGCCGGCGTTAGGGGGGGGGGGGCAAACTGGGCAATTGCCCAGGGCACCGTCCCCAAAGGGGCCCCTGGGATCCGGAACCTGATGACTCCGGATCCCGGAGTCAGGCCCGGCCAAAGCACTAACGGAAAGTGAGTAAAAATAACAAACATTTTTACTCACCTGTCCTTGGCGTCCGACGTCATCTTCTGGTGTTCCGGACATCACTGCTGAGGCGCTGAGGCCTGGCCTCAGCGGTCACGTGGGGCGTGCCTCACATAATCGCTGAGGCCCAATCACAGGCCTCAGAGGTGACATCCACAACGCGTGGCGTCAGCCGCAGAGAAGAAGAAGCGGTCGCCAGCTGGGATAGCGGAGCAGCGCGAGGAGGCCCAGGAGAGGTAAGAACAAGGTGAGTATAACTGTTTGTTATTTTACCTTACTTACCCCGGGCCTTCGATTATTATACTCTGGGGTCTGAAGAGACCCCAGAATATAATATAATAATAGCACTGTAGGGCCCCTGTGGAGCATTATACTGGGGGGCCCCCTCTGGATAGCATATTATACTGGGGGGGCCCCCTCTGGATAGCATATTATACTGGGGGGCCCCCTCTGGATAGCATATTATACTGTGTGGGGGCACTGTGGAGCATTATACTGGGGAAGGGGCCCTCTGGATAGCATGTTATATTCTGTGGGGCCTCTGTGGAAAATTATAATGTGTGTGGGGGGGCCTCTGGAGATAATGTTATATTCTGTGGGGCCACTTTGGAGCATTATGCTCTCCAGAGGGGCCCCCAGTATAATGCTCCAAAGTGGCCCCACAGAATATAACATGCTCTCCAGATCCCCCCCACTTTATAATACTCCATAGAGGCCCCGCAGAATATAACATGTTCTCCAGAGGGCCCCCTCCCCAGTATAATGCTCCACAGTGGCCCCACACAGTATAATATGCTCTCCAGAGCCCCCCAGTATAATGCTCCACTGTGGCCCCACACAGTTTAATATGCTCTCCAGAGGGGCCCCCCAGTATATTATACTGTGCGGGGCCACCGTGGAGCATTATACTGGGGGGGGGGGCTCTGGAGAGCATGTTATACTGTTTTGGGCCACTGTGAGTATTATACTGGGGGGTATCAGCAGAGCATATTATATTGCGTGGCGCTACTGTGGGGCATTATTTGGGGGGGACTAATGAGCATTATACCAGGGGGCCCTCTGGGGAGTATATTATACTGCGTGGGGCCTACTGTGGAACATTATACTGGGGGGACGCTCTGGGGAGCATAATATATTGCGTGGGGCCACTGTGGAGCAAAATACTGGAGGGGGCACTGTGGAGCATTATACTAGCGGGGGCCCTCTGGGGAGAATATTATACTATGGGCCACTGTGGAGCTTTATACTGGGGGAATGGACAGTGTGGGGAGCCTGTTATACTGTGTCGGTGCCACTGTGGAGTATATTATATTGTGTGGGGCTTTTCGGGAGCATATTATACTCTGTGGGGCCATTGTAGAGCATTATACTGGGGGGGACTGTGGGGAACATATTATACTGTGTGGAGGTCATTATGGAGCATGTTATACTGTGTTAGGCCACTGTGGAGCATTATACTGGAGGGGCATTGTGGGGTGCATATTATACTGTATGGAGCATATTATATTGTGTGGGGCTGCTGGGGAGCATATTGTACTGTCTGGGGCCACTAAGGGGTAGTATACTGTGTGGGCCACTGTAGAGTATTATACTGTGTGGAGCCTTACAAACCATGTGGGACCACAATGGGGGGCTCAAGGGAGCATTTTATACTGTGTGGGTTCACTGTGGAGCATTATATACCATGTGGGGAAAATGGAGGGCTCAGGAGAGCATTTTATACTGTGGAGCATTATATACCATGTAGAGCATTATACTGGGGGGGGGGCACACAATTCCTGCTGGCAGCCCTGTGTGCTATGTCTGCATCACAGCTCCCTCACTATAATCTTGCACATACGTGTAGTGCTCCATGGCCATGTCATTCCCCGTACAGTACTGTGCATGAACTGGCCATGGAGTTATTGGGGCCTGCACAGTACCGTAGGGGATGACTATACTGGGAACATACTCAGTAACACTAGATAGTCAGCACATATGTAAGACTTCAGTGAAGGAGCCGTGGTGTAGGCTATTAGCAGGAAGCTGTTGGGTGGGGCCCCAGAACAAGTTCCTTTGGTGGGCCTAAGGCCCGTCAGTCTGACACTTTATAACGGAGAACTATTATATATAAGGGTGGGTTACTATATATAATTGGGAAACTTAAGTATGAAGGGGCTATTATTTATAAGAGGAGAACTATTTAAAAGGGGGGTATAATTGTTAAGTGGGCTTATTTATAAAGGGGGCTCTTAGTGATAATGAGGACTATTATTTATAAGGGTAACTATTATTTATGAGGGGGCTATTATTTGCATATCAGCATTTGGGGCCCCGCTTTTAATTTTTGCCCAGGGCCCCACTTTGTTTAAAACCGGTCCTGATCGGAGGCCTAGGGTTGGTGAGGGAACATAAAAACCAGTGTTACTCACCTCCTGCGATCCGATGTAACTCCGAGCAGGCTTGAGGCCTCTGGTGACGTCATCAGGTCGCGTCGCCAGCCTGATCACGTGATGTGTGTGCGCAATTAAACAGGGCCGAAAGCTGCAAGGAGTGCACCGGTGTCCAGGATAGGTAAGTAACGCTGGTTTTTATGTTTGTATTCTCCCCTGGGTCTCCAATCATTATACTCTGGGGTCTGAAAAGACCACAGAGTATAATAATAGTTCATGGGTCGGCCACTATGGGGCATAATACCCTGTGCAGGGACCACTGTAGAGCATAATACTCTGTGCAGGGGCCACTCTGGAGCATAATACAAGTGCAGGGGCCACTATAGAGCATAATACCGGGTGCAGGGGTCACTATGGAGCATAATACAAGTGCAGAGGCCACTATGGAGGATAATACCAGTGCAGGGGTCACTATGGAGCATAATACAAGTGCAAGGGCCACTATAGAGCATAATACCAGTGCAGGGGCCACTATGGAGCATAATACAAGTGCAGGGGCCACTATGGAGCATAATATCAGTGCAAGGGCCACTATGGAGGATAATACCAGTGCAGGGGCCACTATGGAGCATAATACCAGTGCAAGGGCCACTATAGAGCATAATACCAGTGCAGGGGCCACTATGGAGCATAATACCGTGTGCTGGGGCCACTGTGGAGCATAATACCGTGTGCAGGGGCCAATATGGAGCATAATACCGTGTGCAGGGGCCAATATGGGGCATAAAACTGTGTGCAGGAGTTGCTGTGGAACATAATACCGTGTGCAGTGGCCAATGCCGGGCATAATACTGTGAGCAGGGGCCACTATGGAGCATAATACTGTGTGCAGGGGCCGCTGCGAGGCATAATACAGTGTGCAGGGGCCGCTGCGGGCCATAAGACTGTGTAATACTGTGTGCAGGGGCTGCTGTGGAACTTTATAGTGTGTGTAAATGGGGCGCTATAAACATGGGCTATGGCACCTGTTTATATTATACGCTGTCTGTTTATAGTGACCGTGTGATGTAATTGTAGCCTTGTCACATACTGTAGACATGTACAGGACGAGGCTGTAGTTACATGACATGGCCGCTATGAGATGAAATACACTATGTAAACAGAGAAGCGGTCACGGCGCTTACACAGGTACCATTCAAACAGCTGATCAGTGGGGGTCCTGGGTTTTTGAACCCCACTGATTAGTTTATTAATGACCTGGAAAACCTTTTAATTAGTTAACACCTGGGGTATTATTAATAAGGGGCACTATTTATACAGGGTACACACGGACATTATTAGTATAAAGATGCACTTGGGGGTATTATTCATTATGGGGGGTTATATCATATATTATATAATTGGGGGTAGCAGCAGGATGGGGGCTTTGTGTAGGTGAGGACAATGTGGGTTGGAGGCCTGGAAAAGTGAGGAGCCAAAGATGTCTGTGTTGCAACCTTTACAGAGACAAGTCACAGCTGGAAGAAGTGGTCATGGCGGTCCAGAGGGAAGAAAAGGGAAATGTGAAGGATTAGTCAGAGACGTCACCTGTAAGTCACAGAATGTTACTGCCCTGTATACACCTAAATGATAGAGGATAAATACCTGAGTGATGGGGTCTGTCTGCTGAGACCCCCACTGGGCCTGAGAATTGGGTTTTTTCCCCCCACTAGGTGGGAATCCAGCCTGACCGCAGCCATATATATAGGTGTGTCACTTGGTGGATGGACGAACCCGTGTCGTTCTCATTCACTTTAATGGGAGTGCCAAAGATACCCGAAGTCCAGTACTCAGCTATCTGCGGCGCTCCTATTATAGAGAATGGGGGCCACGTGGGCTCGTCCATCCACCAAGCAGAAGATGTGCGACGTTACTTTCATTGTTAATGCCGTGTTGTTGATCTGATACTGAAGTAATACAGGAAGAAGAATTTTTAAAAACTATTTATAACTTTGTGTATTGTGTATATTGTGCGACGATAACAGTGTGTTAAACTAGTAGCATGGAAACTCAGTTTTTTTTTGTTTTTTTAGGGGGGGGGGCGTCTTTCTATAGTCCGCCATAGGCAGCAAAGAGGCTAGGTTCACCACTGATTGGCACATATAAACTAATATAACCTCAAATTTATATTTAGTTTATAGACCATATTAGTTTATATGTGCCAATAATAGCAGTAATGCAGTTTCCATCTTTGTTCTTTATATACCCATGTGCTATGTCAGAGTGCTGCTACATTTTTTTTGTTTTTATGTATTTTATCACTGTAGCTTGCACCTGTTCACATTGGGAAGTGCTGTCTGAATTTTTCGTGTATATTTATCTAGCTATCTACTATCTATCTACCTATCTACCTATCTATCTATCTATCTATCTATCTATCTATCTACATATCTATCTATCTATCTACATATCTATCTATCTATCTATCTATCTATCTATCTATCTATCTATCTATCTATCTATCACATCTAGATAGATAGATAGATAGATAGATAGATAGATAGATATTTCCACAAACACATACCACTTATAAAAGCCAGAGAATCCCTTAAAGAGGTTGTCCAGGCAAAAATTTTATTTTTTAAATAGGGTAGGGGAGGTGGTGAAAAAAAAAATCATATTCATCTGTCCTCGGCGCTCCGGTGCCTCCCAGCGCGGTCCGGTCCTGCCGGTCCGTTGTTATATTCCATTGGAAGTCCCCTCTGCACGGGACTGCTGAGGCCAATCAGCAGTCTTGGCGAAGGACAGAGGATGTCAAAGCCGGCAAGGAATTCCACTGCAAGAAGACAGCTGAGAAGCAGGACCAGACCACGCTGGGAGGACACCAGAGCACTGGGGACAGGTGAGTATGTTTTTGTTTTTTTGTTTTTTTTTCACCTCCCTCGGTCTAATTAAAAAATAAAATTTAAGCCTTTAAGGTTCTATTAAAAGTGCAAAACCACATGCATGAATCCTGTCCACTCTATCTAGACTTCTGTATTGTGAATTACATAATCCAGCGTGCATTAGAATATAAAACAATCCTTTACTTATGGAATCCATTACCAAAAGGACTATTGGTGGTTCAATATGCAGAAATGGGGACAAATGGCAATGTATTTCTGAAAATAAAAATCAACAAATAGATATAAAAACATACTTAATGGTTTGTGTAAATCTCACATGTTTTTTTCTTTCAAAGATATGTAAGTTATTTCAAGGTTTTTTTTTTCTTGCATCTGGTTAGGTTACTATAGTGATTAAATCTACCAATAATATTAATGCCAAAGCACGTCATCCCACAAAATTCTGCTAGTGCTTTGTGAATTTTTCTATAAATTAAAGCATAAAATACTTGAAAAACAATGTGCAAAATGCAGTTTATACAGGTCTGTATCCTTCACCAGGTGAAAAAGGTAAGGGAATATTCATAACTAGAGATGGGCAAACCTCTGAAGATTTGCTTCATTTCAGGTTCGATGGTTAGGCTGAAACATTTGTTTCAGGATGAATAAGTTTATCCTAAACCAGAAGTGAAACTATTATACTCTGCTGATACCAGCGTCTATTATGGGGCCCAGAGGAGGTGTAGAAATATAATAAACAGTTATACTCACCTACCCTCACCTCTCCTGAGCATCCACGCTCATCTTCATGCCTCTTCCAGCCTCCTGGGTGATGTCACACACCCTGGGGTTGTCACTTAGACTTGTGATTGGGCCTCAACGTTCACATGTGTCGTGCTGACATGATGACGCTTACATTAAAGAGGACCTTTCACCACCTACAACAAATCCAGCTCTTTACTAACAGGTACTGCTCTGCTGATTCTGGCACAGAATTTTTTTCTGTAGCCCACACCATTCCTGAGCAATCAATGTTGTTATTTTGGTGCCTAATATGCTATTTAGACTCTGTACTGTCAGGAGGGCGGTGTCAGACAGGAACAGACAAGGGGTGTGATTCTGAGCTCTGACACTGGCTGCCTCTGATTGGAGCTCTGAGTCACACCCCCTGCCTGACGCCGCCCTTCTGATGTTACAGAGCTGAACTAGCACATCAGGCAACAAAACTAACTGTGCTTGTTGCTCAGGAATGGTGGGGGCTAGAGAGAGAATTCCAACTGTGCTGGAATCAGCGGAGTGGCAACTATGGTAAGATGGTAAGAACTTGAATTGCTGGAGGAGGTGAAAGGTCCTTTTTAAAGAGTCATGATGTCATCACAGCCCATGTGACCACTGAGGCCCAATTACAGGCCTCAGTCGTGACCCAAGTGTTAAGTCAACCAGGTTGCCAGAAAAGGACCCTGAGGGAGGGCCAGACACTACAAGAATGCCCAGGAGAGGTGCAGGAAAATGAGTATACCTGTTTGTTGTTTTACCTCATCTCTTCTTGGCCTCCACTTATTATACTCTGGATTCTGAAGAGACCCCAGAGTATAACAGTTTCACTTTCAGTTTGTGGGTGCTGAACCCCTAAAGTTTCGAGTTTCGGTCGAATCTGAAACCTTTGGAAAATTTGAGTTACAAACCAGTTTGCTCATTTCTATTCATAGCATGAAAATATTACAAAATAAATGAATAAAAAAATAAGATTCCTCAATGACAAGTTATGTGGTAAATACAGAAATAACCCTTACACTCTGCAAATAATGTTAGCCATTATGTAAATTGTACATCTACCTTTTATAATGTATATATCATTATAAATGAGAAGCTTTGTAAATACATTCTAAGGGTATGTTCACACGGCAGAAAATGAAGAGGAATTCCTCATCATTTTCTGCCGCCGGCATTTTCACCCGCGGGCTAGCCATCCTGCTTTGATCTCTGCCTCCCATTGAAAACAATGGGAGGTGGATTGCAGGTGGAATCTGTCCCGGATTTGGCGACGAAATCTGTCCCCAAATCCGTGGCAAATTCCTCCGTGTGAACACAAAATAATACTTATCTTGTACTCATCCTTAGTTACAACCTTTATTAAATGCCAGAGCTGAATTCACAATTCTACTAATGGCCAATGGAAACAGTCCACCAGATTGTTAGACTTTACATCCCTAATGGTTGATAACTTGATAAGGTTGGATAAAAACATAAGTCATCCAGTCCAACCTACCATGCTGATACAGAGGAAGGCAATGAACCCCTATAAGGAGGACACCAATTGGCCCAACAGAATAATACATTTCTTCCCAACTCCAAATATGCCAATTGGACCCTTTAGTTTAGCTGAACTCCTATAATGCAGCAGGACAGCCAGATTATTGTACAGTGTCTGTGCCCACAGGTGAATGCCCTGGTGAATTCTCACGCTTCGTGGTATCGAATTGCATTTTAAACTAAGGACACATTTAGAAAGGCTATTCTACTCCTACCTTTGCCGTTGCATCACACCCCCTGCGATGTCCTGGTCCTCACTCGTGTAGTAAAATAATCAAAATGGCCGCCGCACATGCGCAGAGCCGCACGGAATAGAATCAAGATGGCTGCCGGACATGCGCAGAGCCACACAGAATAGAATCAAGATGGCCACCGGACAAGCGCAGAGCCGCTTGTGGCAGCCATCTTTATCCTATTCCTACACGAGTGGCTCTGCACATGTCCGGCAGCCATCTTGATTGTATTCTGAGCAGCTCTGCCCATGTCCGGCCACCATCTTGATTATATCCCATACAAGGCCGTTTCTGCGCATGTCCGGCGGCCATCTTGATTATATCCCATACAAGACCGTTTCTGTGCATGTCTGGCGGCCATCTTGACTCTATTCCGAGCAGCTCTGCGCATGCCCGGTGGTCATCTTGATTATATCTCATACAAGACCGTTTCTGCGCATGTCCGCTGGCCATCTTGATTCTCTTTTGAGCAGCTCTGCGTGTGCCTTGCGGACCAGGACATCGCAGGAGGCCTGATGCAACAGCAAAGGTAGGAGTAGAATAGCCTTTCTAAAGGCTATTCCAACGTGTCCTTAGTGTAAAATGCATATCTCTATATCCCCAGTCTCTCTTCAGCCAGGAAAATAGCTGTTTTTAATGTGATTCACCGCAAAGTAATTCGCATCGAAGCTAATTGTTTTGGGAAATTCAGCGAAGCTGCTGAATCAAATTTTTGAAAAGTTCGTTCATCTCTAGAGATTACATCAAGGTGCAGAGACAGTCAACCAGTATCCCTCCTCCATGGGCCCCACATTCTCAATCACACTTTAGGGGCCACAATATCCAATCGTCCTGCAGCAACTTTCTGGTCTGCTGCTGTGTGGTTACATACCCCTGCCTCACAGAGCTAAGAAGGTCCAAGTCCAAGGCAAAAGGCAGGGAGGAAATTGTAAAAAGTGGGCCCCCAGAATGAATTTTTCTGATGGGCCCTAGACACTGGCTCCAGTCCGACACTGCTGGTGTACATAGTTCCTGGAATATAAATCACCAGGTTAAGATCTGAAGAGAAATGCAAGAAAAAAAAAAAGCTGAACTAGCAGAACTGTGAATACAGCTCTGGGACATATTACATGCTGCTGGTCAGCATCATAATGTGATTAATTATTTAGCATCATTGTGTATTTTATGTGATGGATTTCAAAAGTTAGTTAAATCTTTATGTAAATTAATTACATTTTTTTCAATAAATGCTCAATTTTGTGCTAATTAGCTACAGTATTCCCCACTATAAGATTATTTTATTATTGCTTCTTTAAGTAGCTGTTGTTTGCCAATAATTCAGATTCTTTGTGGCAGAATCAGCAGAATCTAGGCAGTCACACTTCACACATTAAATATATTACATTGTAGCACAGAACTATAGCCCCTTAATGACCCGACCTGAACAAGCCTTTAAGTTTTTATGAGAAATACTTTTTTTTAAAGAATTTTTAATTTTATTTCCAATTTTCCATGTCACTATCTATATTTTTTAAAAAGTACAATATCCTGCAATTTTCATACTAAAGTCTAATACTAGTCTTACACTTGCTAATTCTGTATAGGTTTTAATTGCAGCAGTGGCCTCATTTACATTACTAGCCAGACAGACTGGATTGCAAAGGAAGTTCACACCTTACAGATAACACCCATAAGTGACCCATCATTGCATCCACTACTGACAATACATGATGTTGCAGCTTATCTTCTCCCCTCCCTGCACAGAACATGTCTAGAGGAATCCGCTCCTCACAATTTCTGCCTGACTATGACTATAATGTAAAGCGTGTCACTAGATGCTATTAATAGAGCAGTGGAGAATCTCAGACAAGATGGCTGCCCCCATAACCATGTACATGAAATAAAAGAAAAAAAAATAAGAAGAAAGTACAAAAATTGTGATACAGTCCTTTTCAGACCCTAGAGTATAATGATCGGAAGTCCAGGGACAAACCTGTAAATCTGGCCAAAACATGGACCAAATTTTCAAGTTTTTTCTGTGTGAATGTGGGGTCATACTACTAAAGTGTGCATGGAGCCAAAATATACATTTTTTGAGTCATTGTTGAGTCATAATTTAGTATTGTAGAAAATTCTACAATTCGTTGTTCTCAGTAAAATTTTTCCATTTGAAGCTCTGAAAGAGTTGGGCGACAACCCCTACAGAGGTGCTATAATGTTTTCTGACTAAAAATTAAAGGGGTTGTCCAGGATATTTTTTTTTTAATTAAGCCGGAGAAGGTGAAAAAAACAAAACAAAAACATATTTGTCCCTGGTGCTCCGGTGTCTCCCAGCACGGTTCGGTCCTGCTGCTCTCATGTTTTCTTCCAGTGGAAGTCTCCGCCGCACGTAACTACTGATGATCCGTGTCCTGTCCTTCGGCCACTGAGGCTGCTGATTGGCCTTAGCGGTCACTTGACCACTGATGCCAATCAGCAGCCTAAGGAAAGGGACACTTGAATTCCTGGCAAAAGACAGTGGAGCAGCAGGACCAGACCACGCTGGGAAGCACCGGAGCATCAGAAACAGGTGAGTATGTTTTTTTTTTTTTCACCTTCCCCAGCCTAATTTTATTTATTTTTTTTAAATATCCTGGACAACCCCTTTAAATAACTTTTTTTTACCAAGTTTACAGAAAAGAAAAACTAGGAATTCTAGCTATTGCTGATTATGTTTTAATAATTATTATTACATTGATATATGTTGCACCTTGTCTCCATTTGTTTTGGTGATTTTGGCCTTAAGGCAGATTGCAAATAATACACATGAATAAATCAATATCTCATCATTTTTATGCCAACACATCAGACATTCAGTTTTACTACATATTTGTCCCATATAACCACAGTGACATTTATAAAAACAAATTAAAATATGACTTTTATTTACCACTTGAAGACAAGAACAAATATCTCCAATAAAGCAATGCCCCTGAAGCTCTCACAAGTGGCAAGATCCGACTCCGAGAGCAGAAAAGTTATTAAAATTACAATATAATCTTTTTTTCCTGATGAACTATGTAATTAGAATATTAATTCTGATATAGATCAAGTTATGCCTAAACCCTGAGTCCTGCACAAAAACTCTTCCCTTTGCCAATCTAACAAAACTCCTTGCTCTATGTCCAGTACAGCATTGGTAGCCATCTTCATTATACTGATAGAAGAAGTAATGTCAGATGCCAACTGAAGGACATCTTTTGGGGCAAAGGGGGCATCATATAGATAAACTGTCTGCAGTCATGATAACGCTAAAATATTTATGGCTCAATGGTATAAAATAGTTTATATAAGGAATATAAAAATTGTAATTTCAATGTATAAGATAAGAAAGGAACATCCTTTGAAGGTTTTTTCCACTGTAGACATCTATTGCCTATACACAGGATTGGGGTCAGATAAGTGTCGCTAAAGGTCTAGTAGCTGGACCCCTCAGTGATCAGGAATATTTTGGGGTTGCAAGTTCCATGGCCACTTTTTCATTCAGTTCCATAGGGCCGCAATCCTTCTACTGCTCCATTCTCATGAAGCACTCAGGGGAACTTGCACACCCCTGTTCTCCTAATCTCTGGGACTCACAGTGGTTGGATGGATCATCTGCCAACTGGGGAAAAGTGCATGCATAAATGGACAACTAGACAAAACAGACACCACTAAATATTTGTATGCCTTGCAGCTTGTAAAGGACTCATGAAGGGCGAGAGCCCCAACCTAGGCTGGGTACATCTACTCCTTAACACAAGTAACAAACCATGCTGCCCATCTTTACAACAAAGAGTCACTGGAAGGGTGTAGCTGAGTGAACCGGTTGCAGAAGTTTATCATCCTTTGGCACCTTGTTGGTTGCCTATTTTGGACACCCATGATTATATGGAGTTCTCAGATGGTGGGAAAATCTATTAAATCAGGTGTTTCCTACACCAGTCTCAACCCATTCTCCCACTGGCTCAAAGTTTCAGGTATAACTATTAGTAATAGTAAATCTGACAGGCTAGGGTGCCCAGGCCCTGACCCCCTCCACCCAATTCCTTAAGAAGTGGTAAGCAGAGCACAGAAGGAATACATTGGCAAATCTTTGGTGCAAATATGGCCAAAGTTGTACCACATGCATGCAAGTTTTCTGGCATAGACGATATAGTAAATTCCCCTCAGTGTTTTAATAATGAGGGGGGTTGGGGGTCTGTAAATTTTTATTTAATCTATAGGAATAAAAACATTAAGCAGCACCCACTGATATCAGTGGACACTTGGGTTTTCAACATGGAGAGTCTTTTTTGTAGTCGCTCTACATTGTAGCTAAAGCAACAGGTCATGCCGAGGCATTGTGTGCAGCAAACAACCCCTATAAATGGAGCAATACATAAAAGGTGCATTGTGAATATTAATCTAAACAGGCATGAGTGTATGCACCATAGATATAGAAAATGCTGTAGCCATGGGGCACTTGAAATGAGGGAACCAAATCCAAGTTGGTTTCATGACTCTTTTTCTATCATACTTGTGGAAGAGTGAAGAAATCAGGCGATACCTTTTAGAGGCTGAGTATATTTGATAGTAAGCTTTCGAGAGTGCTAGCTCTCTTCTTCAGAGATGGTGTAATACAAGAAACTGAAAATTCACACACTTTTTATACACACACAAGACATGGATCTTCAAAGGATCTTGGAATAAATCTGACCTGTTGTAAATAACTTCTCTACTTATATTGCATTTTGTTATTCCAACATCCTTTGAAGATCCATGTCTTGTGTGTGTATAAAAAGTGTGTGAATTTTCAGTTTCTAGTATTACACCATGTCTGAAGAAGAGAGCTAGCACTCTCAAAAGCTTACTATCAAATATACTGTAACATTTTACCCTAGTAGGTAGTATGGCGAAAATAAATGTTACCAATTTAATATCTTGGTGCTTGGACAATTGTGGCTCTCCCCTCTCTCCTAATAAGGAGGAGGTAGAGCATATACCAGCAGGCGTATCTTGGGCTTTCATTACATTGATTCTTAGGCTTCCGTATTTTAAGATTATGACAATAACAGTTACATTTCATCACTGAGACATAGATAGTTTCATATGGGTGGTAGTTAGAAAATTTACTGCCTATAGGCATTTTGGCATATTGTAGTCAGGTGACCCCATCCACCTATAGGGGATCGGTTTTGATGAATAGATATAAATCCTAGACCCTTCTGATCTAGGCTATAAGAACCAGCCCCATCAGATTAATTTTTGCTATAAACCCATCTATAAACAAGATACATTGTAAACTCTTGACACTACCAAGGAATTAGTCCGGGATTATTCAAAAGCCTCTACAACGGTAAAGTTACATCAAAGAATTATCCAAGTTTTCTAAACTAACAAACATGGATGTGTATTGTTTCCTAATCGTCTGTCACATTTCTTCATGTTTATAATATTATCTCAGAGGAGAAGAATTCTTGGGGCTGTTACGGTGGGATCAGATCTTTGCTGACCCTTGTCCTTCCCTCGGCTCACATACTTTACTTTCTTAAACTTAAAATACAATAGAAACAAATCTCCATGTTGGTAGCCGGGGGGCGCAATCAATGTGTCATACAGGATTTCAATTGTATCCCTTAAATATTTTTCGTACTGATGACTTTTACACCTCAGCATTATGCGGGATTATAGTGAGCATTTTATCATGTATTATTCTTGGCGTCCTCACAAATGCTTCTATAATGAAGAGGAAGAATTACAAATAAAAGAGGTTTACAGCCTTCAGATGTTTTCATTTATCTTTTCTTCTGGTGTGGCTCACTGAACTTCAATGTTAATCATGGGAGAGACGAGAGAAAAGCTGATTTCATTTCCATTATTCATCCTCCCTCGTCATCGCTGAGGTATTTGTAGCCTTGATCTCAGTCGTATTGTTTCTCCTTCTCCTTTATCGTGTAGTCATGAATAGTGTCATGTACACCAAGATCTTATGGGCATGCCTAGAGGAGGCGGGAAGAAAGAGGTGAAAAATTATTAAGACTGACATTAAAGGGATTTATTCTGCTCTATTCTTAGGATAGGTCATCAGTATCAGATCAGCGGGGGTCCTGGGAGTCATCTACTATACAAGAAAACAGGATCTGAACTGAAGTACCTTAGCACAGCCACTAGATGGAGAGCTATCTGCTTCCTGTTCTGTTCTCCATATGGTGGCTGTTGAGAACAGCTGATCTGTGGAGGTCCCATGTGTTGGACTCCTGCCAATCTAATATTGGTGACCTGTCCTAAGGATATAAAATCAATATCATTTGCCCAGAAAACCCTTTTAAATTAAGTCAATTATACTGTACCGATTTGTCTAGTATATCTATTGATAATGTCTGTCAATATTTCTCTATCTATCTATCTATCTATCTATCTATCTACATATTATCTATCTATTTTGTATCTATCTATCTATCTATCTATCTATCTATCTACAGTATCTGTCTATCTAGCTATCTCTTTCTCTCATATCTATTTTATATCTATCTATTGATCTATCTTTCTATCTACATCTATTTATCTATTTTGTATCTATCTTTCTAATATCTATCTATGTAACCATATATCTCTCTTATACCAATCTTTCTATCTATCTATCTATTGATGTAGAACTCTTTGTAACTGTCAAGTTAAAATTTCCTATCTACCTCATACCTATCTATCTATCTATCTATCTATCTATCTATCTATCTATCTCATATCTTCCTATCTATCTATGTACCTCATTATCTATCTATCTATCTATCTATCTCTTATCTATCTATCTATCTATGTATCTATGTATCTATCTATCTATCTTCTATCTATCTATCTATCTATCTCTTATCTATCTATCTCTTATCTATCTATCTATCTATCTATCTATCTATCTATGTATCTATGTATCTATCTTCTATCTATCTATCTATCTATCTATCTATCTATCACATCAGCCTTAATTGCTACAGTTCTTACTGATTTATAGAAATTAATGAGGAATGCAGGAAATCTCATGACTATTCATTTTTTATCTCTTAGTAATATAATTTCTAATTAAACTCATAATTTCCCTGCCTTTTCAATGTGTGAAGTAATCCTGCAAGATCAAATTTAGTTTTAATGATTTCTGGGGTTTGTTTGGAACGACTACATGTTTGGTGAGGCTGTTTATGGGAAATGGAAATAATATTTTATAATTTGTAACTTACAAGTCTGTAAACATGAAGGTTAGAAGAGGGAGCTCAGGATTAGAAAATAATACTCGCTTTCTTCCAGAAACAGCTCCACATCTATCCTCAGGTTGTGTCTGTTATTGCAAGTCATCTTTGTTGAAGTGAATGGGGCTGAGCAGCAACACTGCATACAAACTCTGGACATCTTTTTCTGAAAGAAATAATCTATGTCTTTCTAATCCTGGACATTTCCCTTTGAAGAAGTTTTCCAGGATAATGAAAAAAAAAATTATACTCTCCTACCGCTGTTCCTCGGCCCAGACAGTACATCGCCCATTTCTTCCAGTCCTCATACTGCATTGGGTGGAAGTGCAAGGGCTGAAGTGACCACTGTGGTCAATAACAGGCCTCACATGTTGGGTACCAGTGACATATTATATTAGATTACAAGTATATTATATTATATTATATTAAATTATATATGCAACATACTTTATATATTCAATATTGATATATAATACACATATACACATGTGGACAAAATTGTTGGTACCCCTCGTTTAATGAAAGAAAAACCCACAATGGTCACAGAAATAACTTGAATCTGACGAAACTGGAATTTGCCAAACTACATGTTGACAAGCCACAAAGCTTCTGGGAGAATGTCCTATGGACAGATGAGACAAAAATCAAAATTTTTGGCAAGGCACATCAGCTCTATGTTCACAGACAGAAAAATGAAGCATTTCTTGAAAAGAACACTGTCCCTACTGTGAAATATGGAGGAGGCTCTGTTATGTTCTGGGGCTGCTTTGCTGCATCTGGCACAGGGTGTCTTGAATCTGTGCAGGGTACAATGAAATTTTAAGACTATCAAGGGATTCTAGAGAGAGATGTGCTGCCCAGTGTCAGAAAGCTTGGTCTCAGTCGCAGGTCATGGGTCTTGCAACAGGATAATGACCCAAAACACACAGCTAAATACACCCAAGAATGGCTAAGAGGAAAACATTGGACTATTCTGAAGTGGCCTTCTATGAGCCCTGACCTAAATCCTATTGAGCATCTTTGGAAGGAGCTGAAACATGCCGTCTGAAAAAGGCACCCTTCAAACCCGAGACAACTGGAGCAGTTTGCTCATGAGGAGTGGCCAAAATACCTGCTGAGAGGTGCAGAAGTCTCATTGACAGTTACAGGAATCGTTTGATTGCAGGGATTGCCTCAAAAGGTTGTGCAACAAAATATTACGTTAAGGGAGCCATCATTTCTGTCCACGCCTGTTTCATGAGTTTTCTTTTTTTTAAAATTCTGTTGAAGCATGGTTGAAAAGCAATGTCTGACTTTCATTTGTTCATTTTCATAGAATTTTTATATATTATTACTTTTGTCAGATTCAAGCTATTTCTGTGATCATTGTGGGTTTTTCTGTTATTAAGCGAGGGGTACCAACAATTTTGTCCATGTGTGTATCTCTTATATATATAACAATGAGTTTCTGTCTGTCTCTTCTTTATGCGTGACCAAATGACTGGACCGATCCTAACCAAATTTGGCACACAGGTACATCAGGTGTTCGGGGGAGGTTTTAGACCAGGTCTCAGCATTCTAGGACGTACCGTTCCTGAGATACAGTATTCCCAAAAAATGACCTGCATTAGCCAATACAAAACTGCAAGTCTTTCACTCATATTCCAACTGTCATACACGCGGTCACATGTGTTTTATCAGCCAATAGAAGTTCGCAGGCGCTTAGTCTCCACATGCACACAGCTTTACTCCAGGTTTCCATAACAACCCAGCCATTTTTCTTCACTGCTGTAGGTCAGCTTTAAAGGGGCAGGGCGCTGTGGATGACACTGTTACACAAGGTAACATACACACAGCTTTACACCAGGTTTCCATAGCAACCAACCTATTCTTATGAGGCCACTACACAAACAAAAAATAAAATATATCCATGTGAAACCGGGTCCTTCTGCTAGAATATATATACTGTATATATATTTGTATGTATTAATACTACAGTATAATAGACTATAATAATAGAAACTGTTATTTCTGCATTTGCTAACCAGGGTGACGAAATCTAATCTAAGATCCCTGCTGGATGGGTTATATGTGGCTCTTATGTATATATTTATACTGCAGATGTGTAAGGTTAATGCAAACTGTTTTACATTTCAATGCATTTTTCATATGAACTCATCATTAAAGTGATTTTCTGAGAATAAAGTGTTGAAAATAAGCGATATAGTCAGCATCCAGCTATAAATACAGCATTAGGTCAGTTTCACAAGGCCATAGCACAGCTGTATAATTACAGGTTCTACAGTGATCTATGTCATTCAGTAGAGCTGGAGGGGGAAGGGGGTGTTGCAGAATGTGACTGTATTATTATGGCCATGTGTTCTAAAAGTTAATGGAGATTTTATAAAATTGAACATCCATATAGAGATTCTATGGAGCCACTTTGTACATGTCAGTCTTCAGACCCTTATACTGATAATATGTGCTATGTGGCATGGTACATGAGATCTCAGCTGGCAGACAGAATGGGAAATGACCAAAAGCCTCCCATACATTGTACAGCCCATGTAAAGGGACTTGGGAGTTAAATTGGGAGTTAATTGACTGAAATGCCAATATTTAACAATAGTTTCATAAGACGTCTTTAAGAGAGTTGATGAATGGATCCGCCACCCCCTTACATAAATTCCACTGCTGGCATAGATTTCTGGTATCATTTATGTCAAAAAGTGGCCCCACCATGCTCCCTTTGAGTAAAGTGGCATGTAGGACACAAAACTTAAAATTGTATTTATGAGGCTAGCGCTCCGCCATCGCTCCGGAGGGCTTTCTGCCTCCCTCTGCCCATTTTTAGTGATCGGGAGGCTGCTGATGGGTATGAAAGGCATCATCTATGTGTCTGGTGTGTTCTTTCAGCGCTCCTAGTAGCCAAACAGCACCATTTTTATCTGATGTGAACCATTGCTTTACCTGATGTGAGGTGAAGTAATGGTTCACAGCAGGATGCAGACAGGCCCAAATGGTATAAGGTGGGGACTGCACAGGTGCATAATACTAATAATGTAACCACTGACACACCATGTGCAAGGGGGTGGAAGCCTAGGAATCCAAATGCACACAGATAAGGCTTATATAAGGTGCCAGTCCCATGATATTGTGAGGTGTGCTATGCTGGTTTACAGACTATTGTTGATACCCATACTATTATATCAAGTGTGCTGCCCGACACCTATATGCATACATACCACTAGTACCAACACCCCATTTTCCCTCAACCAAGATAAGAAGGCCTGGCTGCTTCCTGCAAAAATAGGTTAATAATCATGAGGTATTAGTAGATATTTTGAACAAGATACTCAAGCTTGCAACCCAAGGGTCCCCATATCTTGTGAGTTCTTCTGCTGAAATGAAAAACACTTTACTGAAAAAGGACATCAATATAAATCATATCACTGAAAAAGAGACCACATTTACCTGAGGTTAGATAAAGCAATGGTTCACTGCAGGATGCAGACAGGCCCGAATGGTATATGGTGGAGGCCTCACAGTTACAAAATACTGATATAACTACAATCCATGTGGGGATATTCCAAATTATGGGCGGTATAAGTGTTTTTTTGTTTTGTTTTTTTTTTAGTTTGCCTGCACCCTGCCTGGTCTCTGATTATTGTACTATAGGGCCTGAAGAAAACTGATAACTGATTGTGGGTGACAACATCTCAAATCTTTTTGAAAATTCATAATGAAACCATTTTGTTACAAATCCGTTTGTTCATCTCTAAAAATACATACAATTCAATATTTTTTTTTGATTGATGCAAAGGATTTAAATGTGAAGGATTTTCTTACGTTCAGGGCTGTCCCATAAAACCATCACCCCTACAATTGCAAGGCAGGTACCGACACAGATGCAATTGGAATCTTCGGAGCCTCAATACAAAATCTGTTACATTGCCTCCGCCTACTATCTGCCTTTATTGGTGTCTTTTTCACAACAGAAAGGTACCAAAGCCTGGGTGTTAACGGGGTTGTCCAGACAAAAAATGTATATGTTAAATAGGCCAGGGGAGGTGAAAAAAAAAAATCATACTCGCCTTTCTTTGGTGCTCCGTTGCCTCTGAGCGCACTCTAGTCCTGCCAGACCTTTGCTATCTTCCATGGGAAGTCCCCGCCACAAGTGACCGCTGAAGCCACTGATTGGGGCACATGATATCGTTACCTGTGACATTCTGGGGTCTCTTCCTGAGGCCGCTGAGGTTGCTGATTGGCCTCAGCTGTCACGTGGCCACTAAGTCAATCAGAGGGTTCAGTGGAAGGGATCTGGAATGTCACAGCCGGCGAGCAGTTTCATTTTGAGAAGACAGTCCACCAGAAGGGCCGGGCGGTGCTGTAAGGACACCGGAGCACGGGGAGAGGTGAGTATAATTTATTTTTATTTTTTTCCCTCACCCGGCCTATTTAAAATATAAAAATTTGCCTGGACAACCCCTTTAATACTATCCTTACATGCTCTACGTAAAGCTGAAATAGCTGAAAACTGATAGACAATTGAAACCCCTTCACTATTGATGGCAGCATCTCATGGGCAAAACCATCGGGATTTGAGTTTTCTCCCATATCAGTCATTGAAAGCTAACCACAACACTCTAAAAATACTTAAGGGTTAAGACATGAAATATTTTCCATAAGGTGTCTGTAATTTTTCACATGAATGATTGTGAAAACGTTGACTATATCAGGATTGAAATTGAAATTCAAGAACCTTCTCACCGCATGTAGTTCATCAAATATAAATGTAAGGATATCAAACAATGGACGAGTAAATGGTTTAAGATTTAATAATGTCAGGAAAGTTCAGTTTAGTGGAAGTATATTGTTCGCCGTAATCTCTTCCTTCCCCCATAAATTGATCTTGATCTGTTCTGTGCAAGCAACAGGTAGCGTATTAAGAAGTAACGCAATCTCTCAGCTGGACATTTTCTATGTTTGCAGAGTGATATGTTTTATGTGATGATTTTAATTTATTTTAGGCAGAAGTGGTCAGCAGGCCATCAATTTCAACATTTTACCGATTACATTTCGCTACAGTTAAAAACTGACAACGCCCCAGGAGTTTATCTAAATACGTTTGATTCTTAATACATTGCATTAGTCAACTATTATTCCTGGTTGATATAATCCCGCTTATTATCAAAGTTATAATTACTTTTTTCAAATCACTCTTAATACACGTTCAGTTCAAAGGATGAAAATCGCAAAAATAGCGAAATTCAGGCACAAGTTCATTTATGAATATTCGACGGAATGCAGAAATAATTGTGTGTCATTGTGCGAACACGAAGCTTAGAAGAGTAATAATAGTAATAATAATAACAGCAACAACAACAATAATAATGGAACAATATCCTGTAAAATAAAGAGAAAAGAGTAAATATACAACGCGTTTTTCTGTTGTAATTGAGTTATATTCCTTTGTATCTTTTTTTTTTTTTAACCATTTTTTCTATTAGAAAGGGGGAAGGTGGATGGGGGGCTGCAGTGAGAATTAAAAACATCTATTTATGCAATACCGCTGTTCTCCTCTGCTTTGGTATTGCTAAAATAACCAAATGGAATTTGCTATCTATTGACTGTTCTGCAGTTTCTCAGTTATGTATTTATAACTAAAAAACACAAAAAAAGTAGCGGATTAGTCTTTTAGGCTGAGGTCCCATGTTGCGGAAACACAATTTTATTTGTTGCAGATTTTGCTGCAGTTTTTAGAGCCAAAGCCAAGAATGGCTACAAAAGGAATGGGGAATATATAGGAAGTTCTTATACTTCTCTTTCTGCTCAATCCACTGCTGGCTTTGGTTCAAAAACCGCAGCAAAATCTGCAACAAAAAAGCTGCGTTTCTGCAACGTGGGGTCTCAGCCTTAAGGCTAAGGCCGCATGGTATGGAAGTGCAGTGTTTTTGGATGTTGCAGGAAACCATTGGAAAAACACAGAGCTTTTTTCAGTCCTGGGAATGCGAATTAGATTCCATTAATCTGATATATGCTGCGGAAAGAATTATTGCAGAAAATGCTGTGTTTGCAAAAATGCATGTGTTTTTGGAAAACGCAGCATGTTAATTTTACTTGGAGAAACATTGTGTTTTTTCAATAGACTTATGAAGGGGGAGGAAAAAAAATTAAAGACGCAATGGAAAAGTGTTAAAAAATGCAAGCTTTTTTTTTTTTCTGTGTTTTGGTGTTTTTTTCTGCAGAATTTTTTTTGCTGTGTTTTGCTAAGTGTGGCCTTAGGCTGGATTCACACCTACTCTCGTTGCCCGTTCAGGCATTCTATCCATCATTCTGCATTTTTCAGGTGAATACGGGAAACGTTTTTTAAGCAGATTAGGTTTCTGTTCATGGGGTCCACTTGGACCCCACGATCGGAAACCCAAACTCAGTTGTGAACCTAGCGTATGCCTTAGACTGAGGCTGCACATTACAGAAACACCATTTTTTTTGGCTGTTGCAGAAAACACATAATTTTACAGACCCAAAGTGAATGACATTTCATATAATCATATCCATACTTATGGGTAAAAAAAAAAATTGAAAAAAAGTTGCAGGAAAGGCAGTGTTTTCAAAAAATATGTTTTTGAAAAACTCAGCATGTTAATTATACCTGCAGAAATGCTGTGTTTTCCCCATTTATATGGGGGGAAGCAGACATGAAAAATACAGTGGAAAAAAAGGGAAAAACATAAGAATTTTTGCAGTGTATTCTTCCTGCTTTTCAGGTCTATTTAGCTGCGTTTTGCTACGTGTGGCCTTAGCCTAAAGGTAGCCTGGCATATTGGGCAAGATTTCTGATCTGTAGCACCATCCTGTAGAACAATGGGAACTGAGCAGATTGATATATAGTATTCTCGGACACAATTCAGTATAACTAAGGAAGTAGTAGAGCTGATGCCTCTGTTGTTCCTGGTGATCATGTGATCGCCGGCTACCTACCTTTCAATAAAACATTTGAATTGAAAAAAATATATACATAAACGAAAGTATATTATAAAAAATATAAACGTACATATATTATAAAAATATAGATGTAAATATATTATAAAAAATATAAACGTACATATATTATAAAAAATATAAACAAAATTTATGGTCTGTTTTGGTTTATGTTGTTTAATGTTGTTTTATTTGTGAAAATCAATAAAACATTTGAATTGAAAAAAAAAAATATATAAACCAAAGTATATTATAAAAAAATTTAAACGTACATATATTATAAAAATATAGATGTAAATATATTATAAAAAATATAAATGTACATATATTATAAAAAATATAAACAAAATTTATGGTCTGTTTTGGTTTATGTTGTTTAATGTTGTTTTATTTGTGAAAATCAATAAAACATTTGAATTGAAAAAAATATATATATAAACGAAAGTATATTATAAAAAATATAAATGTACATATATTATAAAATCAAATACAAATAAAAAAAAGTAACACTCACGCAAAATGCAAAGAGTCACCATAGCAGCCCTGTTCACCTATGACTACACATATAATCTATTAAAATGACTGACACAAAATTTGGAACAATTTTAATAACTTATTTTGGAATTGGTATCTACGGTTTCATTAAATGGTTAGCAGCAGGGTGTTATCAAAGACTTTATACTAGTGACCTATCCTTAGGAGCAGTGTAATAGTGTTTGATGCTATCCATTTTATCCAGTGTCTGCATGTAGGATTGGAAGTTGGAATCTATTCCCAGTGGATATTGAGGTCTTACTGTAATTTACAATTTTAAGGAATGAAAAATTATCATTTGAATTTTTTTTTTCACTTTTTGTGCAGTTTACTTCTAACGAAACAAAATAAATCAATAAAATAAAGGCAATAATCATTAACTCCATTAGCTCACAAAAAATGTTTTGGTAGCCAAAAAAAAAATAAAAAAGAGTTAAGGATGTTAAACAATCACATGCACAAAAACGTTACAATGTTGTCTTGTTATTAACCCCTTCCCACCACAGCCATTTTTTGTTTTTCTATTTTTGTTTTTTACTCTCCACCTTCTAAAACCCGTAACTTTTATTTTTCCATTCGGAGCCATATAGGGCTTTTTTTTTGTTTTTTCTGGACAAATCACACTTCCTAATAGCATCATTTAATCTTCTGTACAATATACTGTAAAGCTGTAAAGCTCAAATGTGTATACTTTTTGTAATGTTTTTATACCTTTAAAAAAAAAATGTAAAAGTTTTTTTAAAAAATTCCATGCATTCACATATTCTGACACCGGTCTACGGAACTGTGTAGGGCTCTTTTTTTGCTGGAGAAATTGTAGTTTTATTGATATCATTTTTCTTGGAGGAAAGTGATGAAAAAAATGGCAATTTAGTCATGGGATAAATATTTTGATATTTGAATAGCATTTTTGGACCAATTTATCTGCCTCTGTTGTTGGCTCTAACACACCCAGTTGATAACACTCATTTGTCAATAAATTTATTAATTTCTAGGAGTTCCAGCGCAATGTAGAATCTTAACTCATGCAGAGGTGGCAGAAATGTTGAGAAATCCTTTTTTCACCTAATAAAGATGTTTTTTTTTTTTGTGGAATCTGGAAGTTGGAAATCCCCTTTCAAAAGCATTAGCAGTAGGTATAAGTAATATTTACCACAGCTTCAGCAAACATCCTCAGCCCTTTGTTTGGCGTCAATGCCAGTGTAGCATTTTGAAGAATGTGCAAAATAGACAAAAAACATTGGGCAGGCTTCATTTTCCATTAATATTCTTTACAATAAATGTGGATATTGAATTTATGCAGCATAATATTCGCTGTAAGACACAGCTTGGTTTAGATTATCTAAGCCCGAGGCACAAACATTTACGATTTTTCATAGCACTTGAAAAATAAAAATGGATTAAAAACTAAGTAGGTCATACATTACTAATGCAGCGTTAGGAACTGTGCTCGTTTTAGCAAGGTGGCAAAATCTCAATGCAAAATAAATCTATTCATCCCCACAATCCGGGAGAAGCAGAAAAACAGGAATTCGTCACAGCGAAATAAGTTTCAATAAATACATGTAAAACTTTTGCAATAAAAGCCGACGTTTTACACCAAAGCTGCTTAAGTTTGAGAAAATGAACATTGGAGAGGTTTTCGACTTAGCTGTAATAGCTGTGTTTTATTGTGTGATATTAGCTTTATAATCTTTTAAGCTAAGGGTCTTATGGAGGCAGATTCATTTACTTTATGTTTCTATTTCTAGCTTTTACATCTAGTGAACATGACCTCATTTTTGTAGCGATTGTACAGCACATTCTGGATATTCTGAATTTGATATATTGTATTAGCTAGCTCTATCTATCTGCAATGTCCTGAGCTGCGCAGCGTGGTAAAGGTGCAGTTAGGAGTAGGCACAAGATGGCAGTGACACTGGTGACTGATCCTCTTATGCCCTAGGGTGGCACAGTGATAAGGGAGTCACACAGAAGTGATGGTGTAAGGTCCCCCAGGGCACCAGCACCATGTAATAGGCTTTTGGGCTGCTTTTGGTATTAGGTGCAAATGAAGAGGATGGCAATGCAAAAAAAGTCTTAGTTTTTGCAAAGATGCATCTAGTTACAAAACAACACAGTGGAGCGTTTGGCTCTTTACACAAATGGACAGGAGTGACTATTCTTTCTACATGTTTGGAACTTTACATGCATGGACACACTTTCCATACATCTGGCACTTTACACACATGGACAGGAGTGACTATGCGTCCTTCTTCCTAGGTCCTGTGACCCTTTCCACCTTGGCAATCTGGGACCTCCTCCTTTCCAATAATTCTTGGCAAAAATACAGGACAAATTTTAGCTGTGGACACCCAGGTTTCCTCACTGGCTCAGGAGTTGAGATGTTCAATATGAGAAAAAAATGGCTGCCCCACTTGTGATTTGCGCAAAAGAAGAGCAGAATGCAGTGATTCCTTTTTGTAGTCTGAGGTTGTGTCTGTTGCCGATATTTATCAAAGACACTGTGCACAGTATGGAGAAAGTGTTTTGTCACAAAGAAGTGTGTATGAATGGATAGAGAAGTTCAAGGAAAGTCACACAAGTGTCCGCTATGGACAATGGGTAGCAGGGTGGCTCAGTGGTTATCACTGCAGCCTTGCAATATTTGAGTCCTTGGTTGGAATCCAACCAAGAACAACATCTCCTTGGAGTTTATATGTCCTCCCTGTGTTTGTGTAGGTTTCCTCCCACACTCCAAAGACATACTGATAAGGAAAGTAGATTGTGAGCTCTATATGGGTCAGTGACTGACAATGTTTGTAAAGCGCACATCCTATTTAAAAAATAACATTTTTGCCCAGACAACCCCTTCATTTATGTTTAATGAAAGTTGATCAAAATAAATTCTATAGGTAGACAATTTTTGACTTACCCTTGTATATAAGAATATCTATCTATCTATCTATCTATCTATCTATCTATCTATCTATCTATCTATCTCATATCTATCTTTCTTTTTTTCTTCCTTCTCTCTCTCTCGCTCTCTTTTTCTTTCTATCTATCCATCCATCTAGTATTTATTTCTGGATTTATCTGATGTCTGTCTATTATATTGCTTATTATTGTCTTTATTATGTGATGACTCCACATGTAATGGCTTACTTTGCTGGGGATGCCTCATGCACACTAATTGTATATTCATTGATGTTTGGCCACAAGTCTTTAAATGTTAATATAGCCTGCGGTAACCATATGGTGTCTGGGATAAAAACTTAGTTGAGATTCTCATTTTCCATGGGTCTCTGCCAGGGGCCATTTTTTCGCTTAGAAAATCATGATCTCAGTGTTTCAATAATTAATGTTCCTTACAATATCATTTGCTTTATTATTTATCTGCGGAGCAGATCGCACTCACTGCAGTTCACAATATAAGTCAACAACATATACAAAATCCCTGAAGTGGCTTTTGAGATGGCGACAAAGACTTTCAAAGAGATTTCAGTTTAAGCACATAATAAAATATGGATGCATTCAAGTGAATGAGAGCTGAGCTGCAGTAACCCAGCATGGCCACTACACAGTGTACGGAGCCATCTGCCCATTCATGGCAAAAATAGCAGCATATAGTCAAGGAGGGATAAAAAGGGGCAAGATTACTATGTGGGGGTGGCACTAACAGGGGATGGGAATGATGGGAAGCTTGTATGCACAGACATGTCTTCATGGCAGTCTGGGCCCAGATAGAGAAGAAAGGGAAATGTAAATGCTGCTAAAAGGTTTGGATGGGACATGGCTGATGGTTGTGAGAAGTTGTACAGGGCGTCTCAAGAGGAGTTTTTGCACCAGGGTCTGTGAGCTTAAAAGGGTTGTCCAGTAAAAACATTTTTTTTTCCTGAAGACTTGGAAAGGTGAAAAAAAACCCTACTGGCTCCGGTGCTCTGGTATTCCAGGTGACATATGTGAGTGACGTCCTGGGCCCTTTCCTTAGGCCACTGAGGCCAATCACGTGCGGGGCGGACATCTGCCAGAACAAGCCCCGGGGTGCTGAGGCACTGGACAGTGGCCTGGGACACCAGTGCGCAGGGGACAGGTGAGTATGTTTTTTTTTTGTTTGTTTGTTTTTCCACATTCCCCGGGTTCCAGGAAAAAAACTGGACAACCCCTTTAAGTTGTGCCCTTGGCTGAAATGACTAGTGTTGCTCATCGACTATATTACAGGGCCAAATATATCCTAATGTTTTCTAATTGGACATCAGTGACATAAGTCGTTGCTATGTTGTTTTTACAGCATATTATGGTGTATATCATTTACCATAGTTTATTACATAAGTATCTCTCTTTATCTCTCACTGTAAATGGTAGATCCAGTTATCCACACTGAAATCTTCATGAACGAACCATGTATTAGATATGACACAATGATAATGGAAAGGAAATTACTGAAATTGAATTCTCCAGCTCAAAAGTGAGCAATCATTTTTCTGGAAGGGAAAATGTTTTCATGTGTCGGCTGAGTCAGCAGGCCCTCATATATGAATTTTATGAAAGATTTAGCAGCACGAGTGGAATCAAATACAGGTGGCTCTCCGAGGGTGAAAACTGTTACAGAGATGAATTGATCCATCAAAAGTAATGTGTGAAGGCATGGGGAAAGTGCTGATCATTCCATTTATTCTACAATGAAGTACTTCTCATATATTGTTTCTACTTGATGAGTACAATAATGTCCGGGCCAAGGCAATTCATTGAGTCACTCAACATCCATCCATGATGATCCATGTGATATGTACATTGTGTCTGTTTACTTGGTTATTTTATTCTAGGAAATGCTGTCAAGGTGATTATATTGGGACCATAGTATATGGCTAAATAGGTTCTCTGGAAGAGAATGCATAGATATAGATATAGATAGATAGATAGATAGATAGATAGATAGTATCTGTCTTTAGTATCTGAACTACTGTAGAAATATAGAAATAATTATTTGTAGAATCTGCAAAATTGAAACATAGTTTCTCATACGTCTCCATAGAACTGCTGCACAATTCTTGGTGATAAAAATACAACCTTTTATAACTTTTGTTTTGCTATTGTATTTGTCTTCTGCATGTAATTCTGATCCTGACCTCGGCATTGTTCCGGACATTGCTCAACATTGTTCCGGACATTGCCTTCTGGATTGTATACCTGGTTTTGTTTTTCTACTCCTGGGTTCAAAACTTCACTGTCTCCTGGTTTATCCTCTGGTTTGTCATATTCTTACTGATCTTCTGGTGATGACCACCTAGGCATGCCTTTGCTCCATCAGTGACAATCCTTGGTGTCTATAAACTGGGAATCCTCTCGAAGCAATGTTTATGCCTTCTTATAGCAGTCATGGGATTCCTCGGACATCCTAGTTTAGTTATCATCAACAGATGGTTTGAAGTTTGGAGAATGATAATGATATGGTGATAATAAGGATAATAAGTAATATAGAAGATCTTCTAACCTGACAGCCCATGGGTAGCTTTGGGGCCCATAGAATGATACAAGCTAGTTCAACTATTTTCTCCAAATAGATTCTGCCAATTTGTAGGAAGGGTAAAACACAATGCCCTTAATTCATGACACCCTACTCATAAATCTATGTTCCCCATTAATCTGGCATAAGCAGAAGTGATGGAGTGAACCTGCCTCAGCAGTAACGACTTTGGATTTTGTAAAAATTTTTTTAAGGTTTGCACTGGAGACCCCTCAGGAGTATCTTCCTGTACATAACATAGGCCATAGAGAAATATTCCATCACAAAATTGCAAAAAGCCACATCATTTTGAGTAGGTGGTAAAATGGTAAAACTGATTCACCAAATTAAAGGGGTTGTCCAGAAATTTTTACTTATGTTATGTACAGTCCCCAAATCCCAGGATTTGTAGTTAATCAGAATTATTTACTTTTTGGATGAAAACTAGAAATTATAAATCTACCACTCTTTTTGTTCTGCTGTTGTCTTGTATATATAACCTATTGGGAAGCAGGGCACCACCAGTTTTGATATTAAGTGACCTCTCAGCGATTTTCCCTTGGGCTTAAAAAGGGCTAGTATGCGGATAGGTACAGTGCCACGGCTCAACCTTTTTTCTTATTGGGCAGTGGACTTTTTTCTGGTATATTTCAATAATTGTGACTTTTATGCATGCGGTGATACCAATTATATTTGCTTTTTTTTTTTTTTTTATGGAACCATACATCTGCAGTTCATAGGCAGGCTGTTGTTAGGCCTCCTGGCATCTCTGCATCCCGCAATCTCATTGTAGTGGCCAAGGAAGTGAGAGATGGGGATTTCGTCTTTTCATCACTTAGATGCCGTGATCAGTATTTCTCCTAGATTCTAAGAAAACTGGGCATAAGCAGAATATAGCATACAATAAATAATCTATACTTTATACCCATTAGATTCCCCACATGCAATGCTGCAATTACAGTACGTACATTATTCACGTGACCGCTGCATCCAATCACTAACCTTATTAACCCTTTTAATGCTTAAAAAAGACCCAGTCTAGTGTTAATGCTATGATGTGTAATACTTTTTTTTTTTTTTTTTTGTGGGAGGTGAGCTGAGCAAAAAAACTATTTTCACATTGCATATATATATATATATATATATATATATATATATATATATATTAAACTGTATTCACCGTACTGAATAAATAACACTATATTTATTATGTCTGACATTATATGTATGGAGTGATACCAGTTATGTACAGGATCTGTACATGCACATCTAATGGGCATCTGCAACAGCCTGGATACCATTGTTAGACCTCCTGGCTTCCATGACATCCTCTTCACAACCTGCAATCTCAACATGGGTGGGGGAGGGGGGGTCGAGGAAGTGAGAGAAGGAACTCCCCCTCCTCTATAACCACTTAAATACCGTGATCAGTATTGATCATGACATCTAAGGTGTTAAACTGCCATAAACGGAGTAAACTCTGACTAGTGAGCCGCCCAATAGCGATGTACAAGTACCATTAAGGCAGTGAACCCTACCTACCCACTCAGTGCAACATAAGTACGGTGCTGAGCATGAAGGGGTTAAGATTGAAGACCATTGCTGTGAATATCAAATATTTTATGAGAGCTTTCGATTAAACAAATGACAGTGTCATGTCACCAATATTCCTAGACTAAACTCTGTTGTGATAATATATGATAATGTCCCCACATAAAAATAATGATAATAAGCCGGGCTTAATTGGAGGGTAACAGCAGGCTGCTCATTGTACATCTCATTTGTCCTACATGTTATTCTGTGATCTCTTCATCATTCCCCTGTATGTTCTACCTCGCAATTCCTACCAGTATTAACCTTCTGGCCTCAACCATTTCAATGCAGAGTCTAATGGCATTAAAAACAGAGACAGCTGTCCTTTCTGTCAGGTCCATCTTGAGCAAAGGCAGAGGTTGTAATTAAATTTTCACACTGGGTCTATCTGGTATCCAGATGGTTGTGGAAATAACTATATGTAAAACCTTTGTAAGTCATATAAAGGGAATTGTGTTTCCCAGTATAAATATCATTTTGCTTGCTCATGACTATGTAGACATAGTGTATAAGGGTTAAATGAACACAGGTATGTATATGAAACTAACCAATGGAACCAGTGACCATTTTTATATTCTTGTAACTCCTGGGACCCAGCGCAATATCTTCTCTCCCCCAGCACCACCACCAACAACCTATACTGGTGTCTTCTTATGTGGCAAAAGGTCCCCTTAAAAACTAAGAAAAAATCTCTCTTTCTCTCTAAAATTTAATGAGATCCTTGTCTTCTTCAGGTCATGTGATCTCATTCTGACCTGCTGAGAATTGCATGCCTTTCTGTGCTCTCCAAAAGTTATAACAGAACCTCCTGTTAGAGATGGGTGATCCTCTCAAGATTTGTTTCATGTTCGGGGTCAGTGCCTCGGGTCCCTGAATCGTTTCAGGTTGAACAAGTTTGGTACGAACCACAACTTAAATTGGCTTAAAAGCTATCCATCTAATTTCCAGCTCACTAAGGCAAACACAGTCGAAGTTATGTCAATATGACAGTGACATTATTATACTCTGTGATCTCTTCAGACCCCAGAGTATAATAGGGGAGGACCAGGGGAGGTGTAAAAAAAACCCAAACATTCATACTCACCTTCTGTTACCTCTTTTGGGCCTCCAAAGGGAGTCCGACTCTCTCTTTCCCAGGGTCACCATTGAGGCCTGTGATTGGGCCACCAACGGCCACATGGGCACGCCGAGCATCATGACATGATGCATAGCATTCCCATGTCACCGCTGAGGTCCAGTCATAGGCCTTAGCGGTGATCCCCGGCTAATGACATCACAGAAGAGTACCAGACATCACAAGGAGGCCTAAAAGAGGTAACAGAAGGTGAATATGAATGTTTCTTTTTCACTTTCCCTGGGTAACCACCTATTATACGCTGGGATGTGAAGAGTCCCCCGAGTATAATGCGGTGGCCATTTTAGTTTGCCTGAGACAAATCTCCATTTGTTCGATTTTGTAAAAAAAATTAACAATTTAGAATATTCGGGTCGAACCTGACTCGATACGAACTGATTTCCCTGTATGTTGAAATTTCATGGACTTTACCACACAGGCTCTCCAGAGGAAGAGACGCAAACTCCTATCACAACTACTGCTGTCACACAGTTATGATGAAGGAGTTCCCAGCTCAGCCTCTCTAACTATAGTCTGGTTTGCTGTAAACAGAGAGAAGGATAATTATACTGCCTCCATCAGGCATAGATGGTACTGTCTATAGCTGTAATGGCATGGAGTACCAAAAAAGAAAAATGGAAAAAAAATTGTAGTGTCTGATCAGAGATAAGGAAAATAATTTAGGGATAGGAGGGCATTATACATAAAAGAAGTGCAGGGTATGATAGACAATCAGGCAAGGGGTGCAGAGACTTATTTTTTTTACTTATATTGTACCATCATATTCTGCAGCGCTTTACAGAGATTATCAACACTGTCCCAAAGAGGGCTCATAATCAGAAATCCCTATCAGTCCTTGGCTGGGTTTGAACCAGGACTCCAGCATTACAAAGCAGCAATGCTACCCACCAAGCCAACATGCTCATAAAATGGAAAAATATGATTTCATGGGGCTGTTACTTTAAGCACCAGTCCCAGGTACAACTGCAAGAAGTTGCTGGAATCAAATGAAACTTTATAGGTGTATTTTATAAAGCAGATATATTTCTATATGCCAAGAAGACAAAATTCTTCCAACTCAAAAAGATCCAATTTTTCCATCTACCCATCACCTTTATTATTTTACAGCTGCATCTCAATAAATTAGAATATTTTTGAAACGTTCATTCATTTCAGTAATTGAGTAATACAATCCATAATCAGCGTCTTCCATGATTGTGTGTCCTACTGAGCCAGACTGAGGAATCATTTAAAGGCTTAGGAAACCTTGGCGGGTGACACTGAATTTACAATACTGAACTTTTTTACAAGATTCTAATTTTCTTAGATTTGGGTTTTCATTATTTGTAATCCATAATCAACATTTACAGAAATAAAACACTGGAAAGAATCTAGAAAATATAGGAGGACTCTGTGTGTAAAGAATCTAGAAAATATAGGAGGTCACTTTTTTAATTTAATTACTGAAAGAAATAAACGTTTCAAAGATATTCTAATTTATTGAGATGCATCTGTTGTCTGTTTCTGAACTCTTGCAAGTTGCCTCCTATTCTTTTTACAATGTAGAGCCCAAAATTGGAGATAGGGTCTTACAGGGAATTTAGAGAGGAGCAATCTTACTTTTGGTTTTTAACCCTCTTTTTATACACACCAAAATTTGCTTGAGGCAGCTCCTTGACGTTGAGCATTATTGCTTCATTTTCATACACAATTGCTTTTCTTGTTCTATTAAAAAATGTGGACTCTATACACATACACAGCCGCCCAACAATCACTTGTATTGCTCGTGCTTACAGAATTTCAGTAGGGCAGCCGCCATTCACGATGAGAAGTGACCACGTTATCAATTGTGTCAAACAGAAATTGAGAGTTGGTTAATGTGGCAAACGTTCATAGAGTGGCTGCTCTATCTTTAATTCCATAAAAATCCACCTAAATTATTGAGCGAGATTGCAAATGTCTGATGTTTTGCCAAGTGTGTTCAGAATCTGTGATACTTCCCCTTTAACCGGGGTATATAAAACAAAAATTCTTTATTATTTTGCGCTTTCCCAGCTATAGTTATAAGTCAAAATAAAGCCATGGACAGTGATAGCTCAGGATTGCAAACACTCAAACCCCTATTTGACACAGAAGCTAATAACTTTCATTACTTTCTTGTTTCTACTATCACAGCATAAATTTTTTATTGTGACATATATTTTGTCTGTAATCCTTTTATTATTGTTGTAAAGCCGAAAGCTTTAAGTACAATTTTCGCTTGGGTTCTGTGCACTTACTTTTGTTTTAAAATTTTTCTCAGGGGAAATTTAAAAATGCTTCTTGCAAAGATATAAAACATAAGACAATGGAATACAATTTGATTTTACAACGTTAAGTTTATGAAGCTTTTCACGGCAACTCTTTTATGAGAAAGCAAGCCGTAATTATTTTTTTTTTTGTTTGCCCATAGTACTCCTAACTATGGTTGTATAGTGTTTTAATTACTGGATTTTCCGTAAAATGCTTATTACATGTTGTGTATTGGAAATGAATTGCTAATAAATGTGTGCAAATATTTTCTTGAAGTCTATCCCACGGCAAAAAACAAACCTTTCTTCTTGGCTCAGCATATCCCTAGATGTGTAGCGCAAGATGACCAGCTTTTAAACAAAAAAACAAAACAAAAAAAAAAACAACATTATTTCACAATACTCTGGAGTAGAGATGAGTGAGCCAGATTCATTATGAATTTTCCAAACATGTTGGGTTCTACCTCACCCTACTTTTGTGTATTGCCACCCATGAATCTGTTATATTCTGGGGTCTCTTCAGGCTACAGAGTATAATAAATGGAGGCACAGGGGAGGTGCAGATGTATAATAAACACTGATACCGATACCTACCTTCCCTCACCTCTCCTGGGCTCCCTCATGGTCCTCTTCGGTGGTCTTTTGGCTTCTTAAGTCCTCTTGAATGATGTCACAGACCATGGGAAACCCCTGAGACTTGTGATTGAGCCTCAGGAGACATGTGGGGAGTGCCTAAATTCATGATGTCACACCTATTACACCACCCATGAGGCTGAAGATACTATAAATGATTGAAGAATCAGTCTCACAGCGGGTTCTACACCATTCCCTATTACTTCATATCTCACAGAAAATAAATGGTTTCAAACGATAAAACTTAGCTTTTAATATCTTAAAATAAAAAATAAACAAAGGACGTCCACTAATCTACTAAAAGACAGATCGATGTGGTCTGTGCCTGTCTATTCAAAGTATTATTTGGGGTTTAAATGTTGGATAGTATTCACACTCTCCAACTTTCCACTGGACCTAGGGTGTAATAAGATACTTTCACCACCTTTAGACTAAGGTTATAGTATCACGACTGCGTCATGCAACAGGTCAGTATTGTCAGTTGCTCTTAGTGCTAGGAAAGCCCAAACACCTGGTCCCCACACACATAACTTGTAAAGCATCACTGACTAGACTCCTGCACAGCCATGATATACCTCCACAACCCTAGTCTGTAGTATGTACATATGCCAGTAATCTAGGTACAGGTCACAGTAACTTCATTTCCTGTCATTAAAATGTTATAACCATAAGGGAAACTATGATATGCTGACCCTTATGCTCAATAAACACCTATATTGCAGCCATTACTGATATCCCCTATGTTGACTCCAGGGATATACAGCTACCATTTCCATTAGTGACTCAAATTCCACCAACTAATCTCCATGCTACTCAGACTGCCCCAGTCTCCTGTCAGTCCTTCATGCCCCCAAGTAGTATGGCTTGTGGTCAACTAACTCAAAAATAAACTTGCTCATATTTGCTCTACGCGTTTAGATACTGTGTTATCTGTATCAGGTTCATCAGAAGCTAATACTAATAAATCTATAGATTGGTCTAAGCTGCTATAAATTTCAAAAATAATGCAGATATGCAGTTACAACTGCAGTTCCTGGAGCACTGATGGTGTGCTCCAGTTCTTAGAGTAGCCGACGCCACACTGAGCCTTGCCTGCTTTATAAAGGTCAGCCCATTCATTCGGTGCCACCCCCTTTCCTGATGCTGTCTGCAGTGAGCCAATAGAAATCGCTAGCTCACTCTACCTCTGTCACGCCTCCTAGGGGGTGTGTCCCCCTCAGTCCTCTACTGTGTTCATGTGACTGCCGATCATGTGACCACTGAATGTAAACAATTCCAGTGATCCAGCGCTAGACGGTGAGTCTATTGATTCACATTCGATCTTCACTTACTCCACATACGCTGCTGAACATCTGGCCGCTGCGTCCCAGCAATTCCAATGCTCAAGCGCCAAACGGTAAGTATGTACACTTAACATCCATTCCTCCGTATACCAGGTCATGAAACCAGAGGGGAGAGATCCAAACAGAGTTAAATCCGGATCCATATTATCCTATCACAACCGTACTCTAAAGGAGCCGGAGGTTAGGTATAACCCCAGACCGTAACATCGGGTGGATCATAAATCTTCCCTATCATAGTTCACATATAATGGGCTCTTCCTTATTGTTCCCCATCAAACTATAGATAACCTGACCACCCCCACTCAGATCCATTTGCATACCTCCTAATGGTCAATCCCTCCAACTCTATAACTATTTCTCAACCCTCTGATTGCGTACAAAACTACCATACATCATAACTACGACCCATCAATCATCACAAAAATATATTGTAAATCGTACCTCGCCACCTCAATTCAGGCAATGCAATAGATAGCGGAAGAGAGACCCCTTAACGTCTACACATCTAAATACAGGGTAATAAATGACACAATGCTCCTCCCATATGTCCCACCCCTAAATGACTGAAGAAGACTCAGAAGGAGCACTGGACGTCAAATGGGAGCCCACGAAAGGTGAGGGTAGGTGAGTATCAGTGTTTATTATGTTCCTACACCATCCCTGAGCCTCCGCTTATTATACTAATAGAACTTATGGTTTGGACTGATGTGATTAGTGGGGTTATGACCGCTGAGACTTCTATAAATCCCAAAAACAGGGGTCCTGTGCCCCCCATTTGAATGGAGCAGCTTGTGTCCTCTTGTGGGAATGGTGGATATAGTAAGGCTGAATTCACACCTGCGCTCGTAGCCCGTCCATCATTCAGCTTAAAAAATGCGGATTAGGTTTCACCAAGCGGACACCACGAACAGAAACCCGAACACAGGTGTGAACCTAGCGTAAGTCACTGTACTCAGCTATCACCTGCAATCCCATACAGTTAAATTGAGTAGCAGTGGACAATGTTATAACAGGGGAAACCGGACTCCCGTTCTGGTGATTAGTTGGGGTCCACATCATACACACACCAAACACATCAGTGAACATACAATCAATGAACATACAACAGACATAATATATATTGGACTAGTGCAAAACATGTTTAGCACATATATCAAACACACACATAATACAAGGAAAGCACACAAGTTTGACATTCTGCACACACACTGCACACAGCAGTCAAACTGTATCAAACACATGCCACTCACTCAGTTCATATCACTTACACACTGTACAAACATCACAACACTATAAACATACAGTAACAAGCTAACACACTGATAATAGTCAACATATCCCAGTGTCCTCCAGTAAGAAAAATTCTGGGCTGACAGGAAGTCCAGCGCCATCTCTTGCCTCTCATTAAACAGCACCCCCATCAAAAGCGAGCTGTCAGGGCTCTAAATTAAAAAAAAAAATGTTGTTCTTAAGGTCCACCCACTACACCCCTGCTGGAAAACTTTGGAACTAGAGTAGTGGGGGATTGTTAAGGTGAATTAGAATGAGAGCAGTGGGCGATAGGTTAGAAAATTGCATCTTTTATTATCTTCAGAGTTTTTTTTTTGCTTCGATTTTAGGCTGGACAACTCCCTTAAACTACAATCTGACCAGAAGTCCTCTACACATTTCATTCAATACCTTTAACTGCTTCTCTAAAGCTCTGATGCCGGCTCCAGAACTTAAGAGCTATAGTTCATTGTAATTTAGTGCCATACTTAAAATTTTGGTTACTTTTAGTGAAATCCTGAACTTTTTTTTATTCTTTTCCTTGCTTCTCTATTGAGATGTATGCACTGCTTCTCACTGGATTATGGATGTGCAGCTCTTGAATATGCAGGGAAACAGAGCCTGAGAGGGTTACGTCTAACAGTTATATATCAGGAGTTATAAAACCTAGAACAGTGCTTTTCGTGTCATATGAAAGATTTGATTCTTAGCTTTCATATGACACCAAGATCACCATAGCTGTAAAATTTGCATAGGAATCACCAGTTGAAAACACAATCGGGGTTGGAATATTTCTATGCAGCTAAGGATCAAATCTTTCATATGACAGCAAAAGAACTGTACTAGGTTTCAGTGCCCAAGATATAACTGTTTGATGTGACTCCTCCAGTATCACCTTCTCTGTATTATACAGGAGCCCTTACACCCATACTCCAGTGAGAAGCAGTGTACAGAGTTCAGCTTTTAATAGCGAAACAAGGAATAAAGACGCGCAGGATGTCACAGAAATTATACAAAATTTTTTATAGAGTATATTACACAATTTATTAGTTGCACAAATGCTGCCAGAAAATCAAAAGCTAGTCAAAAGCCTAGTTACGCTTTAACCTCATGGTGGTGCCATATCAACTGGATCCATATTACATTAATAAGGAAAAGTACTGATTCTCCTTGCAGAGATCCAGCAAGTCTAGGCTCTTTGTAGTGTCGGAAGAAAGGTATTTTACATATTCACAAGGTAACACTTCTGCTTTTTGCTGATAACTTTGCAGTTTTTATACAAGTTAGAACATTTATCAAGAATACAAAGTCTGGGATTTACTCTACTAGCTTTGTACACTGAGTTCAGTCTGTTTCTGAGCAACTCATATATATAGCAGTCTTGTAAATTATTCATCCTTGTGAAAACTACCGCTGTCAGTTTGCATGGCATAAATGTTTGATTGTGTTTGATGTTATTCTTCATATTTATTGCATATTAACCAGATATCAAGAATATCTGATGGTGGTGGTCTGACTTTTGGGATCTCCACCAAAGTTCAATCATGCTTGATACTATACTAAATATATACACACGTGGACAAAATTGTTGGTACCCCTCATTTAATGAAAGAAAAACCCACAATGGTTGAATCTGACAAAAGTAATAATATATAACAATTCTATGAAAATGAGCAAATGAAAGTCAGACATTGATTTTCAACCATGCTTCAACAGAAAACTCATGAAACAGGCCTGGACAGAAATGATGGTTCCCTTAACTTAATATTTTGTTGCACAACCTTTTGAGGCAATCCCTGCAATCAAACGATTCCTGTAACTGTCAATGAGACTTCTGCACCTCTCAGCAGGTATTTTGGCCACTCCTCATGAGCAAACTGCTCCAGTTGTCTCGGGTGCCTTTTCCAGACGGCATGTTTTAGCTCCTTCCAAAGATGCTCAATAGGATTTAGGTCAAGGCTCATAAAAGGCCACTTCAGAATAGTCCATTGTTTTCCTCTTAGCCATTCTTGGCTGTTTTTAGCTGCGTGTTTTGGGTCGTTATCCCGTTGCAAGACCCATGACCTGCAACTGAGACCAAGCTTTCTGACACTGGGCAGCACATTTCTCTCTAGAATCCCTTGATAGTCTTGAGATTTCATTGTACCCTGCACAGATTCAAGACACCCTGTGCCAGATGCAGCAAAGCAGCCCCAGAACATAACAGAGCCTCCTCCAAGTTTCACAGTAGGGACAGTGTTCTTTTCAAGATATGCTTCATTTTTCCGTCTGTGAACATAGAGCTGATGTGCCTTGCCAAAATTTCGATTTTTGTCTCATCTGTCCATAGGACATTCTCCCAGACGCTTTGTGGCTTGTTAACATGTACAGTACGTTGGCAAATTCCAGTCTGTCAGATTCAAGTTACTTCTGTGGCCATTGTGGGTTTTTCTTTCATTAAACGAGGGGTACCAACAATTTTGTCCACGTGTGTATATATATATATATATATATATATATATATATAAACTGTATACACACACACACACTCAAGAAGCTCTTCCTTACATGTACTGCCTAATATTAACAACCTAAATAAAACATGTATACAAGGCTATGGAAGCGATCTACAGATTATTATTAAATTTAGGATTTAAAGGCAACCGGTCATGTGAATTTAGAATACTAAGCAATCAGCAGGTACTTAGGACTAGTGGTTTAGTGTGCCAAAAATCCTTATATTCACGGGGTATTCCAGGCAAGCTGGAATACTCAGTTGTGGCTGGAAGTGGGATAAAAGGAAGCAATGTTGAGTACTGGCGACATCACTGCTAACATGTTATCGTTATCCAATTTATGACAGCTATAAAGTCAGTCATTGACCTTAGCTGTCATCTAAGCAGTCATTGCTGGCATGGAATGAAACAGGGGGTCCAGGGACTGAGGGTAGGTAAGTATCACTTCTTCCCCACCTTCAGTTTTTCTTTTCAACTGGAAAACCCCTTTAAGCCTGTCCATACCCAGAGTGATTGAAAAAAAAAATCTCTAATTCTCACCAAGAGATGAATCCAATTTTCTTAACTGACTCTGGTGCTCCTGGAACTAGGGCTGTAGACCAAACCCCTCCAACTCCTTAATTTTTCACAGCCTGCCTCTGAATTTCCCCATTGTGGGACTATTAAAGGACTATTATTATTATTATTATTATTATTATTATTATTATTCCTTCATAAATGGCCGACAGTCATGGTCAGTCAGAACAGCTCCTCTGATTTATTAAAAAGCAAGTGATGGAAGTTCTATTACAGTAAATATGTAACAAACTAGAAATCGAATTCATTATACTATAGCATTAATTGTATAATATATAATAATTACTCATTTTGTCTGAGTTGGAGTCGGTAACTTTTTTCCCAACTCTGACTCCACCCAAAATGGGTCCCAACTCCAACTCCACGACATTGACAGTAACTTCACAGGTTCTTCAATTAAGCTGGGACAGTATATCTTGGCCCCACTGTGCATGCACCTGACAGACAGGCATAGTAAAGGGATATTTGGGACACTTAACCACTGATCCATGAGGAGGACCTGGTGGGAGTTTATTGTCCCAAATGCACCCAATAGGTTCCCTTAATAGATACAAAGACTGCTACCAATTAAATTACTATGTCACATTTTCCAGATTCCTTGAAACCTGAAGATCTATTGGCACAAACAATTAATGATGTTGTTATTGTTGTTTTTCATTGTATCATGTGCAATAAAGGAGAAGCCAATATTTTGACATGATATACCCAACATAAAAGATAGCCCTGGCAAGTTGTAAAATTATCAGGCCTAAATGTCCACCAAATTGTAGCAAATACATTGTAATTTATCAGATGTAACATTGTAATAAACTTCATTTCATGTAATCACCTAACAACAGTGTTCAAAGCAAACTAGACCTGGAGATGAAACGTGTGGACATCTGGAAAGCCGTACCTCACAGGCCAGCGGCTCCCAGCTCACACTGAGCCAATATAAATCAAAATGAAGAGAGAAAGACAGAAAGGAACAAAAACCAGGAACATATCAAAGCTTGTGTGTATAATACCTGCTATTGATGACATTCAGCTTCCATGTAGGGGCCTAACAGCACATGGCGATTTACATAATGAAAAAACTGTTATGTAAATGAGTTATCAGTAGGAATGTCAGGTGTAATTAGGCTGCCCTTCACCTAGGGCAAAGAATCAGTTTGGTGCACCTATCTCCATAAAGGTAACTGTGTTTGACACTCTCTAAAAAGTAAAATAATGTTATTTTTTTAATTTATTTTGGAACCTGTTGTTTTATCACCCTAAATCACCATTATATCTGACTACAGTACAGTACCTGACAAAGCTTCCAAACATGCCTGTATGGTATTTCATGTTGAATACAGAGTAATATCGGTCAGGCTGTACTGTCCCCAACCTTGTCCCTCCCTTTTTGATTCACATTCCCACAGCCAATGTACAGTATGCCACCAGTAGCCATGAAGATGTTAATGACCCTTAGAGGTGAAGATCAGACTACCTGTCTCATTCTCAGTGAACAAGCAGATCAGCAGGGGAAGGAGCTTAAGAAGAGTGCTATGGAGAATGTGCTGTAGTGTTGCGTGTTTTAAAGTGGAAGTGGTTTCTGATGCCCACTCATCTACCCTATAATCAGCACCTGGAGCACATGCCATGCCCATGCCTCCCCTTAACAACGTCCCTGTACAATAGGGAATGGCAGTTAGGAGTGTTAATCTGCCATGACACTCAGCCAGCTCAAGTCACCTCTAAAGACCAATCACAGGCCTCAGTGGTGACCCCAGGTGCATGACGTCACCAGGAGAGCACCGGATGAAGCGAGGTTTAAAAAAGGTAGCAGAAACAATGTATGAATGTTTTGGGTTTTTTTTGTTTTTTTTTACACCTCCCCTGGGCCTCAATCTATTATACTTGGTGCTCTGAAGAGACCGCAGAGTATAATTTTATAGATAGTTTCATAGGAGCCCTGATAGTGTTCTACGCTATGTTTTATAGATAGGTTCCTAGGAGCCCTGACAGTGTTCTACACTATGTTTTATAGACAGGTTCCTAGGAGCCCTGACAGTGTTATACACTATGTTTTATAGACAGGTTCCTAGGAGCCCTGAGTGTTCTACACTATTTTTTATAGATAGGTTCCTAGGAGCCCTGACAGTGTTCTATACTATGTTTTATAGATAGGTTTCTAGGAGCCCTGACAGTGTTCTACATTATGTTTTATAGATAGGTTCCTTGGAGACCTGACAGTGTTCTACATTATGTTTTATAGATACATTCCTAGGAGACCTGACAGTGTTATACACTATGTTTTATAGACAGGCTCCTAGGAGCCCTGACAGTGTTCTACACTATGTTTTATAGACAGGTTCCTTGGAGCCCTGACAGTGTTCTACACTATGTTTTATAGATAGGTTCCTAGGAGCCCTGACAGTGTTCTACACTATTTTATATAGATAGGTTCCTAGGAGACCTGACAGTGTTATACACTATGTTTTATAGACAGGCTCCTAGGAGCCCTGACAGTGTTCTACACTATGTTTTATAGACAGGTTCCTAGGAGCCCTGACAGTGTTCTACATTATGTTTTATAGATACATTCCTAGGAGACCTGACAGTGTTCTATACTATGTTTTATAGATAGGTTCCTAGGAGCCTTAAGAGTGTTCTAAACTATGTTTTAAGCCAATTTAAGGTGGGGTTTGTACCAAACTTGTTCGACCACAAACAAATTTTGAGAAGTTCATCCATCTCCAATCCTTAAGACCTACTGTTTTGAGAATGCTCTGAACTGGTCATCACCATCATAATTGGGCCCTTGCAAAGGTCAGTCAACCGATATTATTCACTTTACCTGTCAGTGGTTTTAATATTATGTCTAAACTTATTATCCAGAATATCTAACAATTATAGTTATATGAGGCAGTCAGAGTAAAAAGCAGGATGATATGTGTACCAACTTTAACAATACAGATGTCTATCAGTTCTCCTGATATTTTCAAGTACATGGCGGCATACAAGCATTAAAAGTAAAGAAAAGTTTGTATGGTCTTGGAACATAGTGCCCTTGCTAGTCTGTTTCTACTCCATGATATATCTTGATGACTATCTGTAAGTCTCATGTTGGAGACACAAACAGACTAAGAGGGCGAATAATCTGCCAAATAAATGATAAATAAATGAATTTCACCAGTGCTCTACAATCCTGCCGAGAGTCCATAGAAGATGATGAAATTCTTTCCTGGGAGTACAAAATATTGAGTGTGGAACAGGGATGACAAGAGAATATCCTCCGAATATTATCATAGTCTTATCCTTCTTTTCGGTATTCATTTGCTCATTTTCATATAAATGAATCATCCGGGTGCAATTGGGGAAAATGTCAGCGCTGCAATGATTGTAAAAAACATGACTTATGTTATGAACTTCCCCTAGTTCAAAGCTGCTATCATCCATGCTATAAACATCATACAAATCAGTATTCTGTCACATCATTCTGTCATTACTGGAATCAATCAGATTTCAATCAAAGGGAATGCGGCGTCGGAACATAAATTACGCCTTAATATATGAAGAGCAACTTAATGAACAATGCATATAGTCATTTATTTTCCTACAATTTCCAATAAAAACACTACAATATGTGTATAGTCAACGGCGAGGGCAGACAATCCTATTAATATTCCCTTTAATTACAGTTACTGTATATGGAGTAATGCACCACTGCCAAATGTAATGGCAGATATAGTGACTGTGCCACAACAGGCATTTCACAGAAGAGGATCTGACAGCAATCCTGACATGTCTGTCTCAGTAAATACTTTTATCTCTCATAAGATAACAATTCTGGAGTTTATGATTTGTTCCAACCCTGCTGGAAATGCATGAATAAATTGTCATTACCTATCATCAAATGGGTCTTCTCACACACTAAGTATTGGTAGAACCGACCATAGTTCTATAGACTCTTGAGAAAATTTTGGACTTGGTTTCTACTTTAATAGAAGAAGTAACATTAAAAGGGGTTGTCCAGGATAAATTGATCATTCCTGCCTAAGTCCCCCATGCCCCCCCTCCAACTTTCTAATATGTCTTTTTTACCCATATTGTATAGTTTTTCAGTAATATGTGTAGGTCATGTAGGTCATCTAAAGGGGCTGTTAACCCTTTAGATGTCATGGTCAAAAGGGACTGTGGCGTCTAAATTGCACAGGCGCCACGGGCGCCGCCATTTTTCCCCGATCGCCACCCTCCAGAATGTCATCGGAGCGCAGCAATCGGCTGCCATGACAACCAGGAGCCTATTGAAGGCTCCCAGGCTTGTCATTACATTAGAGCTATTACACGATGCCAGAGGCATCATCTAATAGAAGTGAAAGCATTTTGCTATTCACTACAATACATTGAATAGTATGAGCGATCAGACCCCCTAGGTTTCAAGGTCCCTAGGGGGTCTGATAATAAAAGTAAAAGAAGAGAAAAAAAAAGTATTTAAAAGTATAAAAAAAATAAAAACGCAAAAGTTCAAATCACCCCCCTTTCCCTAGATCAGATATAAAAGTAAATAAACAAAAGTAAGCATAAACACATTAGGTATCCCCCTCACTCCAAAATGCCCAAACTATTAAAATAGTAAAATATTTATCCCATACGGTGAATGGCGGAGTGGCAAAAAAAAAATCAAAATGGCCAAATAGCGTTTTTTTCAACACTTTGCCTCCTATAAAAAATTGAATAAAAAGTGATCAAACCATCAGATCTTTCCCCAAATGATATCAATAAAAACGTCATGTTGTCCCGCATAAAAAGACGCCTTACCCAGTTCCATACATGTAAATATGAAAAAGTTACAGGTGTCATAATATGGCGATACAAGTTTTAAATTTTTTAAAAGGTATCAAAACATTACAAATACTATATAAATTTGGTATCACCGTGTTCGTACTGACCTGCAGAATACAGGTACCATGTCATTTTTACCACACAGTGAACACCATAAAAATTAAACCCATATGAAATTGGCGCAAATGCAGTTTTTCTCCAATTGCACCTCATTCTGAATTTTTTTCCAGCTTCCCAGTACATTGCACAGAATATTGAATAGTGCCAATACAAAGTACAATTTGTTTCACAAACAATAAGCCATCATGTGATATCATGGGGAGGAAAAAAACAAAATGCAAAAACAAAAAATGGCCGGGTCCTTAAGGGGTTAAGGACCTGTTCACACAGCAGAATTTGCTGCGGATCCCATCCCAAAATAAGCGGCAGATTTTGCTCTAATTCTGCGTCCCATTGTTTTGATGTTGTGATGGATTCCACGACTAATTCACTCGCAGAGTACATGACAGTCTCAAGACATCCCGTTGATGAGGCCCATTCAAGCTCTCAGGGAGCCAGGGGAGGAAAATGAAGAGGAGTCTGAGACGGATATCCACCTGTAATTCCTATTCATTTTCGGCCAAGTGTACAAAGGCAAAGGCCTTATGCACATGGCCATGCCGTTTTTCACAAACCTGATGTCTGTGGAAAACATCCATTTGTGTCCGTGCAAGTGCACAGAGGGCCCTTATTCACAGGTCCATTATTGAACTTATGATTTTCAATGTGTCTATTCGCATGGCACTGTCTATGTCTGTTTTCATGGACAAAGATAGTGCATGTCAGTTTTTTTTTCACAACTGTAAAAAATGGACCCGAAAAACAGACATGTGAATAGATACATTGATTAAAATGTGTTCTAAAAACGGACATGTGATGGATATTGCTAAAACAGCTGTCACTTGTCATGTGAATAAGCCCTAAGGCTTTTGCATCTCACTCAGGCTTTAACCAACAAGACAGAAATATTCATTGATCCTTTCTAGTATTTAGACAGCTGAAACTTAGGGGGTGTAGTATACCACTTGCACCAGTATACTCTAAGTAATTTGCAATATTTTGTTATGTATTAATGTTATTTTTGGCCTAATTTGTACCAAATTTGTTATTTTGCCTTTTTACAGGCATTGTAGGTGTGGCTAGACACATTTATGACTCCAACTATTTAGTTTAAAAAAAAAATGTTGCAGTTTTACTCCAGTCCAAAAAATAGGGACCCTGTGTAATTTTTTTTTTCAAATGTATAAATAATATAAATAGAATAGAATAACTAATTGTAAAAATTGACATGACTCCCCGTCTTTTTCCATAACAGCCAAGGTAAAAAAAGCATCTGCCATTGGGGTTTTCTTTGGCTGTCTAAAACTAATCCCCTGCATTAGAAATGGAAAGCTGTCAAATAGAAAAAATAAGCACACACAGGCACTCAAAAAAAATGTTGAAATAAACACCCACAAGACAACCCTCTTTGCCATTAAAAAAAAAAAAAAATGAAATTAAAACAATTTCTGGTATGACGGAGTCTATAGGATACTGAAACCTGTAAAGAGAAAAACAAACATAGAAACATAAAACAAAGGGTTAATAGTATAGTTTAAAACAGTTTTAAAAATACGCACCTCAAGATGTCTTCCTTCTTCTTCCTGTCCTGGTGCTCTCTGAATCGTAAGTCTTTTTTTTCACTTAAGCAAATTGTACAAAACAAAGGAAAAAAAAGACAACAAAGCAATGTAAGGACCCTTATGATGAATTGTCCTTTTTCTTGGACCAGGCAGTCTATTTTATCAAATTTGTTTAAACTGAATGTTACATTTGGTACATATTTTAATATTTTTGTCTACCTTTACAACACATATTGGTTGGCATCCTTTGCACCAAAATTTGGTCCAAATTTTTCCACACAGTGGCATATAAGGATGGGAGAACCTCTGAAGATTCGTTTTGTCTGGTGTTCAGACGAAGCGATCCTCCGGTTTGGTCCGAACTTGTTCAGATAGAACCAGATGTGAAATTATTATACTCTGGGGTCTCTTTAGAATAGAATATAATAGATTACAGCAAATTACGCCTTTGCCATTTAAGTTTGTCCGAGACTAATCCAAATTGTTTGGTTTTGCTATATGTATTGGTTTTGGAATATTTGGGTCAAATCCGGTTCATTGTGAGCTGATTCCCCCAACACTATTGGCATATCACAGCCATGCCTCCTTGCCGTGCAATGCACAAAAATCACCTACAACACACCATTTTTATGTGTTCTTATCCCTTTTTTTGACACAAATTAAGACAGAATTATCTTAGTAAATCTCTCTCCATGAATACTGGCCGTGTGATGTGATGGCAACTTAAATTTAATGTCAGTGAATGGGACTTATTCACATGACCGTTATTCTGACAGTCCGTTGTAACAGACCATCAAAATATAGGTTATGTCCTATTTTTGACCGTTTTCACTGATCCCTGCATTCACGGAAATGATGGCCATGAAAAATGGCCGTTTTTCATGGCTGCTTTGCACCTTGGTCATCTGAATGTAGCCTTAGGGTGTCAGTTACATCAGTAGCACAGTTTGGTGCAGATCCAGCAGCAGAACAAAGCAGGCAGTGCCCATATTACAGCGACCTTCTTATGACAAGGTCTTACCAAGCAGGAGAAGTCAGGAGCGTCTTTGCTCTGGTTCTAGGACTCGGCGATGCTGAGCTGACCATTTCTCTGAGATGACTGAATTTCTTGACTGCTCCATTAAATGCTTTTCTAAAATTCCAAAAACTTTCAGACAAAGGTTCATATTGTTATATGTAAGGACATCCAATTGTTATCTGCATTCCAGGATTCTGCCTACAGACATATAATTGGTCCTTATTATAGCTCCGAAGTATAGAAAAGTTTCTATATTAGAGTCTTCATTATATCCAAGTTACTTTGTGGTTTCTTCTTGTTACATTATAAAAGGTCTTTTCATTGTGGCTCTTTACGGTTTTCATTTGGTCTTGACCATTGCAGTACCTACAGGAACACTACAGGTATTCACACTGAGCAGTTATTAGATATATATTATATAGTTTTCTATCATTTTAAGTATTTTTAGCCATGTGCCTTTTTCTTCTTTCCTGTTCACATGATTCATTTACCATGGCTTAGACGCATCCCCATATTATAATAGTGGTGCCCATTGCTTTATTCATTTCAGAGTGCAGAGCTTATGTACACAGTGATGTCATAGTACAGGGATAATGTACACAGTTATGTCACTGTGCAGGGATAATGCCAGTGTCGGACTGGGATGTCTAGGGCCCACCAGTGGAATTGCTTCTAGGGGCCCACCATTAGGACCCCTGCAGATCAGCGGTACCGAGACAGGGCGGCTAAAGGTAATAACATGTTGGGAGCCATGCTGCTCACCCACTATACCATGTGTACCACTGCACTACCTAAACCCACTGCTACACCCTGTATGGCAAGTGAACAGCGTGGCTCCAAGAATTGTTACCTGTAGCCGCACTGTCCTGGAAAAGCTGCTCTGCAGAGGTCCTGGCTGTTGTATCATCGCAGATGTAATATTGATGGTCTATCCTAAGGACAGGCCATCAATATTAGAAAGATGGATAAATCCTTTGCAGAGGTCGTCCAGGAATTAGCGCAACCCATGTCCTTTGCGGGAGGTGTAAAATAAAAAATAAATAGATAAAAAAGCATACTCACCTGTCCCTGACACTCCGTTGTCCGCTGCCAGTGTCCATTCAGTCTGGCGACTCCTTGCTGGGAGTCCTGCACCTCATGTGATCGCTAAGACCAATTAGGTACAGGATTTCCAGAAATGAGGCGCTGCCATGAGACCGAACAGACAGGCAGGGGACAACAGGGTGCTAGGGACAGGTGAGTATGCTTTTTTTTAATTTTTTTTTTTTTTACACCTCCCTGGCAGCCGCCACAGTGGTCGCTCCAGTTTATGGACAACCTCTTTTAAGGGGTTGTCTGGGCCAAATTTTTTTTATGGCCACTTCATTGGTCCCCCCACATAGTGGCCTCTTCACTGGACCCCATACTGTATGGGGAATAGTGATGGGGTCATTATATTGTGTGGGAGCAGTGATGGGGGCTAACATCCTGTGGGGGGGGACATTAAACTGTGTGGGGCATATTAAAGGGGTTGTCCAGGGTTAATCTTTTTTATGGCCTATGGTCAGGATAGGCCATAAATACCTGATCAGTATGGGGCTGACGCACGGCCCTGTCAGCTGTTCGGAGCCACTTCCAGCGCCTGTTCTGTACACAACACAGGGCCGGAAGAAGAAAGATCCATCCGCTATTTAGTCTCCCGGCGCCTTCACTACAGCTCAGCTCCCACTGACTTCAATAAGTGCTGAGATACAGTGAAGGTGCCCGGCTAATACACAGAGGACAGAGCTTTCTGCTTCTGGCCCTGTATTGTGTACAGGACGGGCATCAGAAGTGGCTCCATACAGCTGATCGGTCCGGGGTCAGCCCCCTACAGATCAGGTATCTATGGCCTATCCTGAGGATAAACCATAACAAATTATTCCTGGACAACCCCTTTAATATACCCCCCTAATGCGCCACACTTTAAAGAGATTGTCCAGCATAATTTTTGTCTTTTTTCTAATTAGTCCGGGAGAAGTTAAACCCCCCCCCCAAAAAAAACAAAAACATTCAAAACATACTCACCTATTCCCTGTCAGCAGGTCCCAGCACGGTCTGGTCCAGCAGCTCCGCTGTCTTCTTTTTGCCGGAAGTCCTCACTGGCTGTGACGTCCCAGGTCCCTTCCCTTAGGCCTCTGATTGGCTTCAGGGGTCATGTGACGTCACAGGTAGTCACGTGCAGGGGGAACTTGCGCTGGAAGAAAACAGAGCTGCAGGGCCGAACCGCGCTGGGAGACACTGGGGACAGGAGAGAAAGTTTGTTGTTTTTTTTTACCTGCCCCAGTGTAATTAAAAAAAAAATGTTATCCTGCACACCCCCTTTAATGTCCCCCAAGCTATTGGCCTCCATCACTGCCCCCCCCCAATGACCCCATCAATGGTCCCCATACAGTATAGGGGACCAGTGAAGGGGCCACTGGACAGTGGGGGGGGGATATTGAAGGGGCCGCTGTATGGCCCTTCACTGGTCTCCCCTATAGCAGTATTGGAGTTTCTGCGACTTAGGTATTGTTATGCTGGAGCCCTAGAGCAGGCACCAGCATAACAATACAGTGAGAAATTAGCTGGGGTGGGAGGGGGGGAATTACAACTCTCAACAGACCCAGAGCATCTGGAGCTGATGGGGGTTGTAGTTATCAGAGTGGTCAGTGAAGTTGAAAGATTTGGGGGCAAAATAGGGGGAAAAGTTGTTTTTTGTTTACGTGGTTAAGTTGTACTTACCTTTCACACTGCTGGTCTGGGCTGCTATGCAGAAACCCACCGACGTGCACAGCGTCAGTACGTCAGTGACACTTGCAGCAACAAGGTGCAACTGGATTGGTTCCAACGGCTGCCCATCAGGATCCCCCTACCCCCTCCCTAGAGTGAATTATTGATAGTGACGGTTATGGGTGCTGCAGCGATATCTCAGATACTTGAAAGAGATACAGCTTTAGTACCCACAACCGCAGTTATCAAGAACATGGTGAATGAGCAGCGCAGCACCCGGCATGTAAACAATACTGGGACACTATAATAAGCTCCGCAGTGGTCCCCACACAGCATTATATGCTTCGCAGCGGCCCCAAAGCAATTATATGCTCTGCAGCGGCCCCCAAGCAGCATTATATGCTCTGCAGCGGCCCCCAAGCAGCATGATATGCTCCGCAGTGGCCCCAACACAGCATTATATGCTTCTCAGTGACTCTCAGACAGTATTATATGCCCACCGTGGCCCCCACAGAGTATTATATCCCCACAGTGGCCCCCACACAGTATTATATGCCCACCGTGGCCCCCACACAGTATTATATGCCCACCGTGGCCCCCACACACTATTATATGCCCACCGTGGCCCCCACACAGTATTATATGCCCACCGTGGCCCCCACACAGTATTATATGCCCACCATGGCCCCCACACAGTATTATATACCCACCGTGGCCCCCACACAGCATTATATGCGCACAGTGGCCCCCACACAGTATTATATGCCCACAGTGGCCCCCACACACTATTAGATGCTCCACAGTGCCCCCCCCCCCCAGAGCCGGTGCTATTATTATACTTTGGGGTCTCCTCAGACCCCAGAATATAATAAGTACAGGCCCAGGAGAAGTTATTAAAAATAACAAACACTTATACTCACCTTGTCTTACCTCTCCGGGGTATCCTCGCTCCGTCCTGCTGTCTTTCCCATCTTCCTTGGTCCCCTGGTCTCCACGTCCTGTGCCCCAGACGTCACCGCTGGGGCCTGTGATTGCACCTCAGCGGTCACGTGGGGCGCGATGACATCATTAAGTTGGAGCGCTCCATGTCACCGCTGGGGCCTAATCACAGGCCCCTGCAGTGAGGCCGGAAAAATGCCGGAGACGATGCTGAGTCCAGGACAGCCAGGTGAGTATTTTTATTTTTTATTTTTTGTCACTTCCCCTGGGCTGGCATCTAATGGAAAGGGGCCCGGCCCTTCTCCATTAACAATAGGTATAGCAGTCGGGGAACCAGGCCTTCCCCCGACCACTATCATGATAGTCCGGGGCCCCGGCCATCTCCAGCTGGCTGCAGGCCCCGCACCCCTCCGGTCGCAGTCGCAGCCCTTGCGACCACGATCGTTATGCCACTGTCCATTGGTCAGGGGCCCGATCGGGATGGGGGACCGTCCCGATCAGACCCTTGACCTTTGCATTGGCAAAATGAGTACTAATAGTCGGGGCTCGGGGCCTACCGGGGGATTCACCCCGGTTCCCCAGTGGGCCAGTCCGACCCTGGATAATGCACACAGTGATGTCACAGTACAGGGAAAATGCACACAGTGATGTCACAGTGCAGGGATAATGCGCACACACAAAAAGATCACCGTGTACACAGTGACATGTAACATGCAGGCATTATGATGTCTTTACTGTTAAAGTAAAGGAGGTACATTCAGTTCTCCTTCCATCATCCATAGTTATCACTAATTGCACAATAGTTCTCAGTAAAAAATGGACCCCGTCAGTTGTTGGTCCTCACTGCAGCTGCTATATCCATGCCCAGGACAGAGTAAAAAAACAGAATACCTCTGGCTATGTAAGTAAATTAGAAGGATCATTACTGTCACCTGTAATATATCTGTAAAGATCGGCCGTATAAGGCAACAGAGGATCCAAATGTCACCATACTTCATTATCCTATACACTTGATATAAGACTCCGGAACTACATACTGACAAACCACCAGCTGACAATTCTTGTACATTTGCTCATTTCTAATCCCTAGCACTGGCATTTACTATCATTAACAATGTTGAATGTCAGAAAAAAAAGGATCTTATAAATATCTGTCAATCTTGTCCCATACAATAGTAAAGAACCAGCTCACCCTTCCTCCAAATAACAGCATGGCTGGAGTCTTTATTCCCGGTGCACAGATTACATTTAGAAGCTTCCTGATTTCTAAAATATCCAGATCCTTCTCATTCTTTGAATAAAGCTTCTTTATTGGCCCTCCGGCATATAAAAGTAATGCTTTTCTTACGCTTTTCTAGCTGTGGCGCTCTTAGTTATAGCAAGACATTGAGTGCCACTGCTCAATATGCTTAGATAAATGATTGCTTTTATATGCCTGAAGTCCAAAAAAGAAGTTTTATCCAAGGGACAAGGGACGCTGGAGATTTATAAAAAATAAATCTTTTCCCAAACTATTAGGTAAAAACATAGCAAATTGAAGAAGTACTCCAGCAGGTTTAGCCTATTCAGTGCAGTTTAGGCTTTTATTAAAGCACATCTTTTAGGGTTTTTTTTAGTATTGTGTATAGGGGAACATTTTTGTAATATATTTTTTAAACTTATTTTAATTCATTTTAGTAGAAATTTCTTTCCCTGGAAAGACTCTAGACAAGTGTTGCTAGTGTAGTCCATTCCGCAACCAGTATGGCAGATTTATTAAGACTGGCATTTCGTATGCCAGTCTTGATAAAGGCTCCAACAGGTGCAGGACATGGCTGATTTAGGAAGCGGCTCCGGCCTCTTCATGTATCAGGAGCACATCCGTGCACCAGAATGGAGATTTATAACAGTTAGGAGTTAGTGTGAGTTATAATAAATATGTAAATCTGAGGCATCCTCACTCCCTGGCCAACCCCATTCCACCCACATTCGCACAATATAGTGAGCCAGGCACAGAGCAAGGGTTGTGGCACATGTTTGGCACAGGAAAGGAAATAGCGCCAAATGTGCAACACAATATCATCCCTCTAGGCCATCAAACTGGTGTAGAGAATTGATAAATTCATCCCAGTGTGAATAGTTAGTGCGCACTATACATACTTTGTACAGCTGGTATATATTGCTCCTTAGCTTGCCTCTACTGCCCCTGCACTATATACATCATTGCCCTAGTGTTAAGAAATTCTAAGCCAATTTTTACTCACTTCCCTACTGCCTGTAATGGCTGAACACTATAGCACTCTCCTAAACCCCAATCCGATCTGCCTCTTCATAATCTGCCCCTTTACTATGTAGCCAACAGAGATGTGCACTGTGAACCTGAAAGGTGGGCATTAAAGCCTATTGTCATCACTGGGCTGTGAGGATTGCACCCCCTGACAGTACAAGGCTATGGATGAATGCTGCTAGAGTGGGGTGTTCCTCACTGGCCAGCGATGGATAGGCCATAAATATCTGATCAGTAGGGGGCCGAGAGCCGCCCCCAGACTGATCAGCTGCAGCAGCTTCCAGTCAATACGTAATACAGGGTCGGAAGCAGAAGGCTCTGTCCCCTATACACCAACCTGGCTCCGTCGCACTGACTTCAATGAGCACTAAGCTGCAGTGACAGCACCCGGCTGCTATATAGAGGAATGAACTTTCTGCTTCCAGCCCTGTATTGTGTATCAGATGGGCACTGGATCAGCTCCATTCAGCTGAGCGTTCTGTGGAGTGGCTCTCAGCCCCACACAAATCCTGAGGACAGGCCATAAATAGCTTAAGCCCAGACATCCCCTTTAATGCAGTTTACATTTCACATAATGCCAGAAGCAGAGTCTCCTCATTCTATACTAGCTCTGTCCTGAGTCTTTCCTAAACTTGTGCCCTAACTCACACTGCAGAATGTCGGTGTATTCCTGTGTGATGCTCCACAGTGTCTCCTCTTATTACTGTTTGTAATAGTTTTCATCCTGTCAGCCCTCTCAAGCAGGAGGCAGGGGAGAGCAGGGTTTTGCTGAATCTAATAGAAATACACTGCAGATTCTGCACACAGCATCCACATTTAGTAGATAGGTAGAGTGAGGGGAGTTGTATAACTCTACAGCTAATCATTGTATGGATTCCCTACTACTGTACATCACTGTATTCTGGCTTCCTAGATAAGACAGAGGCACTGAGGGACATACCAAGCATGGCCGAGCATGTTTGAGAGGAGAGGTATCTATGAGCTGCCAGGAGGGATTTGATAGATGATAATATAATCCTTTACTTCATAGGAAGTTAGGCACACAGGCAGGAAATGGAAGACTGACCTCCTGTCTACGAGCAGGCACTGCAGGACCCAGCTGGCCATAATGCAGTTTAAAATGTATGAATGCAAGCAAGCTAGGAAGAAATATGTCACATTTCTAGAATATTTCTGGTGATTTAGCCTTATATATATAAAAATGTTGCAGTGTTTCTTTAGTTAGAACCCTAAGGATATTACAACATTTTTTTGTTTGCTTATTTTTTAATGTATGTATACAGTACTAGTTAATGAATATTAATGAATATACTGTCTAATAAAAGCAAAACGTGTAAATGTATAGGATATAAAGTGTAATGAAAACCAAACACGTAAATGCACAGAATACAATCCACAGAATTTATATATGACTCTTTATATACTTTTGTGTATTAGATAAAAGATTCCTGTTGCACCTCCAGTTTACTACTCACACAGAAATAATTGAAAATAATACCTTGATATCAATACAATTATAATCTCACATTTTATATTCTCATTCCCTTAAATTAATAATTCAATAAATCATTGGCTGATAGCGGCGGCCAAAGAATCCATGTTAATTATCTCCTAGAATATCAGCATAATATTAGACTTCCATATCACTAACATAATCTTGTCAAGCTATTTTATTTCAACATGTCCTTGGATTAATAAACATAGAATAGAAGAGCACTAATGCTCTCCGGCCTAATCTTCTCTCCAGTCTGCCGTCATTTCACTATAATCTTCTAACAATGTAGATCCATAAATTGCTTCATATCAATTATGCTATCATTGGCAGTTAATTGCAAACAAGTAGTTGTATCGGTCGGTCTCTGGTGTCCTAAGATGCGTTCATATAAATTATCCTCGAGAATGATGCTCAACGACTGTGAATGACATATTCACCTTCTGTTCACTTACAAAGGACGGATAATTCTGTAATTGAAGTTATGTTCCATTTCAACTTGGCAAAAATTATCAAATATGAATATTTTGACTTGGTCTGTCTAGAATTTTCTCTTTTGCCTAATGGAATAATCAACCATAACATTAAACCCATAATATCATGTACATTCTCCTTGTGCTGCCCAAACTGCTCTGACCTGTTAAGGCATAGACTCCACAATACCTCTAAAGGTGTCCCATGGTATCTGGCACCAAGAGGTTAGAAGCAAATCCTTAAAAAGGACATTTTATCACCTCCACCTACTCCAACTCATTGTATTCGTCAATAGATGCAGCTCCACTGATTCCCATGCAGTTGGAATTCTTTCCCTAGCCCCCACCATTCCTGAGCAATTTTTTTCTGTTGATTTCAGCCCAAACATGCTCTCCACTGTCAGGTGGGCAGTCCTAGGCTGGAGCAGAAAGACAACGGACCCCCCCCACCTGTCAGGAGAGAGAATAATTGTGATGAAACTAACAGCAATGATTTCTCAGGAATGGTGGGAGCTAGGGACAAAAATTCCAAATGATTGGAGTTGGTGGTAGTGAAAGGTTCGCTTTAAGTCTTGTAAGTTGAAAGTAGGGATGAGCAAACCAATTCAGATAAACTGGATGCAACCTAAATTTTCCAAAAGTATCAGCTCGACCAGAACCTGAACCTTTTGGGGTTTGTCGCCACAAAACATTATTATAATCTGGGGTCTCCTGAGATCCCAGAGTATAACAAGTGGAGGCCCAGGGGAGGTGAATAGAAATAACACAGTTATACTCACTTTACCTCACCTCTCCTGGGCATCCTCGCAGCACCCAGCGGTCCACAGGTGTCCTATTCAGGCCTCTTCCTGCCTCTGGTTGATGTTACACATGCTGATGTCACCACTGAGGCCTGTGATTAGGCCTCAACTGTCATGTGGGGTGTTCATACGTTATGATGCTGGGTCAAAGATATGACCCCAGGGCTCATGATGTCAGCCAGAGGCTGGAAGAGGCTGCAATGGGGACAAATGGACACCACAAGGATGCCCAGGAGAGGTGAGGCAAGGTGAGACCCCAGACTATAACAATAGCACTTCCAGTTTGTGCAAAACAAGTTGGGCCCAAAACGAACTGCAGGTTCTAATATTTGTCAAAACGAATCTTGTGAGGTTGCTGCCGAATACTAATACTGACACTAATAGTAATATATTCCACTCCTTGACAGGTTGTATTGTCCCAGGATAATCAATGTTATTCACTTCATCTGTCAGGGTACGGTCACACTAGCGTTGTGTGACCGTTTGGGGACTGTGTCCCGCATTCTGTTTGAAAAATTTAGGGATCCCATTATAGTCTAGGGATCTGCGGGTAACTGCTTTTTAAGTGGATAGGGATTCCATTTTAGGTCCCCAAGTGGACCCAAAGAAAGGAAATCCAAGCGCTCGTGTAAACCAAGTGTCAGTGGTTTTCATTTTAAGGTGTATTTCTTCTGTTTAGTACAAAGACTCTTTGTACTAAACAGAAGAAACAACATAAAATTAAAACTGGTCCTGCCAGCTCTCATTTGTTAGTGGCACTTTAAAAAAAAAAAAAAGTTACATCCTATTTGTTTGCTATTGGTATTTTCTCCTCCTTCTCTTTGCTTCCCTCCAGGCCTGATAAATTACACTCATTTTATATTTAGGTTCAGCTCAATGGTTGCTGAGCTGTAGTATTGGTGACCAGCCACTATACAGGGACTCAGGCTTCCGGCCCCGTGTTGTGTATAGTACGGCCGCTGGAGGTAGCTCCATACAACTGCCAGCTGTCAACCCCACACTGCACGAGTATTCATGGCCTATCCCAAGAATAGGCCATAAAAACCTAAATGCTGAACAACACCTTTAAGTTTCACCATGCGGAAGACACGCATATTTGACTAACCAGTCTCCACTGCGAGCTATGACAAAATGTCCCCGCACTAGTGCTGTCTTCTGGCTTTGTCTGAGCAGGAGGGCATCTGGTGGCAATTGGTTATTTCTTTAGGCTATGGCTACACAGTGACAGTGGCCTCAATTCCTGAGGCTCGACCTGTGGCCCTGCAACTCCTGCACTAATGCAAGTGACTATGACATCTAGTCACAAAAAATTCAGCAGTAGTATCAGCGTCGAGGTCAAGACATCACTCCATTCACTTACACTACTGAAGGGATCGCCTATGTACTGGATAACTCATTGAGCACAGCGATTTGGAAGGCAGGGACAGTAAAATTCCACCCCTGCCTCTCTATGGGAGGTATCAGCCAGTTAACTGGTTCTGTGTGTGTAGCTGCTATTGCCTGCAAGGTACATTTTTTCAGAGCTAGATGCTGACCACCCAGACGTACATAGTCAATGGGCGGTCAGCATCTGGTTAATGAGCTTGTTTCCTGCTGACAGACTCCCTTTACACCAGCCCTTACCAAGACTACGAGGCTGGAGTATCATAAAAGATTGTCAAGCCCCCCAAGCAGAAGATCCCCATTATCTAACATTTATCAAGTATCCAGTGGATAGGTAATCTTTTTGGTCGGACTATTCCTTTAAAGCAATGTCCTCAACATTTCCACTTAGGTCATGTGATCCCCACTTCTACAATTAATAATCACATGTAGTTTTTCCCATGAATATGAATGTCTTTGCTGCGGAATGTGAAGTATGCTATAATTCCCTTTTAATTCTATGCTTATATACAACACGGGGACTTGAGTGCATCAGGGTTTAATAGAGACAGATTACCCTGAGATATTAATGATATTGTGCGTTGCAAACTATGCCTTGACAGTTAATTAAATCACTGATGCATTTTGCCTATAAGAGAAAACATCTGAACTCATTTATTATGACAAAGAAAGAGCCGCGGATACTTTACAAATAAATCTAAAAGGTTTTATATTTATAAAGCAATAAGCTAATAAATGCTGAGTAATTCTGGATAAATTAAAGAACGGCAACTATTATTTCATCCAGTGAATTAATTACTTCTCATATTCCAGATTAGATCATGACGTGTATTGGATTTCAATATGGTCTGGGCTACTGCTCTGTCTCATTTTCTGTCTAGAGTTACTTAAAGGGGTTGTTCATTTTAAGTCATTCCTTTTGCTACAGATGTGTCCAGTCTTACCTGAGCTCAGATTGGGCTCCAACTTCTCTTAAAACCAATTCCGTACAATATTGCAACATGCTAGGAAAACCATTAATAGGCTGCAATGCACAACATAACCACTGGGTGGCCACACATAGACTGGGTATTGTAAAATCATGTTTTTTAAAAGCTGGTCATCTCACACCGCACACATTAGCAAATGTTGGGCTAACAGGAAATTTCCAGTTTTCTTGAAGGAGTCCTGATCAGAAGGCTCTTCTTTTAGAACTAAGAGCCGTATAAAGTATTGTATTTATGATGCAGTAAAAAGCTTACATTTTGTTCCAAATCATTGTTGGGAGGAACACAGATTCTCCGCACAGATATTCAGCTTCAATAGAGAGTCTACCAAGCAATGCTCCCTGAGAAAGATAAATGCAAAGGAGGAAAACTGTCTCCCTATTGTAATTTATAGGTAGCGACTAGAGATGCTCAAACCAGTTTGTAATGAACAGGGTTTGATACAAATATTACAAAAATTTCAAACTTTACAGGATGGTGATGGCCATAAGCAGCAATATTCTGTAGCTGACTCATTGAGGTCTATGGGAGAATTTTCTAGACATGGTCTGTGCAGGGAGGGAGCGTAGATAAGCTGTGACATCATCTATTGTCAGTAGTGGATGTAATGATGGGTCACTATGGGTGTTAGCTGATGTATATGAGGTGACTGCTGAAATGAAAACTCCCACAGAATTGGCAACTGTTAGTCCAATCCAAGATTAGTGGCCTGCAGGAGCGTAACTAGCAAAGACAGGACCCCATAGGAATCTTTTGACTTGGGCCCCCCACACAGCATAGCCCCCTTTCTTGACCCTCACACAGTATAATGCCCCATTTACACACACTATAATGTTCCAAAGTGGCCTCCAGACAGTATAATGTCCCATAGTGGCCCCTCCACATAGTATAATGTCCCATGGCAGCCCCTGCACACAGTATAATGTCATATAGCATACCCTCCACACAGTATAATGTTCCATAGCGACCTCCATACAGTATAATGTTCCATAGCGGCCTCCATACAGTATAATGTCAAATAGTGGCTCCTCCACACAGTATTATACCCCATAGCATCCCCTGCACACTGTATAATGTCATATAGCGTCATATAGCGAACCCTCCACACAGTATAATGTTCCATAGCAGCCCCTCCACACAGTATAATGTCTCATAGCGGCCCCTCCATAAAGTATAATGTCACATAGTGGCCCCTGCAGACAGTATAATGTCCCATAGCGGCCCCTCCACACAGTATAATGTCATATAGTGAACCCTCCACACAGTATAATGCTCCATAGCAGCCTCTGTACAGTATAATGTCCCATAGCGGCCCCTCCACACAGTATAATGACCTACAGTGGCCCATCCACGCAGTATAATGTCAAATAGTGGCCCCTGCACGCAGTATTATATTCCATAGTGGCTCCTCCACACATTATTATGTCCCATCATGTTCCCAACAGTGTTTGCAAACATTGCAAAAATTTCAGGTTCAGCAGAACCCAAAATTTTTGGGGTACACCACCCTCGAACTATTATTATACTCTGGGGTCTTTTCAGACATGATGAAGAACATATGTATACATATTGACATAGAAAATTAAAAATTAAAATCCTCAAAAATGATTTTAAAAATTTGTTTTGCATTGCCATTTTGGTGAATTCAGAAAAAATAAACTATTAACACTTCTATTTTTAAGGCATTCTTACTTTGCAGCATTTTTTCAACACCTGTCTAAAAGTTTTGCAATGTACGTGTGTGTGTACATACACACGTGGACAAAATTGTTGGTACCCCTCATTTAATGAAAGAAAAACCCACAATGGTCACAGAAATAACTTGAATCTGACAAAAGTAATAATATATAACTACATGTTGACAAGCCACAAAGCTTCTGGGAGAATGTCCTATGGACAGATGAGACAAAAATCGAAATTTTTGGCAAGGCACATCAGCTCTATGTTCACAGACAGAAAAATGAAGCATATCTTGAAGAGAACACTGTCCCTACTGTGAAACATGGAGGAGGCTCTGTTATGTTCTGGGGCTGCTTTGCTGCCTCTGGCACAGGGTGTCTTGCATCTGTGCAGGGTACAATGAAATCTCAAGACTATCAAGGGATTCTAGAGAGAAATGTGCTGCCCAGTGTCAGAAAGCTTGGTCTCAGTCGCAGGTCATGGGTCTTGCAACAGGATAATGACCCAAAACACACAGCTAAAAACACCCAAGAATGGCTAAGAGGAAAACATTGGACTATTCTGAAGTGGCCTTCTATGAGCCCTGACCTAAATCCTATTAAGCATCTTTGGAAGGAGCTGAAACATGCCGTCTAGAAAAGGCACCCTTCAAACCCGAGACAACTGGAGCAGTTTGCTTATGAGGAGTGGCCAAAATACCTGCTGAGAGGTGCAGAAGTCTCATTTACAGTTACAGGAATCGTTTGATGGATTTGAGGGATTGCCTCAAAAGGTTGTGCAACAAAATATTAAGTTAAGGGAACCATCATTTCTGTCCAGGCCTGTTTCATGAATTTTCTTTTTAAAAAAAATTCTGTTGAAGCATGGTTGGAAAGCAATGTCTGACTTTCATTTGTTCATTTTCATAGAATTTTTATATATTATTACTTTTGTCAGATTCAAGTTATTTCTGTGACCACTGTGGGTTTTTCTTTCATTAAACGAGGGGTACCAACAATTTTGTCCATGTGTACATATATATATATATATATATATATATATATATATATATAAAGATATATATATATATATATATATATATATATATATATATACTGTATATGTGCTCACATAGCAAAAGTTTAATATTGCTTAGATATAGCTTGCTGAGCTGTGATATGTCACGGAAGACAGCAAAAGCCAACAGCTGTATAGATAGACAGATAGATGTGAATTATTATGTTCACATTATCAGTTATAATATATTGGCATTCAGTCCATGATATTAGACCAGAAGTATAATAGTATACAGTATAATTGACTTACTTGATCAGTGATCCTTCTCCCTCAGTGATATGACCAGAGGTTTCCATGCAATTACTCTTATGTCTTTTTTTTCCTTATGTAGGGATTTCTTTGCATATTGTTTCTATGGTAGTTACTAAGAACACATTGAACAATTTCCTAATCATGAGTTTTATCATAATATCTGGACACATGTATGCATATAGGGGGCACTTACTAAAATGAGCATTAAACACAATTTGGCATATATTCCATGAATAAAAACCAGTAGGTTTGGAGGCAATGTTAAGGGTATGTGCATGTCTGCAGTCATGTTTTATAGGTCTGAAGTATCTAAAATACAGAATGAAGGGTATTTTGAAATCCAGTTAAACATATGTTTCCACTTGTGTATTGTACTGTATGTATTATATTGTGTGTATTAACACTGCACTATGTTTTTAGCAGAATTTTGTGTTGCTTTTTATTGATGATTTGCTTTCTCCAGCATGACTTCTTGTGGAGCTGCAAGTTCAGAGCACAGTTGGCATTTCCTATGAATTCTGCCTTCCAGTCTCGCACAGATTGATATGACTGTGCACACTATGATTTCTGTGAGAAAATGCCATTCTCAGAGTTTCCCTCTGGCTATAACAATTGCTTTGTGTGAATAATACTGACCTGTTTTGCTCACAGACCCCTCTACATTGCTCAGAAATAGGTTAGCATGAAACAAGGGAGTAATACGTGAGTGGAGAATCAGTTTACACATAGGGTTTGTATATAGTTTGGAACCAAAGATTCGCAGCTCCATCAAGCAGGTGCCCATAGGTCTACAGTGGAGCTGTATACACCAAATGGTAAAGTGTTTTAATTATAGATGGGCGAACCTCTCTGGATTTGTTTTGTTTCAGGTTCAGGAGACTCGGGTCCAAGATTCGCTTTGGGTCCAACAAGTTGGGCAAGAACCACACCTTAAAATGGCTTAAAACATAGTAACCTATCTATAAAACATATTGTATAACACTGTAAGGGCTCCTAAGAATCTATCTATAAAACATAGTGTAGAACACTCTCAGGGCTCCTAGGAACCTATCTATAAAACATAGTGTAGAACACTGTCAGGGCTCCTAGGAACCTATCTATTTAAATGAAACAACAAGAAGTTCCTCTATTAAAAACCTGTAGGACTGATAAAGATAGTCAAGCCCTTTATGTGGCTGCTTCTTCAGTCTTATAGAGATTAAATGGATTAGCAATTCTATTCTTATGATTGGTAGGGATTGCTACCAATCAGACACTTTGGATAGGTGCTAAATTGTGATTGTAAAATAATCCTTTTAAAATAATAATAATAATAATTTTTAGACCTCCAGATTATACAGCAGGTTTAATAATATTTATGATCAATGCATTTAATGTGTTACAGAGAACTTCACATCTTGGCTACGGCCAGAGTAATAAGCAATAAAATCAAGAAAATCCTCAGTGTCCTTTAAATCACTTATTTCTACATTCCAGGACCGTAGGTGACTATTATATCCTCCACTGAAAACAATTGTAGCGTCACCTGGTTTACTTTCAGAGTACGGCATTTATCGGCAGTGTATGCATTCATTTCAATGGGAGTGTGAGATATAGCCAAAGTACAGTGTTTGTCTATCTCCAGCACTCCCTTTGAAATGAATACCACTCCATTCAGAATAGTGGATCAGATCCCCACCGATCTGCAAGTTATCTAAGTGTTGTGCTAAGTGCCTACTACTTCACTGTTGAGTTCGGATTGTATTATATAGCAGGAATCTTGCACATAACCCCGTATATGCTGTGATCACTATTGTGGTTACAGGGGGGGAGCGCTCCTTCTTTGAACCCCTCAGCCCCATACCAAAAGACAGTTGATTTCTGAGGGGTTGACATGGCAGCTAGGACCCCTTTAAACAGACTCCTTGCTGACATACATGAGTGTATTAGGTCCTGATCAAAGCAGAACCTATAGTAATACACATATGCACTAATATACAGTAAAATATACTGTATAACAATACAAAAGTATTGCAGTATATTGTACAGGAGATCAAGCAATCCCATGTTCAAGTCCGCTTGTGGGACAATAAAATAAAGTGTAAAAAAGACTAATTTAAAAAATGAAATTTCGAAGCACTCTCATTTTCCATTTTAACCCCTTCCTGCTCTGCGCCGTACTATTACGTCACGTTGAGTATGTAGTTAACGCTCAGCGCCATAATAGTACCGTGCTCTCACAGGAGCTGTGCCTGCGGCATTGCTTCTGCCACTCGGCTGTATTGTACAGTCAAGGCCTGGGACTAGCTCGATTAACCCCTCAGATGCCATGATCAATAACCCTCCCCTCACTACCCCTTGGATCCCCCCAACCTCCTGACTGCCGCTCCCAATAACATATAGGGAGCTTATGTGCAATGCGCTTCAATACCATGTATTACAGTACATTGCAATGGAGATCAGAGATCCCAGGTTGAAGTCCCACTGTGGGACAGGTAAAAAAAAAAAAAAAAAAAAGTTCACAAATCAACAAATAACACAAAGCTTACCCACTTTTTAATTTAAAAAACATAATGTAAAGAAAAATCTAAACAAACATGTTAAGTATCGCCATGTGCATATAAGTCCGCACATCCAAAAAAATAGCATTATTTATTCCATACGGTGAACGTGTAAAAAAAAATTTTAGATATAAATAAATATATATGCATACAGCAATGCGCACATTAATGTATTTTGGTAAAAAGTGACACATACAATAAGTCATACATAACAAACATTGGTTTCAATAAAAAGCACAGCTTGCCCCCCAAATAAGGAGCCCTGACTTATCGCCGTCATCAAAACAGTAAAAAAGTTATAGGTGCCAGAATACGGTGACCTCAGAAAAAGTTTCAAAAAGTGATGTTTTATTTGTAAAAGCAGTAAAACATAATAAAACCCATATAAATACAGTATGGTATCGCCATATTATGATAGACTTGTGGGGTTTTTCACACGGACCCTCCCAAAACATTTATAAAAGCTAATCAAAAGATTATATGTGCCACAAAATGGTGCCAAATAAAAGTACAAATCGTCATGCAAAGAATAAGCCCTCACATGTCAACACAAAAATAAAACGGAAGGCGGGGAAGGAAAAAATAAACATTAAATAATGCCATGTGCATAAGGGTCTGAACCATCAAAATATTATATTATTTATTCCAGTAAACATAAAATCACAATAAAAAAAAATCACAATGCCAAAATTGTTGTTTTTGATCACTTCACCTCCCTGGTACAACTCTGTAAGCAAAAAAGTAAAAAGTTATGGAAGTCAAAATACGATACCGCAGGCAAATTGTTTATTCAAGAAGCAGCATGTGGATTTATGCTGTGTGTTCTCACCACGACTTCCACCGAAAGAGTGAAAATGTGTCAATTAGCCTGTGAATTCAACGACGAAAACACCCATTTTTGGCTACTTTTTGGCTGGAGCTGAATTTAGGAAATCAGCAGGAGACTCCTCCTGTGCGGACCCATACTGAAAATACAATAAAATAAAACCTAGCAACAGGAAAGCTAAACAATTTCCCAAATCCCAAATCAGATTCTCCAAATCTAAATCCACCTGAAATTGATGCAATTTTACAATTTTCACATACACTGCAGTACGAGTTACGTGTATGAAAACAGAAATATCTCATGTTACACCCATACAGACAATCGAGCTGCCAATAATTCTGTATAAACTAATAGGATAATTATGTGCAAAAGTTAATTCCCATTATAAATGACTGAGTTAATTAAAACACGTCTGATACAAAGAACCTGTAAAATTTGGATAATAACTGTGAATTAATTTCTATAATATTCTCATTTACAAGGAACTTTTCACTTTGAAGTCTGACTCTAAATCAACGGGTTCAGAATCATTTGGGTGTTATAGCACCAGTCAATGGGGACAACTAAAAATGAGTAGGGATATGCAAACTGGATGACAAGTCGACCAAATAATTACATTAACTCTAATCGGAAGATGTTTCATCTTGAATTAGTTTTTTTTTATTAAAAACCTTTTAAAATTTGACATTCTATAGAGTAGTAATCCGAAAATAAATTAAGAAAACTCAGTTCCTAGCCACTAACCTCTTTAATGTGATCAATCATGATCGGAGCATAGTACAAGAGATGAAGTTACGAGCATGTGTTACCATGGAGATAAACCAGGAACTGACAAAGTCCCAGGACTGTTTTTTGTAAATGTATATTAAAGGGGTTGTCAAGCAGAACTGATCTCTGTGGTGTCGTTGAATTATCAATACGAAAAAAATTTATGCTAGCAATGGTGGAAACCTAGACAAGTTCAGGAGGGATTGGGAGATATGGTCAACATCATTCCCCCCATCCAGTGTTCATTGACAGACCGTATGCCTTGACTTTTTCTAATAATGTTGGTATAGATCTTCTTACTCACCTATGGGACACTATTTCTGAATATCCCTAGAATACTCTTTATACTATTTCTACATTTCTGTTGAGGTTGATAACTGGCAGCGAACAAGTCTGCGGGCATGTCTACGTAGCAGACCATCAGCCTTATGGGTTGCTATAGAGAGGTTCAATTCCCCTCCATTCCTTTGGCCTGTTTACCTTACTTTACTTTTCCCATTTGTTCTGACCTCTCCCCTCCCCCTCATGGCCACGATTTGATTAATCCTTCTCCGTAATATTCTGCTAAGTATGGTTACCTATCAGTATGTTTGAATTTAAATATTACTAGTATGCATTTTAATATATGTCCTTGTTTATGCTTTACTTATCTAGAGTACTCTGTATTCTTTTTGTGCTTGTACATTGTGATGCCATGAATGTATTGTATTCATGCAAAAATTCAAATAAAAACTATTGACATAACAAAAAAGGGGTTGTCAAGAATAAAATTTTATTTTTTAATTAGTTTGGGGGAGGTGTGAAAAGAAAACAAACAAAAAAATACATACTCACCTATCCCCGATGCTCCAGTGCCACCCAGTGCGGTCTGGTTCTGCAGCTTTGTTGTTTTCTTCCAGCGGACGTGATCGCTGAGGCCATTCAGTGGAAGGGACCTGGGACGTCACAGTCACTGAGGACTTTCACAAAAGAAGACAGCTGAGGAGCAGGACTGGACCGCACTGGGAGGCTCCGGAGCACCTGGGACAGTTGAGAATGATTTTTTTTTTCCACTATCCCCAGGCTAATTAAAAAATAATATTTTAGCCTGGACAACCTCTTTAAGGTGCTAAATAAGACAAAAAATTTGAAAAATAATAAAAGTCTTCTAATGTCTTTAGACTTCTAAATTGTACAGATGTGTCCTCCATTAAAGGGGTTTTACAGGACTTATTAATTACTATCCTAATTATTGACTGAGGTGCAACGCCAGGGACCACCTCAGATCAGCTGTTTGAAGTGGCAGCAGCGCCCTCTGAACTCAACTTTAGCTTCACAGGTCATATGATGTCACATTCATCAGTCACATGACCTGCTCGCAGTTCCGTCCCATTCAAGTGAAAGGGGTGAGCTCCAGTACCAAGTACAGTTGCCATACAGCTGTGCTTGATAGGCACTGAAGAGGCTCCAGCACTCACCCGAATATTGCATAGGGTATCAAACTTCGATGATCTTCAAATATTAAGCTTGATGCCTAAAACCCCTTTAATAATTTGGTTAAGGACATAAATTTTTCATGTAACCAGTTCAACACAATATCACAATACAGGCCCCCAGGGTTGTCTGGTAAGTATGCCCTTTCCACCAGAGATGGACACAGCTCACTTCCTTCCCTACCTTACCCCATGACTTTTGCATAGGTTACAGTTTTTTTGGGGGAAAAAAGACAGCTTACAGGCAACCTAATTACAATGTACAAATATATGAATGGACAATACAAAGATCTTTCTAATGATCTCTTTACACCTAGGTCTGTTACCATGACAAGCGGTAATACTAAGTCTAGCGGAAGAAAGGTTTCACCATTGTCATAGATCGGGCTTCTTTACAGTAAGAGCAGTAAGACAATGTCTGAACTCAAAATGAAACAAATCTTTAGAGGTTTGCTCATCTCTAATGGTAGGGTTATAGGTTGGACTTGATGGACTTATATCTTTGTCCATCCTTATGAACTATGTTACTTCTGTACCTACTATTGTATCGGGATAAACAAATTGACTAAACAGAAATAAAATTTCTTAATTTTTTGAATGCTTTGAATTTCCGAAAATTTGAAACTTAATTCTGACAAATCACTGAAATGATCAGCTGGATATTTAACTAGTTAGTTTTCCTCCATTTAACTCTTGGTCATTGACCTACTTTCAGTGATTGAGAGCTGTAAACTGCCATTGTCCGCTTTGGATCATTTATGGTCCAGGTTACTTGTGATCATTGAGATACTTTTAAAAGCAGGTCAATGACGAGAGTAACCCTACCCAGATCATGGGTATAAATCGGCACAATTATTACTACTGAACTAGTCTACCAATGAAGTGTTTCTCTAATCCTGCATATTTTTCCTCCTACTTTGACGATAGATGATTGTCGGAGACACGTCTTTACCCTCAATGCACCATAACCTTTGCAGTACATGCCCACAACATTCACCCATAAAAGTCTATGAATCATCTCCAGACTACTGTTTCCTATGGCCCATGTGGCTGCCATAAAGCATCTCTCTGAATGCTGTACATCTACTGGAGGCTTTGTGATATCACAATGGGGTATTGGAACATTCAAATTGGAAATTGTGATATCACATTGGAGCATAAAAAATAAGATAAGAAAAAATATGTTTTACACATTATACATATTATATATATTCACACACACACACACACACACATATTATATATATATATATATATATATATATATATATATATATATATATATATGTATATATTGTGTTTATAGAGGTGATACATTCCCTTTAAATATACAAAATACACTGAAGCTATGGCTGAATTTCTGATAATGATATACTGTATATTAGATTTTAACAGCACTCTCCTGCTTGTAATTTGTATTGCCTGCCTCCCTTTTTTCCTGATCCAAACATACTGTATGCAAAAATTCATCTGGTTTCCTAACATTAAAACAATGAGGTCACTGGGCAACATTAAAATCCATATGGTTTTTTGGCACTCATCTAGGGACACACAGCTGTGACACCTCTCCATACATAAATACAGTACATAATTGCATTGCCTCGCTATTTATACATTTTATAGCTCAGAAGGGTTGTTAATTACTGTGAGTATCAAGATTTAACTCTTTGTATAAAAGAAATTTTGTGGATGATATTTGGAAATTACCATACCACAGTATAATACCACTTTTCTCCAATTTAATAAACATAATATTAATGATAGTAGAATGTATAGTAAGTTGCTCATTTTCCATTGAAGTGCTCCTTTCTTCATGTTCTAATGTCCTCTTTCTCCTTAATAGTGATGTTGCTTGTACTGGTGACCACGTTGTTCCTAGTACACGCACACCGATTGTGATCACCAGTAGCTTGTATATTATTATAGATGTAATATTAGAGTTACACGTGTCCACATTTAAAGGGGTTCCAGGATTTCTTTATGACTATTTCCTAAATATCTGATTGGAGTGGGGGCCGACCACTGTACAGATGAGCTGTTCAGGAATATTTCTCACATCTGTGCTATACAGTGCACAGAGCTGGAAGCAGATACCCCCAAGCCCTGTATAGTGGCCGAGCACCGTTACTATACATCAGCTCTCTATTGACGCCAATAAGAAACGGTAGAATGAGAGTAGCAGCCAGTATAACTTATTTTTGATTTTTATGCCACTTTCATACTTTAAAGAAAATGTATTGCCATTGTTAAAAATGTCTTGAAACCAGTTGTATTCTATTTTTGGTACATGATTATGGGGGCGGCCATCTTGTGTCAGCTTTTCCTCTGCTCTTCTAACAGCATTTAGCAATATGCTTTACAGCACTCTCATGTCCACTGGCAGCAATAGACCGGAACCTACTCGGTGAGGTCTAGGGGAGTGTTTTACAGACATGCTCTGTACAGGGAAGGGGAGTAGATAAGCTGTGACATCATCTATGGTCAGTAATGGATGTAATGATGGGTGTTATAGGATGTTATCTATAGAAGTGTTAACGTCTATTGTAATTCTTTCTGCCTTGTCTGTGATATGAATGAGGTAATTGCTGTAAAGAAAACCCCAAAGAAAATGACAATTTTCAGTTATTATTACTATTACTATATAGATAGGAACTAGGAATGAGCAAACTGGTTTGTAATGAGCCAGGTTCATTATGAATTTTCCAAAAATTTCAAGGTTGGCTGAACCTGAACTTTTTGGGGTTCATTAATATACTCTAGAGCAGGGGTCGGCAATACTCACCTTGCTCCCTGCGCTACGCGGTGGCTGTGCGATCTGCAGGCGCTTCTGACAGCTGACAGGGCCTTAGAGGTCACGTCTGACATCATTACACATAATGACGTGACGTGACCACAGAGACTCAATCAGCGGTCGCTGACGTCAGGGAGAAGCGCCGAAGAGAACAGAGCGGCAGCGGAGCGCAGAAAAAGGTGAGTAGCATTGTTTTTTTATGTTTGTCAGTTCTCTTGGTCCTGATCTTACTATACTCGGGAGTCTGAAGAGAGCTATGGAACATAATACCGTGTGCGGGGACCGCTATGGGACCTAATAACATGTGCAGGAACCGCTATGGGACCTAATACCGTGTGCAGGAACCGCTATGGGACCTAATACCTTGTGCAGGGACCGCTATGGGACCTAATACCGTGTGCAGGGACCGCTATGGGACCTAATAACATGTGCAGGAACCGCTATGGGACCTAATACCTTGTGCAGGAACCGCTATGGGACCTAATACCGTGTGCAGAGACCACTATGGGACCTAATACCGTGTGCAGGGACCGCTATGGGACCTAATACCGTGCAGGGACCGCTATGGGACCTAATACCGTGTGCAGGAACCGCTATGGGACCTAATACCGTGTGCAGGGACCACTATGGGACCTAATACCGTGTACAGGGGCCGCTATGGGACCTAATACCATGTGCAGGAACCGCTATGGGACCTAATACCGTGTGCAGAGACCACTATGGGACCTAATACCGTGTGCAGGGACCGCTATGGGACCTAATACCGTGCAGGGACCGCTATGGGACCTAATACCGTGTGCAGGAACCGCTATGGGACCTAATACCGTGTGCAGGGACCACTATGGGACCTAATACCGTGTGCAGGGACCTCTATGGGACCTAATACCGTGTGCATTGGCCGCTATGGGACCTAATACAGTGTGCAGGGACCGCTATGGGACCTAATACCGTGTGCATTGGCCGCTATGGAACCTAATACCGTGTGCAGGGACTGCTATGGGACCTAATACCATGTGCAGAGGCCACTATGGGACCTAATACCGTGTGCAGGGACCGCTATGGGACCTAATACCGTGTGCAGGGACTGCTATGGGACCTAATACCGTGTGCAGGGACCGCTATGGGACCTAATACCGTGTGCAGGGACTGCTATGGGACCTAATACCATGTGCAGAGGCCACTATGGGACCTAATACCGTGTGCAGGGACCGCTATGGGACCTAATAATAATATAATAATAATAGTCCTTTAATAGTCCCACAATGGGGAAATTCAGTGTGTTACAGCAGCAAAGATAAGCAGATACAAATACAAATACAACATGTACAGGAATGTTCCAAGGTGAGAGGCATTACATTAATAGCAGACAGACAGATAGGACGTAGCAGAGGAGGGGGGGGGGATTTAACAGGCAGAGAGATATTTCAGTTCTCTGTGTGTAATGATCTCCGCTTAGGTCGGTGTTGGTTGTACAGCCTAACCGCGGTGGGGAGGAAAGACTTCCGATAGCGCTCCTTCTCACACCTAGGGTGGAGCAGTCGGTCACTGACAGTACTGCTCAGCGCGATCACAGTCTCATGCATGGGATGGGACTTCTTCTTCTGCATGGAGCTCACCACAGACAGTATCCTTCTGTCACCCACCACCTGCACTGGGTCCAGTGGGCTCCCCAGGACAGAGCTGGACCTTCTAATCAGCTTGTCAAGTTTATTTCTGTCCCTGGTTGATATACTGCTCCCCCAGCAGGCCACTCCAAAGAAGATGGCTGATGTCACTACCGAGTTGAAGAAAGTTCTAAGAAGTGCCCCCCGGATTCCAAAGGCTCTCAGTTTCCTAAGCAGGTGGAGCCTGCTGTGGCCCTTCCTGTACAGGGCCTCCATATGATCTGCCCAGTCCAGCTTATTATTAAGGAGCAAACCCAGGTACTTATAGGTGTTCACAATCTCGATGCCCGTCCCCAGGATGTCCACTGGATTTGGAGGGCATCTGCCTTTACGGAAGTCCACCACCATCTCCTTGGTCTTCCCCGCGTTAATCTTCAGGTGGTTCTGGTGGCACCAGTCCACAAAATCCCGGTTCAGTTCTCTGTACTCCCTGTCATCATCGTCTGTGATGAGGCCTACTATTGCAGAGTCGTCAGAATACTTCTGTAGGTAGCAGCTGGATGAGTTGCACCTAAAATCTGCAGTGTACAGTGTGAAGAGGAAAGGGGCGAGAACTGTACCCTGAGGTGCCCCCGTATTACAGATCACGGTACCTGACACACAGTCTCGGGCTCTCACGTATTGAGGTCGATTTGTGAGGTAGTCTAGGATCCAGTTGGAGAGGTGGTGGTCCACTCCAGCAAGGCCCAGCTTGTCCCTCAATAACCTGGGCTGTATGGTGTTAAAAGCACTGGAGAAGTCAAAGAACATTATTCTCACTGTGTTCCCTGGTTTCTCCAGGTGAGACAGAGCCCTGTGCAGAAGATGGATGATGGCATCATCTACCCCAATGCCCGGCCGATAAGCAAACTGGAGGGAGTCCATAGCGGGGCTCACTAGAGGGCGGAGATGTGTGAGAACCAATCTCTCCAAGATCTTCATCAGGTGGGATGTCAGTGCTACAGGTCTGTAGTCGTTGAGGTCCATAGGGTGGGGTTTCTTTGGAACTGGTACCACACAAGAAGATTTCCATAATTCAGGGACTGTTTCCTGCCTCAGGCTCATATTATACATATATGTAATTATACCACACAGCTGGTCCCCGCAAGTCTTAATTAGCCTTGCACTGATGTCATCTGGCCCTGCGGCTTTCCTCGCCTTGATCTTTTTCATCTCCTTCCTCACCTGGGCCCGTGTGAAGGTCAGACTGTGGCCAGATAAAGACGGATTTCTGGATTTACTGGTCTGTTGGGAAGTGGCCGCATGGGGAGAAGTCATTGTGGTGGGGGAAGCTGAAGGACATACTGGGGTGGGAGGAGCTGGTGTGTGATCAAATCTGTTGAAGAATAGGTTTAGTTCATTAAGCCAATTAACATCTGCCTCAATCTGGCAGACAGACTGTTTATGACCCGAAATTGACTTAAGCCCCTCCCAGACCCCCCCTTATGTCTTTTCTTTCCATTTGCTTTTCCATTTTTTCTTTATAACTGGCTTTTCCCTGCCTGATTTGATGCCTCAGCTCCTTTTGTACTTCCCTCAACCCCTCCTTATCTCTTGTCCTGAATGCCATCTTTTTCTCCTTAAGTAGTGTTTTTATATCAGAGTTAATCCATGGTTTGTTGTTGGAGAAGCACCTCACCACTTTTGTGGGTACTGTGTTGTCCACACAAAAATTAATGTAGTCTGTTATGCAGTGTGTGAGTCCTTCTATATCTTCTCCATAAGAATCCTGCAGCACTTCCCATGCGGTTGTGTCAAAACAATCCCTCAGAGCCTCATCACTCTCCTCGGACCATATCCTCACTGTGCGGGTGACAGCTGGTTCTCTACGTACAAGTGGCTTGTACACAGGTCGGAGATGTACTAGGTTGTGATCCGATCTCCCCAGGGGCGGTAGGGCTGATGAGTTATATGCCTCCCTCACGTTGGCAAAGAACAAGTCCAGTGTTTTGTTGTCTCTTGTGTGGCAGGTTACATACTGTGTGAAACTGGGCAGTGTGGATGATGGAGAGGCATGGTTGAAATCACCCGACAGAAGAAAGAGGGCCTGGGGATGTTTTAACTGTAACTGGCTCAGCGTGGCTTGTAGGACCTCGCAGGCAGTGTCAGCTTTCGCAGAGGGGGGGACATATGCAGCTATCACGATGACATGTGATAGTTCCCTTGGTAGGTAGAAAGGTCTCATGCTCACAGCTAATAGTTCAATGTCCTTACAGCAAGTTTGCTCCTTAATCACAATGTGCCTAGGATTACACCATCTATTATTCACAAACATTGCCAGCCCTCCTCCTTTCCTCTTACCGCTCTCCCTTGTCCTGTCTGCCCGAAGGAGTTTCAAACCATCCAAGGAGACCAGAGGGTCAGGAGTAACTTCAGTGAGCCAAGTCTCTGTAAGTAGCATCATGCTGCACGCCCGAAACTCCTGATGATGCCTGGTGAGAGCTGTTAGTTCATCCATCTTGTTTGCAAGAGATCTCACATTGCCCATGATGATGGAGGGAACAGCTGGTCGGTAACGCCTCTTTTTAATCCTCTGAAGAGTTCCTGCTCTGCATCCCCTCACCCGCTTTCTCTTTCTCCAAATCTCACGGGGGATGTGTGACCAGATGGTATGCCATCCTGCTGTGTCTCTGAGCTGCAGAATTTCCTCTCTTGTATAGACAAAGGAATTGTCTGCATACACAAAAGATCCCATTTTCAAGCAGAGCAAAAGACAGATAAAAAACAAAAAAAAAAAAGTATCACAAGGGTCCAAGTCTTTGTGTGTGTTTCTTCATAGTGCAAAAGTCCTTAAGTAGAGAGGTACAAAACGAGTCATAGAAAGAAAAATAAGATAGAGAGTCTCAGAGCTGCTGTAGCTGGCAGCCACTCCAGCGGCGCCATCTTGGAAAAAAAAAAAAAAAAAAATACCGTGTGCAGCGACCGCTATGAGACCTAATACCGTGTGCAGGGACCGCTATGGGACCTAATACCGTGTGCAGGGACCGCTATGGGACCTAATACCGTATGCAGGGACCGCTATGGGACCTAATACCGTGTGCGGGGATCGTTATGGGACCTAATACCATGTGCAGGGACCGCTATGGGACCTAATACTGTGTGCAGGGACCGCTATGGGACCTAATACCGTGTGCAGGGGCCGCTATGGGACATTATTCTGTATAACGATGTGTTTTCTGCATTAAGGATGTGTTTTTTCACAGAAAACACAGGCGTTTTTTTTGCGCAAAAATGCACCATGTGAAAACAGTTTTACATTGCAATACAAGTTCCAGTGGCCTAAGACTATATCTGCATCCAGATACATATTGTGATATCACCACCCTGAGGATGCTGCCATACGGTGCTCCTGGACACATTTACCACTAATTGGCGGCTGTACATGGACTTTCATTGCTTCTAATCAGAAAGTACAGGAGCGTCCCAGGAAATAGCAGTAAGCGCATGCGTCCTAAAGCATCTGGTGGCAGCACATCTGTGATATGGTTTGTGGTATATGATTTTAGTTTAGGGGTCGTTAGACTTACAATTATTGACCAGCACTCCGAGTACCTCATCTTTGATTTTTTAATTAAAATCGGCATGCCGAACAAAAAAGGTTGCCTACCCCTGCTCTAGAGTATAATAAGCAGAGACCCAGGGGAGGTGTAGACAAAATTAAAAATACAGATGTCCATCTTTCCTCACTTTACCTCTTTCTTGGCATCCGGTCTTCACCCATGGACTCTTTTTGCCTCTTCCGGCATCTATTCCAAGATCACAAGCCCTGGGACCACAGCGTCATGACATCTGCAGGTTCCATGTGTCCTCTGGGGCCCAATCACAGGCTTCAGTGGTGACCCTGTGGAGTGTAATATTGGAGAAGACACCAGACCCAAGAGAATAGTAATAGCATATACAGTTTAGAACCGGAAACATGCGAGCGAACCTCACAAATATTCCCCAAATGAATCATTTATCACTAATATGAATGCAAAAAATAAAAATCATCACAAATTCTTAAAAAATATGTTCAACATAGAAACTTGGTTTAAAGAATTGGTCATTCTCTGGTGACACATTCCCTTAGAAAAGGGAAAAAAAAATTGAATAGACAACCCTTTTAATTCCGATGACAAGACCTACCACAATAGCAACAAGTGGTTATCATAGGAACATGTGAGCTGAGGATCTGCAGATTTCTGGCTGCTAAAGATGTATTAAAACTGAGTTCACATCTGTCAGTCATGCTACATGGGCTTTTATCTGACACTTCTTTTTGCTCTCAGTTGGGGCCTCTTTTAAATAAAAACCCTTCTGCATAACTAATGTCTCGCATGTTTTAATCTTCCGCATTGTTAAGGGTATTTTTTCTGCATTATTTTAATTGAAAAATGCTATTCAGTATGTTATTATTATATCACACTCCGTCCGGTAGCGACACAGGGTATATGTTTTTTAATAATGTTTTGCTTGTCACTTTAAGAAGGATTGTGCTGGTTACAATTCAAAGCATGGCTCTAGGTGATGAAGTACATAGTGAACCTCAGCTCGCCATTCATCAAGTCCTTATATAGAGACCTTTAGATTTTTAATATCATTCATCAACATCAGAAAATGTATTTCCTTTACCTCCTCTTTCACTTGCTGAGAATGAAGCCATAGGTGAATTTGTTTTATGTCTTCAATCATATGCTATGCCTTTTCTATGCCTTGTCGTAAGGGTTTGTTCTGCAGTGTTTCTCATTTACTTGTGTATACTATAGTCACAGCTTTTTATAGAGATCAGTAATATTAATCATTGTACTCCTATTCTGAACAAAACTCTAATCAAATGTCCTCAGACCCCAAAGTATAATAGGAGGAGGCCCAGGGAATGTGTAAAAAATAAAAATAAACATTCAAACTCACTTTCTGGCTTTGGGCTCTTTTGGGCTTCCTTATGGTATCCAGCACTTTCCTGGTGACATTTGGTGCTCTTCTGTGATGTCAATGGCCCAGCTTCTGACTGGAGTACCCATGTGACCCAATCACAGGCCTTAGCGGTGACCCATGGGCCAATGACGTCACCAGGAGAGTGTCGGACAGCGTGAGCATTGGATAGATTGATTTCTAGGAGACCTAAGAGTGTTCTACACTATGTTTTATAGATAGGCTCATAGGAGCTCTGACAGTGTTCTACACTATGTTTTATAGATAGTGTAAAATACCCTTAGGGAGCCTATGTTATAAGGCAATTTAAGGTATGGTTCATACTGATACACTGCCACAAGATGTATATGGGATATTTTTCTATGTGTTACATAGCTGTATCATGGATAAGTTTGAAAAAAAAAAGACACAGGTCAAACCTAAAATCCTACTGTGTTGATCCAGAGAAAAGCTGCCAATTACCCCATATTAAATGGGAAAAATTCCTTATCAACCCAAATATGGAAAGCAGAATAAATCCCTGGATCAACATCTGATCTCTAAAAACTAAAGTAACTATAACCTGCAATATTGTTACAGTCAAGAAAGATATTCAGGCCCAAGATTTGTTTTGGTCTGAATAAATTTGTTCGGAATGTACACTATAGTGGCCCTAATGAACATTGTGGAGGCTATTCTGTATCTGTATAGCAGCCCTAATGAATGTTTGTGAGGCGTGCTACAGGCAGCATTCTGTCTATTCAGATGACTGTAAAGCAAGAAAAGAAGGGACATTTTACATTTGTGGGTTATCCATTTCCATGAATCCATCATAAACCTGAGTCTATTGAGGGATCTGTGAAAATAGGAAAATAGGGTATGTCCTATTTTTTGAGGGGCTGTTAAAATGGACCATGAAAAAATCCTTCATGTGGGCACATATACCCAAGTCAGTCCTAATGGCTCACACCTTTCTCAGGTGCCTAATATAATTGGGTACAATTACGCTGTGCATCTTTGTCTAATAGTGTCGTGGACCCTTTTATAAGCATATACTAAATGGACCAAGGTGGAAAAACTGTGGCTGGCTCGCCATCATCCGGGCACACTGATCTGGGGTCCCCCTTTAGATCTCCACTAGAGATATGTACCTGATAGCAAGGTATGTGTACCAATACTATAGAATAGATCCAAAATAATATAATTTTTAGTACACTTAAAAATTTACTTTTATTAATATCCACTAAAAGTATATTTATAAAAAAAACACCTAATGTACAGGTGCTACAATATGAATGGGATCATACATATGATAAAGGTAGCCTACCTCAAAATAGGGGAATAGTATGGTGAAAACCCTTGTCCCGTCACAACCAACCCCTAAGTCTTGTGTTAGAGTTCCCAATATCTTAATACCAATTCACTGAAGGGGAAGAGTGAAGGATACATCCATATAAGGTAAAACACACACATACACACCAACTGGCTAGAGGTCAGTAAAAGACCGACCAAAATGTCTAACTAGCCACTACTTAGGGAGCTTACATTGCACTCCCCCAATTGGCTGCCTAATACCACATAGAAACAAACACCATAGACGAAACAAAAGGAGTAATTGCCCTCCCTCTTAGCCTGCCTGACGCGTTTCTGCTGAACTAAACCAGCTCATCAGAGTCAAATGCATAAGGGCAAAGCAGAGTGCACAGTAAATATGTGCAAACTGCCTCTATAATTTAGAGCGTCTAATGTACAGCCCGGTCAAATATATATTTATACTTTTAATTTTGCATTTCTCATTTTGTGTTTTTAAACTATTTTAATGATTAAAATCTCTTAAAAACAAACAAAAAAAAAAGCAAAAATAAAATTAGTTTAGTCCCATTAGAGCTCTTCTCTTTATAATTTCCAATTCTAACACATACCAAATTGGAATACCTACACCCAATATTAAAGTCCAGAAAAAACTCTTTAATAACAGGATTCCTGTGCTATTTGTGTTAGTGAGAGTAATAATATAATACATACAGGCTCTGACAAACCATGATGGCAATCCAAGGGTTAAAAAAAAGATAAGAATATAAAGAATTCAAGGAATTACAGGCAGTGAATTTGTTGTGAATAATATTACAGATTAAACCTTTTTTCCACTATTGTCAGCTTTACAAGAAATATAAAATAATGCCAAACTTTTCCCTGGGCTTAAGTGAAAGAAATACTCAATTAAGGGTTTTATTTTTGGCAAGAAACATTCATTAGCGTAATGGACCATATGTGATTTGTAGAATGTTAAACTCTTCCTTACTGTGTAATATGCAGATTGTATTAGTTTATGTTCTGCAGTAGAAGGAATGTAAGCTGAGCCTCCGAGTAATTGCTGCTTCCGAAATTACTCATAAGGACATAAGGTTATCCAGCTAGGACATATCTTCCAACTGTCCCATTTTTCATACGGTGTCTCAAGAAATGGGTCAAAAGGTGAGTGAAATTGATGCAAATTTGCATAAAAGCAGGTGTCCTTGTGATGTTTTGTGCACTTTCCATGGGTGGATTGGGGGTGGGGATCGAAAGTGTGATGGGTATTCAGACATTGGGAGGTTATTTAACATCACAAAATAAGATTGTAAGTTTTCCTATATTCTGTGAAAATACATAGTTCTCGGTCTTGGCAATTCTGGATATGCATGAAAAAGGGTCTTGTGGGACCCCAAGAGAGAGGTGTCTAGTCATGACTCTGTGGGCCCTCTCCAACACATATGTAGCTGACAGGGTCTCATCATCAGACAGTTCCTTGAGTCAGTGCTCACTGTAAGTGCTCAGGATGATGCCCTTCTATACAGTCCAGTAGGCCAAACACTGGACCTTTGGTGTGTTGTAGTCGATTCTCCAAGTTATCAGTCCTGCATTGCCAGATCATGGCGCTGGCAGTGGAGTCTTCTCTGGTAGTTAGCAGAGGATGTTTATCTTCCACCATAGATATATGGGCACCTGTTCCTTAATAAAAGGCCATAAATATCTGATAGTGGGGGGGCCACAGACAGCCATTTCCAATACTATACACTACATGGAGCTGGTAACAGATGGCTCCGGTCCATATACAGTGACTAGAAGCTGATGTTGCAGCACAGCTCCCACTGACTTCAATGCACCCAGCCACTATACAGGATATAGAGCCATCTATGGAATTTGCAGTCCTCTCTGAGCTGGTGTGTGGAAACTAGCTGCCATACACTGCACACAGTGAGTAGAGGAGAATCTTTTGTATAAATATCTCTCTCACTTTGTTGAAAGGACAGTGCCTATTTAAGTTGCAGGGCATAGGTTAGTAGGGTCCCCCATGTTGTTTTTGTACAGGGGCCCCAGGTTGTTTTTCTGCCCCTGGATTTTATAGAGTGTGGGTGGGGTTTACTTGAGCCCTTAATTATTTATATGTCTTGTGACCTGACAGAAACTGGGTTAGGCCATGTTCATATTTGTTCTGGGTGTCCAACCAGCACAGAGTTTGCCTTAAATTCTAGACAAAAAAAATCCAGCAAGCCTGACTTTTTCACCTGGCATTGTGAGGAGAAAAAATATTGGACTACTGATAGGCCACATTATAGTCAATGGGATCTCCCAGGATCCATTGTTGTCTGTCTTTTCACGGATCATTTTTCTGTATTTGTACTCCTGTGACAGTTCAAGAGAACGGACTGAATAAAGCAGATGTGAACGCTCCTTTACCAAAGGATTACCAGGCACTAATACAGTTCATGTTCAGATATGTACAGTGGGGAAAAAAAGTATTTAGTCAGCCACCAATTGTGTAAGTTCTCCCACTTAAAAAGATCAGGCCGGCCTGTAATTGACATCATAGGTAGACCTCAACTATGAGAGACAAAATGAGAAAACAAATCTAGAAAATCACATTGTCTGATTTTTTAAGAATTAATTTGCAAATTATGGTGGAAAATAAGTATTTGGTCACCTACAAACAAGCAAGATTTCTGGCTCTCACAGACCTGTAACTTCTTCTTTAAGAGGCTCCTCTGTCCTCCACTCATTACCTGCAGTAATGGCTCCTGTTTGACATTGTTATCAGTATAAAAGACACCTGTCCACAACCTCAAACAGTCACACTCCAAACTCCACTATGGTGAAGACCAAAGAGCTGTGGAAGGACACCAGAAACAAAATTGTAGACCTGCACCAGGCTGGGAAGACTGAATCTGCAATAGGCAAGCAGCTTGGTGTCAAGAAATCAACTGTGGGAGCAATAATTAGAAAATGGAAGACATACAAGACCACTGATAATCTCCCTCCATCAGGGGCTCCACGCAAGATCTCACCCCGTGGGGTCAAAATGATCACAAGAATGGTGAGCAAAAATCCCAGAACCACATGGGGGGACCTAGTGAATGACCTGCAGAAAGCTGGGACTAACATAGCAAAGGCTACCGTCAGTAACACACTACGACGCCAGGGACTCAGATCCTGCAGTGCCAGACGTGTCCCCCCTGCTTAAGCCAGTACATATCCGGGCCTGTCTGAAGTTTGCTAGAGAGCATTTGGATGTTCCAGAAGAGTATTGGGAGAATGTCATATGGTCAGATGAAACCAAAGTAGAACTGTTTGGTAGAAACACAACTCGTCGTGTTTGGAGGAGAGTGAATGCTGAGTTGCATCCAAAGAACACCATACCTACTGTGAAGCATGGTGGTGGCAACATCATGCTTTGGGGCTGTTTCTCTGCAAAAGGACCAGGACGACTGATCCGTGTCCATGAAAGAATGAATGGGGCCATGTATCCTGAGATTTTGAGTGCAAACCTCTTTCCATCATCAAGGGCATTGAAGATGAAACGTGGCTGGGTATTTCAGCATGACAATGATCCCAAGCACACCGCCAGGGCAACGAAGGAGCGGCTTCGTAAGAAGCATTTCAAGGTCCTGGAGTGGCCCTGGTCCTGGATTTGTTTTCTCATTTTGTCTCTCATAGTTGAGGTCTACCTATGACAATAATTACAGGCCGGCCTCATATTTTTAAGTGGGAGAACTTGCACAATTGGTGGCTGACTAAATACTTTATTTCCCCACTGTACGTTACAGGATGACCAGCTTCTCAGAACTATATTGGGTCACCAACTAAACTCCTGTATATGTCTATGTGTGACTGCATAATAGTTATTTTGTGAATTCACATTTCACCTTTCACATTTTCCATGCACAATTTCACAATTTATTACAATTCTGTGCTGGAAACAAGTGCTGGAATTATACTTTATAGATTAGCAGATCCATATTCTATTAAAAATAAATAAATTGTATTTACTGTTTTTTGCATGTTCGTAAAGTAAACATATGGTCACATATATATATATATATATATATATATATATATATATATATAACTGTATATAGTTCAATTTCCTCATTCCTTCCATGACAATAAGATATATTGCTGGCAGCAAGAAAAGGATACAGTATCTGTTAGATCAGACATTCCCCTGAACAGCGGGCACAGAGGTGAGCAGGTATAGGACGCTGTCTGCCGCTGATTACATTTCCCAGTCTCATTTCTTCATATCAGTCGTCTCTTGAGTTTAAAGGCTTCTTTCAGTTTGCTCAAGAACAACTTAGTGACAACCTGAGGCCTGCTCGTGTGATATATTCGCAGCACACCTCCTGCTGATGTAGCTCTTATTTTCTCTTGGTAACACTTGGTAGAATCGCATCGCCGTGCTCGGTTTTGATGTTATGTTTTCTTACAGACTGGTTTAACCTTAGCTGAACCTTTGTAGATGAATTATAAAACATCAATGAGAGGAGTTTGTCTTTGTTTGTGTGTCAGGCGGGAGGAGAAATGCTGTCAAATACTACCCAAAAAATGAGGAAAGATTTTTCTTTTTCAAGCTCATAAGAGGATTAAAACTGTTTATTCACTTAAAATCAAAACTAATGTCATATTATTATTACTATTATTATTATTATTACTACTACTATTATTACTGCTACTATTATTACTATTATTATTATTACTATTATTATGATCTACTTACATCATAGCAACATTTTGCTACACTTTACAGTTAGATGAACATACTGTAGTTGAATAATTTATAATAATAATAATAATAAATATTATTTATATAGTTTCTACATATTTTAATTATTTACAGCCTTTAATAGGTATATAATAATAATAATAATAATAATAATAATAATAATAATAATAATATTAATAATTATAGTTGCACTAGTAGTAATAATGCTTGTCCATACTTAGACCAAGGATGGGTCCTGTAGGCAAGGGGGCCCACTGACACCTTAAAAAACTGTAAAACCTATAATGTATCACTTCCTCCTATCTATAGGACAGCATGAAAGAAATGACACTAATGATTCCCATGAATCACAAACCATGCATAAGACCTGTGAGAAAGCTTGTCAGTTAAATGAGGGGCCTCTATATAGTTTTTCAGCAGGGGCCATCTTCTCTCCACGTTTGCCCTGTCTTGGATCTGAGACCTATATATCTTTGACACCCAGGCATTTTCTAAGCGCCAGTCATTTTTCTCCTTTTCCATTATGAACATTAGTTCTATATCTTAGATCTTCAGACATGTGTATGTGGACTGTCATACCCACTAGGTTTTATACAATACAGGTGGCCATACACCTTCAATAGTTGTTGGCCAAACACTCAGTCAACAGCTATTACTTCTGCTCAGTTTGGCCCAGTGTGCATGCGTTGTCAACAAGTAAAAGCCTTCTCACATGACCAACATGCTTGTTCCCGATCAATGGCTTATATAACTATGGTGGCAAAAAGCCGGCTTGTCTGCTGATTTATCTTTTATGCAGGCCTAAATCACAGTTTTTTTGGAAATACATAGCCTAATGATAATATAAATAAGCAAACTGTGGGGTGCAAACGATCTTGTTACCAATCAATCACCCCCATACATATCAATTAGTTTGCTATATCATCGATCAAAGTTAGTTTTGCATGAGTGTCAGACACTGCAGGCAGCAGCTTATATTCCGTGAGAACTAAGGGATCAAGTGTATGGGGTCTAACCAGGAAAGACTTCATCCCATAGCAAACTTTTGACTGTGCCCCATTCCCTCCACCATCACCCCCTTCCAAAACTCCACCAACATTTTCCTAGAGACAGTCAAAACTTACACATATAATCCCACTTTCTGCCAAAATTTACTCCAACCACATTAAATCTTGCACTACCACACTCTCCACTGTCCACATATCACCACATCCCCTCCCTGCAAAAATCAGACGTTATGTATACCAACCAGACATTGCACATGTGTGAACATACCCTTAGATTTTCATTCCCTTATCCCAGCCAACCATGGGTTGGAGTGGACCATGGCTCAGTTCAAAAGGAGAGGTGTTCTTCCATCCCCAGAAAAACAATTTTACACATGGAAGCACATAAAACTATATACACAGTGACACAAACAGTATATATGCATGCAAAACATTTTCGCTTGTGTTCATTGGGTTGCGGATAGAACTCCCTATTGTTACGGGCCCCATAACAGCAGCTACAGACTATATGGCATTCTGCCCCTGCAACTCTGGACATTCAAAACGCTTAGCTCATGATTCCCCAAATATCTGTCAAAGAAGATTTGAGAGGCCCCTGTATACATAAAAAAGTTGGTAGGTTGCACCAAAACAGGTTGGTTTTGGGTGACTTTTATGTGTGTGGGAACTTTTAGAGATAAGCAAACTCTCTAGCTTTCTTTAGATCTTCCTTGAAGAAAATAGATGCAAAATTGACCAGTAGCCACTCCCATCATGTCCATATAAATAGTTATACATGATCTCCCAGTACAAAGGTATGTTAGTCTCTCACTGGGCTAGTAACAAAAATCCAATCATAATCCAATCTTGACATACCCCATTATAAATCAGTGGGGTACATTAGAATTCACTATGATATTTTGGAAAACTAATCTGGCATTGAGATCCAACAGAAGCCATGAGACATCTAGAGGATGTTTGTTAGTAGGTTTCACCATTAAGATCCATATTAAAGAGGACCTTTCACCGCCTCCACCAACTTCAGCCGTTCGTTTTCTTCAATAGTCATTGATGCACTGATATCGGCACAGTTACAATTTTTCTCCAGTCCCCACCATTCCTGAGCAATCAGTGCTGCTGTTGTTTCATCACTAAATATGTTAATTTATCTCTCTATTGTCAAGTGGGTGGTCCTGTGCTGGAACAGAAAACTTGGGACCGCCCACCAGTAGAAAACATAATTGTGCTGAAACTAACAGAAATTATTACTCAGGAATGGTGGGGGCTAGAGAAAAAATTCCAACTGTGCCAGAATCGGAGGAATGGAACCTATTGAAACATTTAAAGAGTTGTAGTTGGTTGAGCTATATTGCCAATTATTGGCCATCTTTATAAAAAATTGTATTTTTATTGGTTATGCAAGGATTTTTAGGATTAGTAGGAAAACATAAGAGTGTTTTATAGAACATACAGAAGCAATCTGTATTCATCCAGAGCTCTATAGAACAATAGCCTCAGTAAGGCAGCTGGCAAATTAACCTCACAGGTGGGGAAAAATGTATTTCCTGACCCCATGCAACAATTTTATTACTCTCCGAGATCAATCACGTCAATAATGCCATTTACTAATAATGGGGACACAATACATTCTTGGTGAGATAAGAATCCAATCCATTTTTAAGACTATTTACTCTCTGAGAGGGAATTCTCTACACAATGGCTCATATAACCAGCTCATAGGGTTTATGTATTTTACAGTAATACCTTTAACCTCTCATACGGTTACTGTCTATGTATTCCTAGTAATATGATGGTGTATGGGTTATGGGAAATTGTGTATGGATATGTAGGAGAAATTACATAGAAGAGAACCGACCACACCACCACCGGGAAAAAAATCTTAAGACAAAAAGAATGCTAGCTTCTTGTCTCGTCTTTGCTAAAATTACAGTTCCTGAGCCCTATAGTGGGTCAACAGTAACATTGCAACGTCTGCGCCCGTTCGGACTTCGACGCCATCCTCCGGCCACATGCTACAGCGCAGGAGGTGTGTGCGGCTATGATTCCTTGCTTTAGGTTCTTGTAGTACCCTGTCTGAACACTGTTCTATTCCCTCACCTCTGTAATTGATTTTCTACCACACCCATCTCTTACGCCTTTGCTCCTCTAATAGTTAATATCAGCATTGCCTTGTGATTGACAGCCTATCTGCCAATCAAGACTGGGGTGGGTTCTGGACTTCCTATTTATAGACCATCAGCCCACACATGTTTTTGGGCTATTGTGACTCTGTCCTTGCTAAGCAGTTCTCTTGCTATTATATTGTACTTCTGACCTTTGGCTTTTTTTGTGACTACTCTTTTGGATTGCGATTTGGTACGGCTTTGACCCTTGGCTTTCTGACTCCTCTTCTGTGCTGTGTTGTCTTGTCTGCGTTTTATTTTTACACTTATCTAGTGAAGGGACTGCCGCCCAGTTGTCCCTGTCTTTAGGACAGTGAGACAAGTAGGTATGGACAAGGGCTGGGTCGAGTTTAGGACTCACTTTCTCTGTCATTCTCTTCCTCCCAGGTTTCAGCATCAGCTATTGGGGAATTGCTCTTCTAGCAATTTCCTTACAAACAGTGAAGGAGATTTACTAAATAGCTGCAGGTGCCTATATCATCCTATATCATACACATTAGAGTAAAGTAGCTGAAAACTCCAGATTTCAACATGCCTGATCCTTTGATCTCAGGAAAGATAATAGTATGGACGTTGGGTCAACCTACGCTTGGTATATGGGTACCTAAGGACTGAGCTTTCCCAGTGAAAATTAAAAAATTGAAACAAAAATAAAGTGTGAACGTATCCTTAGGCTATGTGCAGGAGACTGTATGATAGCATATGGATTGATTTTAGGGAAAAATATTACATGTGAGGATTTATGCCACATTTACTTATGTAGGGTATTCTCAGTAAGGAATATGGAGGTGTCCAAACTTAAAGAGAACCTTTCATGTCCTCATACACATGCGGTTTTATATACCGCTAGAAAGCCGACAGTACGCTGAATTCAGTGCACTGTCGGCTTTCCCGTTACATGCCCCGGGGCTGGAGATATCGGTGCCGTTAGTTTTCTGCCCATTGTCAGAAGGGCGTTCCTGAAGTCTAGCAGGGCTGTGAGGAACGCCCCCCTGACTGTACTCGTCCATAGACTTGTACTGGGGGGGCGTTCCTCACATCTCAGCATCATTGTTGGGTGGTAAGGAAAGCCCCCTCTGACAGTACAGGGCTATGGACGAGTACAGTCAGTGGAGTTGTTGGCTTTCTAGCGATATATAAAACCGCATGCGCATGATGACATGAAAGGTCCTCTTTAAATGATCTCTGATTTGGTTAAGAACTCAATTTCTCATTAAACCAATTCAACACAATATCATAACATATTAAAAAAAAAAAACTCTAGAAAGAGTGACCTACACCCCTTCCATGGGTGGCCACACATTGACTCATATAGAATGGTTACTTCATCATTTTGTGGTAAATTGTCACAAAATAATGTTTAGAAAAGCAGTTAAACTTGTGATGCGCATACTGTATATGGCATATCCAGCCAAGAGAGCAGGTAAGGGAAGGGGTGAATTATAATAAGGGCAAACTGGATTTTTTACCTAGGCCCAAGGATGCAAGGAGTCCCAACAGTAATTAATTGCCTATTTACCCCATTATAATTCACCCTCATACTCAACTGTATCGGCATAGACGTCTTCTGCTTCCTCTGCTCCTCCAGATTTTCCTCATAAGCTACAGGCCATTTTAGGTCTTTAGTCTGTGAATAAGCAGGATCAGAGGTTGTGACAGTTCAGGACAAAGGCCAGAAGAGGCCTGAGGTCTGCATGAAATTGCAGACAGAGGCTAGAATGAGAGTGAGGTGAGTGTGATGTCAAGCAGATTTGCCTTGTGAATATTCACAAGGTTTTCCAGGCAGTTTCTTTCGAGCCAGAACTGCTATTATACAGACCCCAGAGTATAATAAGCGGAGGCCCCGAGGAGGTGAGTAAACAACAAACAGTCATACTCACCTCTCCTGGACTCTGACACAGCATATGGTGAAGGTCCCTGCCCTGTTTAATCCTCTTCCGGCTTCCTGAAATATGTCATCAGCCCAGAAGTCCTGTGATTGGTCCTCATTGGTCATGTTGGGTGCAATAATGTCATGGGGCAAGCTTAACCTTAATTTTTTTGGAAAATTCATCATAAACCGGGGTCATTACAAATTGATTCATCTCTAGAGAATTTTTTTTTTTTTTAATCTCTAGAAAACTGGGGCCCATGATACCCTTAATCCACCCCTAGGAGGACAGATCTGTAAGTCCCTATGCACCCTTTTCTGAGTGCCCAATTTTGTCCCCTAAGAGGGTACAGGTGTAATATGGCTGGAGTTCTAAGAATAAATAATATTGAGCATTAGCTCTTTTCTAATGATTGTCCACAATGTCCCGTGGACATTCAGATAACCTATACATCTACCCCTGTTCCCTATACAGTATGTTAATAAAAGGCACAGACATGTTTCTGCTTATTGTAGTCGGTGGAGAAGCCCATACATTCACACATTATTTCATCAACAATGCCTTTCTCTCTGCTTCTGAATTGCTCAGAGCAAGGAATGTATTTTCATGATCTCAGAATTCCTAAATGCATTTCTATTGATTTCACTTGTTTAATACACATTATGTGATTAGACGAATAATGAACCCGTTCTGACTGGCCTCCATTCTTTCCTGTTACACAATAGCAGTTAAAAGGTATGTAGGTTGAATGAGTGGAAAACAGCTGTGTTTGCTAAAGAATTCTAGGGGTTTTCAGCAGCCGTGATTACATTGGCCTCTCATCCTGGTCTATTGAGATGATAGATTATTGTATTCCCATAGTATGGAGTAATGTTGTGTCAGCCCCTGCATAAAACAACAGCCATGAAGCATACTGTACGCTGACCAAATAACTAAGAATATCGTGATCCATTACAACAAGCATGGATTATTTTTATTTTTAATTTTATTTTACAATTGCTTAAATTGGTCCTGATCCAATAGAATAAAAATATACCATGCATTTTATATATTACGTTTATTCTGTGCACCATGACATTGTACGTAGGATCCAGTCAATTTGGGACCCTTCAGTCTCCAGGGTTGGGGTGCAACTGGCACCTCTATTACACCTAGAGCTACTGTCCTAGTTACTTTATCTGGATTTCATTTTCTTTGTTTCAATATTCTGTTTTTCACTTTTTTGTTTTTTATAAGCACAAAGTCCTGTTAATTTTTTTTTTTATAGATTTCTCTCCCTTTTAACATATAAATAATACATTAGCCCCCGTTACATGTTTTATAAATGGCAGCGCTGATCTAAGGCCTAGCAGCTCATGCAGATCCCTGGAACCCAGCGAACACATGACCGGCTGGAAACAAGATGGTGGCTCCCATAGGTGTATACACAAGGCTCATTTGGTACCCTATATGCAGTGTTTGGGAAGGCAGGGACAGTTATAAACTGGTCCTGTCTTCTCTTGGGGGACAGACAGCCGACCACCCACTCCTGCAGCTGCACAATCTTGAGCAGCTGCTAACTCTGCAAAAATGTACAAGTACATCTTTGCAGAATTAAAGGGCAGTAAGAGAGTCAAAGGGCAGTAAGAGAGTCAAAGGGTAGTCAGCAAGAGAAGTTAAACGTGCTGTGTCTAGAGGACTAATGTAATAATGACAATCATGGGGCTTCTGGTGTCCCTGCCAATCCCAAGAACAAAGGTCCTTATTGGTTCTGTCTGTACACTGCAGCACATCTATACTCTACAGTTCTCTGCACAATGGGAAGAGAAGAGCCCCTTGTGCAAGAAAAATAAATGTGCAGTGGTCACATCAGGAAATTATGGCATATCTTACTAAGGGTGGGTTCACACCTGCGCTTGGTGTCCGTCCGTCGCCAATCCAGTGAAAATCTCGGCGAACTTTGGCGTCGGATACAGACCGGTCAGCGGCGCATTGGTTAAAAACCCATTCATTTGAATGGGTTTTTAAAGCAGTGCGCGGGTGTGCGCTTACACCCTCTGCGCTGCCAATCTTTTTTTTTTCGTCGGAAACAAAGTCGGACATGCAGGACTTCGTGTCCGACGGAAAAAAAAGGGATTGGCAGCGCAGAGGGTGTAAGCGCACACCCGCGCACTGCTTTAAAAACCCATTCAAATGAATGGGTTTTTAACCAATGCGCCGCTGACCGGTCTGTCCGACGCCAATCCAGTTCGCCGAGATTTTCACTGGATTGGCGACGGACGGACACCAAGCGCAGGTGTGAACCCACCCTTACTGTACAATTGGAACCTTTTTTAACAACATTATTAGACTCTGTTCACATCATGTTTAAAGGGGTATTCCCATCTCAAGGATCCTATCTATTCTGGTAGCTTATGTAAATTTAAGACTTTTCCTAAATACACTGCTTTAGAAATGCTGCTTTGTTTTCCTGCTATGTTAAATTATTCCTCCCATTGTTTACACAGCGTTTCTATAGCGCCAGACCTGTGTGATAGGACAAGTGACATCACTCACTGCTCTCACTGCTATGTACAGCCCTGCCGGCAGGACAATCAGTTCAGCTAATTGCAGCTTGCTGATAAAACTGTCTGTTATCTCTCTCTGTAAACACACAAATAACACTGAGTCTGTTCTCTAGAAGCATGTGCACACTATTTGATTTGCATTTATATTAGATTTCTAGTAATTTTAATAAGCATTGTGATACTTCATAGTGTCCTGTTCAGCAAGCTGGGAGGAGGGGGGGGATACAGGAAGTGAGAAGAGGAGACAGCAGGCAAAGCTGCTGAAACCCCTTTAAGCCTTCCATAGGAGCTACATGTTAAAAGAATTTCCAGACTTACAGAAAGCTCAGATATTCACCGCTGTATAGACATGGTAATAAAACATCACCTATAGGCTCCATTGTTTAAAAAAAAAAAAACATTTCTCATGGTATGTATATTTTCCCATTCATTCTCTTCCCTTGCATGGACTTACTGTGCTATCCAATGTACAAAAAAGGCCATACCAATGTATGCCAGTCCACCTGGCCACTCTTTTGGATTTGTTATATACCTGGGGTTTTGCTGGCATATAGCGCAAACCTGGGACTCTGACTAGATGTGAACAAGTCTCTTGTTGCAGATAGTCAATAATACAAAAAGTGTCCAATGTTCATTCCACACATTTTGTCTATGTAGAATCCATTGGTTATGTGTAGACATGGGTGACCCGATTCGGCACAAGTTGCGTTAGAAAAGAATATTCCAAATCATTTATTTTTTAACAAGAATAAACAAATGACGATTCGTCTTGGAGGAGCTAAAATGGACACTACCAGAAGTACTGCGCAGCAAAAATGCAGAAGACACATGTCTTGAACACGAGGCATTGCAATGATGGTGGATGTAGGGATGGATCTGTGATTTATCTCACTGTATGATACAGAGCACTGAGTGCTGCAAAGCTTACAAATTGCAAGCAATAGAGTTCGAGAATTTTAGCAATAGGAGAGTTTAGTCAGATTTGGTCAATTACAGACAGATTAGAAATCATAGATAGGATGGAGTGAGGGAGAATACCTGGGCTGCTGTTGTGAGTCTGACTGCAGTAGCCTGCAGTAATACAGACACAGAAAAGTGAGTCAACCCTTTCATTGCCAATATTAAAATTTTGTCTGTACATTGTGCAATAGAGCTGTTTCATCTGTCAGTCCTGCTAGTGAAAAATCTTTTCTTAAGGGTTTATTTTGGGCAAGAGTTCAATTTTTTTTTCATTAAATACATAATAACTGTTGTTCTATAGTGCTCACCCAATAAACAGTGACGGAGCCTGCTAATCTGAAAAATATCAGTTTCTTAAGTGGCTTTTTGGTTGCTCACCCAATAAACAGTCTTGCAGCTTGTGGTCTGGTCCATTATATCCAACCACAAATTTATCTCCCAAATAACAATAAGCCTGTAGCAATTACAAGTCAAAGTAAGGGTAATTTTTTGAGCTTTTTAGATGTTAAAACATGTAAAAGTGATTGTCAGCGCAGTGTATGGTTAAACTCAGACTTTCTATCCACTGCTTACCATTTGGTTTTCCATAGACGCACATGTCACTTTCACAGTATATATAACTTAGGCTGTGTTTGCCTTAGGCTAAGGCCCCATGCTGCAGAAACGCATTTTTTTTGTTGCAGATTTTGCTGCAACTTTTTGAGCCAAAGCCAAGAATGGCTGCAAAAGGAATGGGACATATATGCGAAGTTCTTATACTTCTCCCTTCTCCCTGAAACAAATCTTGATCCCGAACCACCCGGGCCCAAAACTAAACAAATCTTTTGTAATAGTTTAAATATATAATATAGAAATAATTAAGTTACAAATCAAACTTGCTGCCTAGAAAAGAAAAGACAGTCTAGACACACTATGGAATTATATAATTTTGGATCTTTTTTTTAATTTGCGCTTCCATCTGTCCTTTTATCGACTTTCAAAATATCTAGCAAGTACATTGTGAAAATTCAGACATATGTCACTGGCAGCAAGTCATCCCAAATACATCATTATTTATCAAAATTGGAATGATATTTGAAAATTGTCAAGAGAACAAGTATTCGGGGCACAACATGTGATATCATCATTGTATTTTTTATTATATTCTTATTTTTTTATGTTTTTATCTTTACAGTTATGTGATTGACTTATTTAGCACCCTGCTGCTTGTAAATGAAATCAATAAATCACCAAATTCTAGATAATGAGTAAAATTTGTCAAAGCTTAAAGAATGACCCCATTTGGCGGATTTCCATATAATCAACACTGGTCATTTGTTTTGCCTACTGTAAACTTAAAAGCATACAAAATTCAATATGGACGTGCATCTATGGATAACTTAATATTTCAATTCTTACATTTAGTGGTTTGTTTTTCAATTTTTTATTTAAAAAAATAAAAATCAGAAATGTTCACAAAAAATGCAAATTGCTTGGATTCTTGGAACTTCATTTTTTCAAGGTTATTGAGAAAAATGGAGTTGAACGGGTCATACAAGATTTATGGGAGAGAACAATAGTTTAATTACAATTATTGGTTCTGATGCCAAGTATCATTAAGCAAAAATATCTGTCTGTTCTACAGATTAATTACAGATCTTTGCGAGCCTCTACGCATGGCATAAAAGCTTTACAAAATACAAATGGAACACACAAATTTGCCACAAATAATGTTATGGATCAGAATTTACAAGATGTACATTAGGCCATTCAATAGGCAAAAGAGATGAGCGAAATGGAGCTGGGTTTGTTACAAATTTTTCAAAAATCATTTTTGGGGTTTGCCACCTAAGAATCACTATTATATTGTAGGGTCTCTTCAGAACATGGAGTGTAATAAGCAGAGGCTCAGGGGAGGTGTAGTAAAATACTCACCTTCCCTTACTGCCCCTGGGCACCTGGTACAAATTTAGGCCTCTTCCAGCCTCTTCTGTGACGTCACTAACCCATGTGGTGCAAAGCGCCATGATGTTGGTGCGACCCTTACAGGGTTTTCCCATCTCTAATAAGCATGACAACTAATTGACCACTGATTAAAACTGTATACCATCATTAGTAACTGGATGAAAACTTGTATACATAATGTCAGCAGTTACCTTTGAGCAGTATGGACCTTGTGCGAAGAATCCATAGTTTGCAGTTGAAGAGTAACCCCAGACGACAAACAATTTTTTTTTTTCCCCCAAAGTGTGGTATCATAAGGGTATGTTCACATGGCGGAATTTGACATGGATTTGGGGGTGGATTTCGGCCCTGAATCCAGGGCAAATTCTGCTCGGAATCCGCCTCCCATTGTTTTCAATGGGAGGCAGAGATCGCAGCAGGACACGGAAAAAAGAAGCATCCTGCTCGATCATGCCTGCGGATTCTGCGGCTCGGGACTCCCTACTGATTAGGCCCATTCATCTGGGCCTAATCAGCAGCAGAAATCCATGACGGGATGCCGATGCACTGCATCAGCATCCCGTCACTGCTAGACCGCGGGTGAAAATACCGGTGGCAGAAAATGAAGAGGAATTCCTCTTTATTTTCCACTGTGTGAGCATACCCTTTGGAAGGCAGATTTCATCCAATACAATAGAATGATTCCATTTAATTCAGACAATGATGAAATGGCAAAATTTCTGTGGGTCAAATCCAGATGACCAAATAAGTACTTTAACATATGAACCTGGGAACCTAGGCAATGATCAGAGAAGATCAGCCTATGGCAGAACTCTATAGCTAATCACCAACCAGTCGACATGCTTGTCTCTTTAAGATGTCACTCTGAGTGTAAATGTGTCCCTATGGAGATCTTAACAAAGGGTGGGAAGACAAGGAGAAGAAGGCACAGCTATAACAATGGACATTCCCTGGACATGACAGCACATGACATCTGTAATTGTGAACTAATACTAGCTCTGGCTAACAAAGCCCAAATGACTAATGGCCTCCATCCTTGACAATCTGTCTTACTATTGTGTCCCTAGCAAAATATTCCATTATAAAACTTATTGACTGACCTATACCGTGCAACCACATTAAATGTTGAAAGACCAAACCAGTCTAGTATAATACTGTATAATCATCCATTACCAGTCTGAGCCATTTCCAAGCTGTATTTCTTTACTTTTCAAGCTACTAAGTCCATTTGTAAGTGGTTTACAGTCTAAAGGTAAGACCTGTTTCTAGATCTTTAGCCCCAAAAGCATCAACCAAAGTCGACTGTGTTGTTATAAAACAAGGAAACTTCTAAGAATTTGTAGCTTCAATCAGTCGCAAGTATACTTTATACTGAGAGTAGAGACCCCCTATTTTAACCCACTACTTCACGAATATTTCACTGTTTTCTTGGAAAATTTAGTTCGGACCAAACTTGTTCAACCTGAACCAGATGTGCCTGGAAGAGGTGTTTAGCATACTCTACAGTAGGGTCTCTTCAGAGTGGAGGGAAGGTGTGTAAAAATATTTTAAAAAATTCTCACCCTTTGCTGGGCTCAGCTACGGCATCCTCTAGAGATGGAAGAAAACATATCTGACAGACTTGGAGAGAAGTTTGGCATGTCTAGTGCCATTCTGGAGAAGTCTGTGGTTGCTCAGGACCTCGGCGAAACAACCTGCTGAGCATAGGACAGACAGGATCATCCTGGATGTATACAGTGAGAATAACAGACAGCTAGAAAAGCTGAGAAGTTATTGCCACAATATTATTTGATACTGGTCTGTTGCTGGAAACGATCACTAGGAGTCTCCCTACATCCATTAACATCGGCACCTCCATCTTTTATTGGAAGCTGTTTGGTTGTAGTTGCATCATCTTCAATGAAAGTTTCAACCTGTTTTTACCTGCAACCTGTGTCTCCTGAGACTATTCCTGCATTCACCATCAATGGCCCTTCCAACTAACACCTGAAGACTACCCAGGAAGTGCCCCAGGGGAACTACTATCACCACCATTAGGTACCCTGCAGGCCACCCCAGCTCTGCATGAGCCCAGGAGGTGAGCTGAAGGATTTGGTCAAGTCTAAGGCCATCACATGGAATGCAACAACAAATACTTAACTGAATTATACCAGTACAATGGTACAATCTCAAAGGGGCACAATACCGGCTTCTCACAGAGAGAGGTACAATACTTTGTTGTTACAAATTTTTAAGCAGTTTCTATGGTCCTACAAGAACAGATGGCAATGTTGGCACTCCTCTGTGTCAGTATTCGATCAGTTTTTGTTCCCTAACTAAGCTGGAACCAAACTTAAATAGATTTGCTTTTGCCTCTCCTAGGCCTAAGATGCACTCTCTCCCTCCTGGGTCTCATACACATCTCTCTCTCCCTTATTGGCCCACCATAGCTCTCAGCTCTGTACACTATATGCCAGGACCATACAGTTTTTTTTTTCTCAGCTTCATCACACCTTAACACCATTACACAGAGGCACCCAGGGGCGTATATAATAAATACTGGGGTAACAACAGTAGCAGCTGCCACAGGGCTCAGGACATTCGGGGGCCTGATGATTATTTTTTTTTTTTTTACTACCGTGTTTCTCCGAAAATAAGACAGGGTCTTATATTATTTTTTGCTCCGAAAAAAGGGCTAGGGTTTATTTTCGGAGTAGGTCTTAATTTTTTCCATGAATATCAATCACACATTTGATCGCTTTTTATTTCAACTTTTATCAGAGGTGAAACAACGAAAAAACAGCAGTTCGGCACTTTTTATTTTTTTTATTTTTTTTTTTTTTGCTACGGCATTCACTATAGAGGTAAAATATTTTTATAAGTTTGTAGAGTGGGCGTTTTCGGACACAGGGATACCTAATGTGTATGTGTTTCACAGTAATATTTTATTTTTATATGTATTCTAGTGAAAGTGGGAGGGGGCTTGAACTTTTATTTTGTTTTTTTTTATATTTTTTAACTTTTTCTTTTTTTTTACTATTAACCCCTCCTAGGGGGCTTGAACCTGCAATCATCCCATAGACTGCAATAGATTGCAGTCTATGATAGATTATCTACATTACTAATGAGGCTGGTCATAGCCTCAATAGTAATATTCCTATGACAGGCCTGGAAGCCTTCATAAGGCTCCCGGCTGTCAAAGGAACAGGTTGGCTCCCACGATCTCGCCACACGGGAGCCGACCTGCAACATGAAAGGTACGGGGATAGCTTCTCTGCTTTGGGGGGTCGATTTGGAGGGGGGGGGGTCACGAACTGGCACACTCAACAATGCCCGCGATCAGAGTGGACTCTGATCGCGGGCATTAACTGTGGGTCTCTGCTGTACAAGGAGTCCCGGTATAGTAGCTATAGGGGGTGGAGACCGCCCTAGGGACTGCGAGGGAGAAGCGCGGAGGTCACACTTAGCAATGCCCACAGTCAGAGTCCATTATGATAGCGGGCATTAACTCCGGCGGTCCTGCTACTTTGGTGGGCAGGAGAGGGGGTCACGCTCAACAATGCCCGTGATCAGAGTATACACTGATCGCAGGCATTAACTCCAGGTCTCCACAGAGACCAGGTACGACAGCTATGGTAGCCGCTCTGCAGCAGAGCGGCCACCATCTTTAAGGACCCGCCATCCGCTGTAATTGCAGGAAGGGGTTAAATTAGCTAGGGCTTATTTTTGGAGTAGGGCTTATATTTCAAGCCTACTCCAAAAAACCTGGAAAATGTAGCTAGGGCTTATTTTCGGGGTAGGTCTTATTTTTGGAGAAATACGGTAGGTTGTTACCTGCTGAAGTAACCCCAGCAGGTAAACGTCCCTATTTACTTACCGTTGCTCCCATTCTGCGGAAGCAGAGGTAGCTGTGAGCAGGAGCGGGGATCGGTATGTGAGGCCGCGGACCTCGAACCCCACAAACACTGCTATCATTATACTCCGGGGTCTTTTCAGACCCCCTAGTATAATGATTGGAGGCCCAGGGGAGGTGAGGGAACATAAAAAACACTGTTACTTACCTCTCCTGGGTTCCTACAGGCTTCGGGCCTGTTTGGTGACGTCCCAGACGTCAGCCGTCGTCATTATGCGTCAAGACGCTGGCCTAGCTCATGCAAGATCTGGTCCAACATTGAAGATGGCTGAAGTAGCAGGGAGTGCACTGGAGCCAGGAAGAGGTAATTAACATTGTTTTTTTATTTGTATCCTCCCCTGGGTTTCTGATCATTATACTCTGGGGTTTGAAACACATGAGTGTCCATGCCTTTATGCATTCTCACATAACTAAAGAGCCAATTTAAACTTGTTTCCCACAACCAGTCATGGCACCTGGAACACTTCCCTGTCATCATCCAAGCTCAGGCAAGCAAGACTTCTTCTCCAACAAAGGTTGTGAGCCATTCAATAACAGTTAATAAGTTGCCTACATTCTGCCATAAAACCTGTAGCAAACTGGGAAAACCATGTTAGCCACCACTTAAAATGATCAACAAATTCTCTCAACATAAGGCCGGAAGTCCCAGGCCTAGACCACAGAGTCTGGTGCATCATGTCCACAGTTCATTTATGACAACAAAATCCATTAAGATTCAGTCTTCAGCCAGAAGTAAGTGAGCGAATAATAACATGTCGGAGGGATCAACTTCATTACTCTACAAGTAAACTGATCTTAATGTGATTTCTTAATATAGTTTTTCTCTCCATGTCACAAAATCTTGAAAATCCTCGTACAATGCAAGTAGCCTAAAAGAACAAAAAAAGATTGCTCACATGTCCCCCAAAAATCTGACTCTCATCTGGTCTATTTACATAAGGCGTGTGACTGCTGCAGTGGTCACATACCATATTATTGACATCATGGCTCCCTTCACATAGCCACATGTGTAATAGCACACATGACCACTGCAGACACTCACTGACCAAGTAAACAGACATCAGGAGGAGCGGACGGAAGGCAGCACTGAATTCTTGGGGGACTGGTGAATATTCATTTTTAAGCCATTTGTAGTGACCTGCGATATATCAAAACTAGAGATGGGTGAACCTCCCAAGATTCATTTTGGTTTCGGGTGGCTCAGGTTCCTGATTTGTTTTGGGTCGAACAAGTTTGGTACAAACTGAAAGTGAAATCTTCACACCCCAGAGTATAATAGATGGAGGCGCAGAGGAGGTGTAAAAAAAACAAAAAAAACAAACATTTATACTCACCTTCCCTCATCTCTTTTCTTCTTCCAGTGCTCTCTTGGTCTCCTTGGTGACGTCATGCACTCAGGGTCACCACAAAGGCCTGTGATTGGGCAACAGCAGTGATATGGGCGTGCCAAGTGTCATTACATCATGACACTCAGCGTGCCCATGTCACTGCTGAGGCCTAATCAAAGGCCTTATTGGTGACTCCAGGCGCATGATGTCACCAGGAGAGCATTACATGCTGTTAGGAGACCTGAAAAAGAAGGAAAGGTGAATATAAATGGTTTTTATTTTTTTCCAACTCCCCTCGGCCTCCATCTATTATATTCTGGGGTCTGAAGAGACTCCAGACTATAATAATTTACGGCGATGAATGTTGGTGGCCATTTTTAGTTAATCCGAGACTAATCCCAAATTGTTCGGTTTCATTAAAAAAGAACAATTTGGGATATTTGGGTTGAACCCAGCTCATGCCGAAGCGGTTTACCCATCTCTACTCAAAAAAGTTGCAATGTGGAAGGCAGCACTGTATTATAAAAAAAACTCCACGATATAGTCAATGTCATAACACCTACAGTTCATGAAAACTAGAAATGTGTTGTTCCTGGCGTAGAACATTTGTATGAGATGATCCATGGCCCCGGTATTCTTCCACATTCCTATCATCCTCATACACAATACATTAGTGCAGTACAGAACGCTAGTAACTTGTGATTTCGAAATAACGGAAAATGAACCAAAGTGCATGTCGATTGTGCGCGGCGAAATTACTCTAGGCTTTCTTTGTATTTTTTATGCTAAAATTCACATTTCTTGAGCAGAAATACACAGGTAAACAGCACATTTCCCTTTCATGCTAATGCAAAGTGTCATTATTGTGCATAATGGGCTCCGAATGCAAAGTTGGAGAAATTATATTAACCCGCTCGGTCCCGAATGTCAGTGCCGAGTGAAGTGCTACACTTAGGCGGCCATTTTGTTGCCATTTAAATAGAGACTTTGAGACGTCTTACTATATTTCAGACAAAGAGACATACTATAGGAGATAGGATCAGTCATTATCCTCTTAGAGAAGAACGTCATGTGCAGACGAGAGTTATAGCCGTACAGTGCACAACCCATCAGCATGCTGTCAAGTCATATTCCATGATAAAACGATACTACGGCTGAAGGTCATACAAGTGTTTTGTATTATAGTCTTATTTGCCTGGGTATTAGATATCCTCTCAACCTGTCTGAATTAGCAGCCCAGGTTTCATAAGCTGCTGTTTGACACTTATCGAGGTTAAGATGGACGTAAGCAAAGTAATGAAGAGATCAATCCTGGGGAGAAAATAAGGACGGTATCTAGGTAAAGGCACAAGGATGATCCCGGCAGTGTTAGACGACTGATGAGTCTCATGAAAACCAATAAGGGAATATCAAAGGTAAATCATCCTGACATTACTGGGGTAGAGACAGAGACGGGAATAGTAAGACGTGTCAAATGACAGTGAGTGGAAATTACCATACATAATGAAATGTAGGACTGCCAAGTGTGCGACTCGGGTGCTCCCAAATGTAGTCATATTTATTACATCGGTACTTTAAATAAAATATTAATATTATACGTTACTCTTATTATTTGACTGGCATATTAAGAACATTTCACACTACATTTTGCAGTGTCTGCCAGAGTTATACTGTATGTTAGTCAAATGTTGCTGGAATGGGGGAATATGGATACATTTAACGTGTGAGCTAAGATTGTTCCCATCAGTGTGTGAAACCACCCAAAGTACTCTGCTTGCTTTCAGCTTATTGGGGTAAACATTGGGGTTTTCCTATGAGGGCTCCATAAATGTTCGCAGATCACTAATATGTGTCTTCATTTACTGATCAGTAATGGCTCGATTGTCTAGATCCTCAGCAATCCTCGAAATGAAATGGGCTCTGCGTAATGCTTCCGATCCTATAGACAGTCAAAACTTCAACTTTTTGAAGGCATTGGAGCAGTAGCCTCCCACGCCTGCGCAGCAGAGGTGGATTGCCAGCTGCAGCACAGTGTCGGGACTATTGCGAACGCGCCGGAAGAGTCAAAGAAGAGGAGGAGCAGTCCCGAAGAAGGAAGTTTGGAAGGAAGACATCTAAGTATGATGGGGTGGGGGAGTGGGCTGAGATAGTTGGAAAGGGTTAGTAGTGGGTGGGATAGCTAAGGAGACAGGGAGGGGGTGTGAGAGAGGGAGGGGAGGTAGTGAGAGGAAGGTAGTGTGAGTCAGCCTACAACTACCATGATGCATTGCATGAGCTAAGATAGCAGGAAGCTACACCATGTAAACAAATGCAGAGGATGCCAGGAGCTCCCAGAGAAACCCAGAAATTACACAAAACACTGCTAAAGGTATTTGGGTGCACTTATTAACCCATTAATAGCACTAACAGACCTTTTTTAAAAAAAGATTTTTTGCCCAGAAAACCCCTTTAAGGTTTTTGGAGAGCAAGGAGGTCAACACTGTGAATAGGACTGAACTGATTCGGTACAAATCCAAATCTGTAACCTATGGGATTTTTTCTGACAAATTGTTCAAAATAGCAGCTGGTTATTTACAGAACTAGTTAAATAGCTGGTCACCATTCAACTGATGGTCATTGATCCACTTTGACAGAGAGTAACCTCTAAACCAGCTAATAACAGGTATAAATTGTGATTGGCCAGTTTAGATCATTTGTGGACAGTCTGGGTTACTGGCTGTCATTTATTTACTTTCATAAGTAGGCCAATGACCACAAGTAACCTCTGCCCTAGTAGGGCCATTTTCTGGCACACGGATCACCCAATATGTGCCACAATTATTAAGAGTGGTGCACCCCACGATGGTATACAGTACCTTCAAGAGTAGATCCATGACCATGAGTAACCCTGACCACACTTGATCTAAACCAGACATTGATTGGTTCAATACGGTCCAGCCAACGACTGCTGTAAGAATCTGAATCTGAAAATTCAGAAAATGTGACCCCAAACAAATCTTGCAAGGAAGATTCTCTCATCTCTACTAAGAATCTCAAGATGTGTATCAGTAGATGACCAGCTGTTTGGGAAAAAAAATGATTTTGTATTAAACTACCTGGAGTTGTTTTGCTACTTGTGGCCTCCTAGTAGTTGCGATATAAATTGCAGCCTGCCAAGGGTTTTGCTATAATAATGTATTAAAGAGGAGCTGTCACCAGGTCTGAAAAGCCCAATGACATACATCATCTGATCGGTGCTGTCACCCTGAGCATTTTAAGTGCTTTGTTTATCCAAATCCATTCAGCTATTCCAAAGTTATGAGCCCTGCTAGTGTTTATGTAAATTAGGGTCTACTAATCAAGTGGGAGGTAACACTGTGGTTTCTCTGAGGGGTGGGGTCTCTGTGTGTTGTATGTCATGAAGGGCTACCAACCACTTGGCTAGTAGACCCTAATTTGTATCACACTAAAAGGGATTATATCTTTGGAATAGCTGAATGGTTTTCGATAGACAAAACACCAAAATGCTGAGGGTGGCAGCACTGATCAAATGATGTATGTCACTGAGCTTTTCAGACCTAGTGACAAGTCTTCCTTAAATTTGCATGCTCGTCCTTCTTATGTGAGAAACTAAAGTCCTGAAGGATAGGCAATGGTGGAAACCTACTTATGCATTTACCCATTTTAGTCCAGGAATGGTGCACTACTACTTTGTTTGGCTGATTGGAGCAGATTCTGAGTTTGGATATCACCGATAACACATTGATGACCCATTTCTTTTAATGAAAAACGATACACGTTTTATGCCTGGCAATATTGTGCATTCTGAATAGAGTCCATCATTGGTTTATTTGAAGTATATTAGCTGTACATGGAATATATTTGTATATTACGCTCCGTACATTGCTCATCTATTGAAGGGATTCTTTGGGCTTGATCAGCTGCTAGCAAGTTCCTCAGCTTATCATATTGTTCCTCCTATTAAAAAGGAAAAGCGCAATACAACCATGTGGTGCTTCAATTCAATCAATATGCATAAGAAACATAAAAATGAAAGTGAGGAACCGATGTTACCTGTAATTATCAATTAAAGCAAATTGATAATTTAGTATTGTGCAGAAAATGCAGGGATCGGCAGGATGCATATTCATGTTAGCGGGCACAGATGTTCTATTTTTATATAAGGGGTTTATTGAGGTTGAGCTAATGGCTTCCGATTTTTTTTTCTTTTCTCATTAAAAATGACTGCTTAAATGATGCTACAAATTGATGCTAATAAATTAGTACACACATAAAAGAAGTTTCAATTTTAGTGCTAAAAGCAAACCATTACACATTGCATAATGGATTTCAGAAACCTCGGTGATAAGTGGCTGTATTTAAATCTCCTCCGGTGCCCTTTGTACTCTTATCTTTCCAGGGCCAGCACTGAATCTAGCGCTGTCTTCTACTAACCTCTGCCATCAAATCAACAGCATTAAATGGGTGACCATTTACATTGCTATACATTTCTTAATTACTGTTTTTTGAGCCGCAGTTCACATATTATGTGTTTTTATGGAGAACGGAATCTCATCATCTGGAGTCCTATTGTAATATGTTCTCAAATTAGTTACAAAATGCCAAAAAGTTGCTTATGGTTTAGTCATTTTTATCTTGTTCTCACAGAAAAAATATTTATCTATCAATCTATCTATCTGTCTATCTATCTATCTATTTATTGTTACCAATTTTCCCAAAAACTCTCTTGTTTGGCCGAACCCATGATTTTTGAGGTTTACCATCAAATCATGATTATATTCTAGGGTCTCTTCAGACTCCATTGTATAATAAGTGTAGGCTCAGGGGAGGTGCAATAATATAATAACACTGATACTCACCTTCCTTCAACCCTGCTGGGTTCCCTTGTGTCACCTGGCACTCTTCCAGCCTCTTCCAGCCAGGGTGATGTCACAAATACCAGGGAACTTCTGACTTGTGATTAGGCCCAGAGATGTAACTTGGAGCTGCTGGGCCCCAATGCAAAATCTGTAATGAGGCCCCTTATTATCATATATTATCTATAATATTGGAGTTTACTTAGATTGTTGAGAGATCTTTTGACCCCTCAGGCTACGGTACCAGGTAGCGATTGCTACCTCTGCTCCCCCTATTGCTACGCTCCTGATTAGGCCTCACCAGTCATGTGGAGTAACCCAACATCATAACACCCATGACATTATCTAGGATGACAGAAGAGGACAGAAGACAATGGAAGAGGACTGCAATGTAGTGCTGGATGCCGCAAAGTTCCCAGGGAAGATGAGGGAAAGTGACTATCACTATTTAATATTTTACCACACCTTCACTGGGCCACCCCTTATTATGTTCTGCTGTCTGAAGGGACCTCAGAGAAGAATAAAAGCACTTACATAACTAGTGGGACAAACTTGCATATATTTGCAAAATGCATCTCGTGAGGTTCACCCATAATTAAACAAACTCAGAAGGACTTACCTTGCTGCACAATCAAGTAAATAAGAAGAGAACATGTGAAATCTCCTTGGACATGTTTATATTGGATCTTTGCTGAGATGAATATGTAATAGGTGGACGGTAGGTTACCCTTTAGAGAAATAGTTGGAGACAATGACACCACACTCTTGATGGCTACATTTTACAGAAAAGGTGCAGAAAGCTTTTTTAGTACACTCTATGTAGCATTATTATGCTTGTTGTTTCTCGGTCACTCCTGGTAATAAGGGGCATATGAATGTTCTATTACATATTACAACTTCTTAATACAGATCCACTTTGGACTGCAAGGTTCATTATGGAGAGTAGCAGAGTAGAGTTTGCAGTCAGGTTTAGATGAGTCTCACTTTAACAGGTACACAGAAGTCTTAGAATTGATTAGCATTAATACATCTGGATTATAAATGTTGAAAGGACCATGAAGCAGAGAAAAGCCACCCATTATAGAAAGACATATAAAAAAGTTATGTTTGGGTTGAATTAATTGACTCTTCTTGGTCTTCTTGGATACACATAGTACAGACTGGATGTGTATTGAATGCTAAGAATTTGTTATTGATTGTTTGATGCAACTACTGCAGCACATGTCACTGACAATGCACAGTCTGTACCTGTAATACAGTTCTGGCTGCTCTAACAGTGTTGTGCTGCTAACCCAGAAACACACTTTCATTCAGTCTCTTATCTCCTTATTAATTCATGAATTAACTATAATTCTTCTACAGTCCTAAGTACACTAACCCCACTGTATTATGTGTGTGATGATTCCTACCTATCTCATTCTGACTGGCTTGAGATCCTATCTCTCTAATCTCTCTTCACAAAATGGCACCTTCTCCATCAGCCTGGGCTTTTCATACTGCTTATGAGTCATTGGTGACCCTAGTCCTATAGTCCCTATTGAATAACTGTCCCCTATCATGGGGGCTACTTGCAAGGCATTATGGTTGAGCTCACCTGGTCTCTGAGGTCATGTGATCCCTTTCTCCGTGCCTTTCATATGGCGACCTTTTAGTTGGTTCATACAAATCAATCCACAAAATATTTGAATTTGCTACAGCTCTGCAGAGTCAGGCCTAGGCCATAGTTTGTATACAGTTATAATGCTGCACCCACTCTCTGAAATTGGGTGTTGGTCCTTGACTCTGAGGCATCTCAGGGTTACAGGCTCACTTTTTCTCTTTAGGTCACCGACAATGTCTCTCTCTCCCGTACCCACAGTTTTAGCACATTCGTCAGGATGTCAGAATGGAATCCATCAGCTTCTGTAGTTCCAAGGCTTAAAGGGAGTCTGACACGAGAACTCAACAAAACAACCAAACTCTACAGATAGATAGGTTAGGGTCATGTGAATCAAACAGTGTTTTCCCCTTGTGAATCGGTGCCACCACTGCTGAGATATCACCATCTTTGACAATATGCAATTGAGTGCATTACCGTTTACTCTATGCTCCAAACAGCTCATTTGGGTTAATATACTAAGTTCTGGATGCAGATAATATATGAATCCTGTCATCCATGTTTGTAAAGGATTAGCCATACCCTGCATCACCTCTTGCTGAAAGGGTGACCCTCAATCCCTGTGCGACTTGTCCCTGGAGTGTTTGCCAAAATAAGAGTGGCACTTATCCGCATCTACTATTTATCCACTGCCACAGAATTTGTACACAAATATATGACTGGTAGACACTGGTCAGAACCACTATAGAGACTGTTCCATATGACCTTGACCAGTCCAACCCTGTAGCTTATGCCCTTAAAGGTATAATGTATATGTTGTACATTATATTACATGTGCTTGTTCACACAACACAAGGGGAATGCCTCTGCTGACCCAAAGAAAGCTCCTGTAGGTAAAATGTGTAGGTATCCCAATACTTTTGTCCATATAGTGTGTGTATATAACTACCAGGTGTTGCTAGAGATATAGAATATCCAATCCTAGCTTTAGTTTTTCATGACTACTCAGCATTTATAATGGGATTTTTTCACAGATAAGAGAATCAATAGATTATTAAACATAAAGGAATACCTAAATAGAGATTGGGAAATTGCTCTTTATTTGGATTAATTATTTATATCCTAGAGATTGCAATGCATAGCTGAAAGCATGGGTTGAAAAAAAATCTATATGTAATTGTCACTATTAGGTCAGTATGTATTATTCAGAAATTCTTACCAATATCATTTATTTCATTTATTTAATCAGTACACCTATATTATAGAAAAAACGGCATGGACCTGAAATCCTTATGTAATACATTTATCTATTGTTACTATAGTGGAGCCCAGAGCCGAGGTAACTTACACCAGCAGCTCCACCAAAAGGAGGTAGCAGTGACATGGTTAGTGGGTTAGACAATTTGGTCAAAACGTGTGCTAGGAACCTCATCTTCATTGTTGTAAATGTTGCTTAGCAGCAGTAGATCAATGTACTATATGTGGATAAGATGTCTATGTCTTTATTCTATAATGTTGGTGTAATTATTTAATCAGAACTTGTAAGCTACAGATAAGCAGATCCCCGCCATTGTGGTTCTACTTCTATCCTTCTCATATGTATGGAATAGAATAGGCAAACAATTTCTCCTTAATCATGCTAGTGTCATCTTTTGTAAGGTAGCTCCCTATAGATCAATGACTAATTTTTTTTAGAAGCCTAGTGAAAGCCAAACCAGAAGATCTCTTCCAAAATGAAGAGAGGCCCATTCACAGACAGCTGTTTTGTTGTTATTGCCTTCATCAGTACAAAACAGTGTACTGGTATGGCTAGATGAAGGGTCATAGATGTGGGTCAAAAGTGGTGCTATGTCTCCTTAGGGAGACATTACTTTTGCAGGTCACCTTACATTGTGTAAAACCTTACAGGCCATGGATGCTTTACTAGGAATATTGTTATAATGGAATATGCGAATAAGTCCTTCTTAATGGGAAATGAAGACGATCTAATTCCACCTTTTGGAAGGTAGCTCCCAAAAGATGTTGATATTTGTTTCTTTTCAGAAGAGATATTCTGGCTTGCCTTTAATGCCAGTCAATGTCACTAGATTTCTTAGAAAACCAGGCATTGTCACAGGTACTGCGCTCACTGGGCATTGAACCCTTGACTTCCCAGTCACATTCTGCAGCCTTGACCATTATGCCATTGTAGAAGCCTGTTTGTGCTTTGCTTTGCTCAGCCTGGTCCTTGCTATTGGAGTGATTAGCTTAGGGATCTCACCTGCTCTGTGGCCAATCGCAGTATAGCATTCCCTATATAAACCCACATATTACTCCATCTTGTGCCTGATTATTCTGGCTGTCTGCTTCCTGTTTGCCCTGATGCTCACCACTACTCTACTGCTACTGTGTACCGATTCCTGCATATGACTGATTACGATTGATCCACTGCTCCTGTGTACCGATTCCTGCATAGTCTGACTACGGCTGATCTACTGCTCCTGTGTACCGATTCCTGCATAGTCTGACTACGGCTGATCTATTGCTCCTGTGTACCGATTCCTGCATACTTCTAACTACGGCTGATCTACTGCTCCTGTGTAGCGATTCCTGCATACATCTAACTACGGCTGATCTACTGCTCCTGTGTAGCGATTCCTGCATACGTCTGACTACGGCTGATCCACTGCTTCTGTGTACCAATTCCTGCATATGTCTGACCACAGTTGCTTCTTACTCCTGAGGTACTATTCCTGCTATTTAACTCTTCATCTACTACTGTTTAAGTACTGTGCCATTGCCTCACCAACTGGACTCCAGATCAGATAACTAGCACTGTTACAGGTATTTACAGTAGTTATATCGGGAGCTACCTTCCAAAAGGTGGCGCTAGAGAAAGTTGCCCTTTTTTCATCATGGAGAACTTGTTTGCATATTCCTTTCCCAAAGTTCTTAATAGATCACGTATGATTTGTTAGACTCTACACACCACATGGTGGCCTGCAAAGGTGACATCTCTATAAGGAGGCATAGTACAACTTCTAACCTACTTACAGTATATGTAGTATGAACTATGTCATTGTGATAAAGTTCTGATGGCATTATAATCCAAGGCTCATCTGAATGATACACTGTGGGAACGAGTTGTGGCTAGCAGAATTCCTCATGACGGTCTGGGTTGGACAGAGAAAAAAAGGAAAGAGAGCAATTCCAATCAGACAAGATATCACCTGTGAGTACCTGAATGTAATTGTTTATTCTGCCTTTAACTAAATTGTATCAATACTGAATTTATTTCTATATACAGTATTTATTTGGGTTGCAATTTTATGTAGTATATATGAAATACTGTAACTCTTTCATTATGGCAGGGGAAGCTTTCCATAGCATAGTAATCCCCATCTGCATATCTTTGTTAGCAGAGTATGGGACCAACCCATCCTCTCTGTAGTAGGTCAATGCTGGGACATTACTGTCAAAAATACTAGACAGTAGATGTTGCCTGCTATGTATACCATGCCTTGCGAAAGTATTCGGCCCCCTTGAACTTTTCAACCTTTTGCCACATTTCAGGCTTCAAACATAAGGATATAAAATTAAAATTTTTTGGTGAAGAATCAACAACAAGTGGGGCACAATTGTGAAGTGGAACGAAATTTATTGGTTATTTTAAACTTTTGTAAAAAATAAAAAACTGAAAAGTGGGGCGTGCAATATTCGGTCCCTTTACTTTCAGTGCAGCAAACTCACTCCAGAAGTTCAGTGAGGATCTCTGAATGATCCAATGTTGTCCTAAATGACTGATGATGATAAATATAATCCACCTGTGTGTAATCAAGTCTCCGTATAAATGCACCTGCTCTGTGATAGTCTCAGGGTTCTGTTTAAAGCACAGAGAGCATCATGAAGACCAAGGAACACACCAGGCAGGTCTGTGATACTGTTGTGGAGAAGCTTAAAGCTTGGATACAAAAAGATTTCCCAAACTTTAAACATTCCAAGGAGCACTGTGCAACTGATCATATTGAAATGGAAGGAGTATCAGACCACTGCAAATCTACCAAGACCCGGCTGTCCCTCTAAACTTTCATCTCAAACAAGGAGAAGACTGATCAGAGATGCAGCCAAGAGGCCCATGATCACTCTGGATGAACTGCAGAGATCTACAGCTGAGGTGGGAGAGTCTGTCCATAGGACAACAATCAGTCGTACACTGCACAAATCTGGCCTTTATGGAAGAGTGGCAAGAAGAAAGCCATTTCTCAAAGATATCCATAAAAAGTCTCGCTTAAAGTTTGCCACAAGCCACCTGAGAGACACACCAAACATGTGGAAGAAGGTGCTCTGGTCAGATGAAACCAAAATCGAACTTTTTGGCCACAATGCAAAACGATATGTTTGGCGTAAAAGCAACACAGCTCATCACCCTGAACACACCATCCCCACTGTCAAACATGGTGGTGGCAGCATCATGGCTTGGGCCTGCTTTTCTTCAGCAGGGACAGGGAAGATGGTTAAAATTGATGGGAAGATGGATGGAGCCAAATACAGGACCATTCTGGAAGAAAACCTGTTGGAGTCTGCAAAAGACCTGAGACTGGGACGGAGATTTATCTTCCAACAAGACAATGATCCCAAACATAAAGCAAAATCTACAATGGAATGGTTCACAAATAAACGTATCCAGGTGTTAGAATGGCCAAGTCAAAGTCCAGACCTGAATCCAATCGAGAATCTGTGGAAAGAGCTGAAAGCTGCTGTTCACAAACGCTCTCCATCCAACCTCACTGAGCTCCAGCTGTTTTCCAAGGAAGAATGGGCAAGAATTTCAGTCTCTCGATGTGCAAAACTGATAGAGACATAGCCCAAGCGACTTGTAGCTGTAATTGCAGCAAAAGGTGGCGCTACAAAGTATTAACTTAAGGGGGCAGAATAATTTGGCACGCCCCACTTTTCAGTTTTTTATTTTTTACAAAAGTTTAAAATATCCAATAAATTTCGTTCCACTTCGGGATTGTGTCCCACTTGTTGTTGATCCGTCACCAAAAAATTAAAATTTTATATCTTTATGTTTGAAGCCTGAAATGTGGCAAAAGGTTGAAAAGTTCAAGGGGGCCGAAAACTTTTGCAAGGCAATGTATATGACTATTTTTTTTAGACTTTAGGCTGCCATCATTGCATTAGATCTACTTCACATATATGCTGCAGATGGAAGTACTTTACTATAATAAGAGGAAGGAGATAGGAAGAGAGGAATAGAGGAAAGAGAAGAAGCCAACAACCACTCATAACTACCAGCTGCTTATGGCACAGAAGAGAAGCCCACATTAGCTTTCTAATATATAGTACAAAATACAGAATATAGAAAATGATGCTAGAAATGTAAAAATGTATAAAAGTATATAATAAAAACCCAATGAAATACCACACAAATGGATATATACACTTATTTGGATTTGGATGGATTATCAATCTTTATCATTAAAGGGGTTGTCAGAGACAAAAACTGATCCTCACCGGTCTTTGTTCACTTGACTGTATTGATGACAGTGTTCTACACTGTTTTATAGATAGGTTCCTAGGAGCCCTGACAGTGTTCTACACTATATTTTATAGATAGGTTCCTAGGAATCCTGACAGTATTCTACACTGTTTTAAAGATAGGTTCCTAGGAGTCCTGACAGTGTTATACACTATGTTTTATAGATAGTTTCCTAGGTGCCCTGACAGTGTTCTACACTATGTTTTATAGATAGGTTCCTAGGAGCCCTGACAGTGTTCTACACTATATTTTATAGATAGGTTCCTAGGAATCCTGACAGTATTCTACACTGTTTTAAAGATAGGTTCCTAGGAGTCCTGACAGTGTTATACACTATGTTTTATAGATAGTTTCCTAGGTGCCCTGACAGTGTTCTACACTATGTTTTATAGATAGGTTCCTAGGAGCCCTGACAGTGTTCTACACTATGTTTTATAGATAGGTTCCTAGGAGTCCTGACAGTGTTCTTCACTATGTTTTATAGATAGGTTCCTAGGAGCCCTGACAGTGTTCTACACTATGTTTTATAGATAGGTTCCTAGGAGCCCTGACAGTGTTATACACTATGTTTTATAGATAGGTTCCTAGGAGTCCTGACAGTATTATACACTATGTTTTATATATAGGTTCCTAGGAGCCCTGACAGTGTTCTCCACTATGTTTTATAGATAGGTACCTAGGAGCCCTGACAGTATTCTACAACTCCTAGTATTCATACTTGCGCTGCTATTCTTGAAACTCCTATAGAAATTAATGGAGCATGCTGGGAATTGTAGTAAACTCTCATTTATTATACAACTTAAAAAATTGCAGTACTGTATTGTAGCGTTATATAAATAATATACAAATAAAATTAATCTGTGTATATATTTACATGCAGTCTACATGTGCATTATTTTTGTATGTTTTTATAGTATTTTTATACCCAGTGGCGGCCCTCTATATTTCCATGTTATTTAACACCCAGGTTATAGTGTATTCTTGTATTCTACATTGTCTTTGTTGCAATTAATGAGTATGTTATCAGTTAGTATTCACACAGTCACACATCCCTTCCCATACATTATAAAGCTTTTCTCTCAACGTCTGCCGCCTGACAGTATATCACATTCTGAAATACTACTAGATGACAACAACTGTACTGAATGTTTTATAGGGATCGTAGTGTGGCGATAGACCAGATGATTGTGTACATGTCATACCATGTATTGTCTTACAGACGTGCTGCTGACTACAACCTCCAGCAGGACAGGAAAATTACATAGATACGTTTATAGATTTAGTTTTATTTTCTATAATGTACAATCAATTAGAATAATTTTAAATATTAATAACCATTTTGTAAGACCTTGTTAATACGTTAAAAACTGGTGTGTGATGGCCATTCTTTTAACATCTGTCCCAATGAGAGTGAATGAGTCTGTTCACTTGTCATTTGTTTTTTGTTTGTTTTTTCTGTCTGTGAAAAAAAAAACTATCAAATGTTCTATCATGTTCTATATTTGTCTGTTTTGATGGACACATGGACCCAATAGAAATCAATGGGCCTTTTTTAAGGGACACAAAGTTATGTCCAATAAAAATGGATCAATGAGTTGGGTTTAAAAAAAAAAAAAGTAGACCAATGACATTCCATCCATTTTTTAACAGTCTGAAAAACAAATGCAAAATGGAGAACGCTCCTTTAAAAACGGACAAATGGATACAGAAGTAAATGCAAATAGATGCACATCGGAGGTTAAAAACAGACTCATTCATCCATTTTTCATGGTCAAGAGATGGACGCAGTCGTGTGAATAATGCCTAACGCAGATCAGCCAGTGAACACAAATGAGTTTACCTGGGACCTGGCTGTGCATATTTCTGCCAGTGGTCACTGTCCAGCCCTAACATTGACAGGTGCAGTGACCATTGGAAAAAATAGGTGCTCTGGAAGATGCAGCCAAGTCCCAGGTAAACTCATGTGTGTTCATTTGCATTAAGCATTATTCAGGTAAAAATAGGAGCTCTGGCAGGTGTGGACTAGAGACTTGTGAACTGACTTTTACCGAGCCAGGTTTGACCCGAATATTCCAATTTGTTAGTTTTTTTAAGAAACTGAACAAATGGAGATTTGTCTGGAGCAAACTAAAATAGCTGCTGCATTATATTGTGGGGTCTCTTCAGATCCCAGAGAATAATAGGTGGAGGCCCAGGGGAAGGGAAAAAAAATAAAAGAAACAACAAAAGGGACCACCTTATCTGAAGAGACCCAGAGTATAATGATTTCACTTTCACCTTGACATACAGTGGAGAAAAAAAAGTATTTAGTCAGCCACCAATTGTGCAAGTTCTCCCACTTAAAAAGATGAGGCCGGCCTGTAATTGTCATCATAGGTAGACCTCAACTATGAGAGACAAAATGAGAAAACAAATCCAGAAAATCACATTGTCTGATTTTTTAAGAATTTATTTGCAAATTATGGTGGAAAATAAGTATTTGGTCACCTACAAACAAGCAAGATTTCTGGCTCTCACAGACCTGTAACTTCTTCTTTAAGAGGCTCCTCTGTCCTCCACTCATTACCTGTAGTAATGGCTCCTGTTTGACATTGTTATCAGTATAAAAGACACCTGTCCACAACCTCAAACAGTCACACTCCAAACTCCACTATGGTGAAGACCAAAGAGCTGTGGAAGGACACCAGAAACAAAATTGTAGACCTGCACCAGGCTGGGAAGACTGAATCTGCAATAGGCAAGCAGCTTGGTGTGAATAAATCAACTGTGGGAGCAATAATTAGAAAATGGAAGACATACAAGACCACTGATAATCTCCCTCCATCAGGGGCTCCACGCAAGATCTCACCCCGTGAGGTCAAAATGATCACAAGAACGGTGAGCAAAAATCCCAGAACCACACGGGGGGACCTAGTGAATGACCTGCAAAAAGCTGGGCCTAATGTACCAAAGGCTACCGTCAGTAACACACTACGCCGCCAGGGACTCAGATCCTGCAGTGCCAGACGTGTCCCCCTGCTTAAGCCAGTACATATCCGGGCCTGTCTGAAGTTTGCTAGAGAGCATTTGTATGTCCCAGAAGAGTATTGGGAGAATGTCATATGGTCAGATGAAACCAAAGCAGAACTGTTTAGTAGAAACACAACTCGTCATGTTAGGAGGAGAGTGAATGCTGAGTTGCATCCAAAGAACACCATACCTACTGTGAAGCATGGGGTTGGCAACATCATGCGTTGGGGCTGTTTCTCTGCAAAGGGACCAGGATGACTGATCCGTGTAAATGAAAGAATGAATGGGGCCATGTATCCTGAGATTTTGAGTGCAAACCTCCTTCCATCAGCAAGGGCATTGAAGTTGAAACGTGGCTGGGTCTTTCAGCATGACAATGATCCCAAGAACACCGCCAGGGCAATGAAGGAGTGGCTTCGTAAGAAGCATTTCAAGGTCCTGGAGTGGCCTAGCCAGTCTCCAGATCTCAACCCCATAGAAAACCTTTGGAGGGAGTTGAAAGTCCGTGTTGCCCAGCGACAGCCCCAAAACGTCCCTGCTCTAGAGGAAATCTGCATGGAGGAATGGGCCAACATACCAGCAACAGTGTGTGCCAACCTTGTGAAGACTTACAGAAAACGTTTGACCTCTGTCATTGCCAACAAAGGATATATTACAAATTAATGAGATGAACTTTTGTTATAGACCAACTACTTATTTTGCACCATAATTTGCAAATAAATTCTTTAAAAATTAGACAATGTGATTTTCTGGATTTGTTTTCTCATTTTGCCTCTCATAGTTGAGGTCTACCTATGATGTCAATTACAGGCCGGCCTCATCTTTTTAAGTGGGAGAACTTGCACAATTGGTGGCTGACTAAATACTATTTTTTCCCACTGTAACTTTGGCTGTGTTTGTCTTAGAGAGCTAGAAATTGGTCAGATAGGTTCCTATGAGGCCTGACAGTGTTATACACAATGTTTTATTGATAGGTTCCCATGAGCTCTGACAGTGTTCCACCTGCCAAGGTTTCCTAAGCCTTTAAATAGTCCCTCAGTCTGGTTCAGTAGGACACACAATCATGGAAGACGCTGATTATGAATTGAATTACTGAAATGAATGAATGTTTCAAAAATATTCTAATTTATTGAGATACACCTGTAGTAGTTAGGGGCCCTGACAGTGTTCTACACTATGTTTTATAGATAGGTTCCTAGGAGCCCTGACAGTGTCCTATACTGTGTTTTATTGATAGGTTCCTAGGAGCCCTGACAGTGTTCTACAGTATGTATTATAGATAGGTTCCTAGGAGCCCTGACAGTGTTCTACACTATGTTTTATAGATAGGTTCCTAGGAGCCCTGACAGTGTTCTACACTATGCTTTATAGATAGGTTCCTAGGAGTCCTGACAGTGTCCTATACTGTGTTTTATTGATAGGTTCCTAGGAGCCCTGACAGTGTTCTACAGTATGTATTATAGATAGGTTCCTAAGAGCCCTGACAGTGTTCTACACTATGTTTTATAGATAGGTTCCTAGGAGCCCTGACAGTACTCTACACTATGTTTTATAGATAGGTTCCTAGGAGCCCTGACAGTGTCCTACACTATGTTTTATAGATAGGTTCCTAGGAGCCCTGACAGTGTTCTACAGTATGTATTATAGATAGGTTCCTAGGAGCCCTGACAGTGTTATACAGTATGTTTTATAGATAGGTTCCTAGGAGCCCTGACAGTACTCTACACTATGTTTTATAGATAGGTTCCTAGGAGCCCTGACAGTGTTATACACTATGTTTTATAGATAGGTTCCTAGGAGCCCTGACAGTGTTATACACTATGTTTTATAGATAGGTTCCTAGGAGCCCTGACAATGTTCTACACTATGTTTTGTATATATATAGGTTCCTAGGAGCCCTGATAGTGTTCTACGCTGTTTTATAGATAGGTTCCTAGGAGCCCTGACAGTGTTCTACACTATGTTTTATAGATAGGTTCCTAGGAGCAGTGTTCTACAATACGTTTTAAGCCATTTTAAGGTGTGGTTTGTACCTAACTTGTTCAACCCAAAACAAATCTAGTATGAATACTCCGCAGGCGCACCAAACATCTCATTTACATACATATGCACTTTAGCACAGAAATCGTTTGCTCACTATGTCACTAACAACCCCTAAAACAGTGTATAAGTTTTTTTTAGAAGAGTTTTTGATGGTGGTAGACTCCCTTTAAGACATGTACACAACTTTATTTAGCATTCCCTGAATTTCTCCATCTCTACTCAATGTTCTTGAATGTTTCCATGAACCTATATTACCTTCTCTAAACTCCATTTATCAGCCTTGATTTTCTGAAGTTATTATATACCACAGATTTCAGAGCATTTTCCAAATTTCTACCGATGAGAGAAAAGCAAAAAAAAAAAAGTCATGTAAATAAACAGCAGCCATATATTTTCCCCACACACTATAAACATGAATGCAACGCAATAAACATTTTGTACACATCCGCATTCAACAATATTGAATGACTGAAAAAGAGAAGAGGACGATGAAAAACAGAAGCAAATAAAAAGGGAAATGGGGGAAAAAGAGTGAATGGAAGACCGAAGTTGATGAAATGCAAATGAGCCTTTGCTCCGACAGCTGGCTGCTTCAGCATGACATGTTTGATGAATGGCCCTTAAAACATGAGCAGGCATCAGGCTCCAATTCAGTGTCAGCCTGGCAAAAACGGGAGCATTACTGGATGCTTCCTTTAATTAATGCAACACTCCAGCATTAGTCAGGACAATGCCGATAAATGGAAAAGAACTGATATCGCTAGTAATATCTGGAATCTTTCAACCTTGAAGCTGGACGGTTTTAGCCAAAAGCTGTACTATCGTAAAAAGGTTTAATTGTATTTGTAATGTACCAGCACACCATGACAAAACCTAGCAGATAATGCCGGCAGCCCAGGGTGCTCCTGTGATAAATGAGCCTAATGTGCGGCATTATAGGAAAATGCAGTGTAACCAAAGACAATAGGAGCCAAGTGGATGTGCTTGTGTGATAGGGACGGCCAATGCAATGCAAAGTGCAGAGATATTCCTATTTCATCTGTAACATGGGTGTTCACAAAATAAATCTCGCTGACAAAACGGAGATTTACCGCTCCGGTCCCTCTCTCTTGTGAATATCTTGTTGTAGTGGAGTCTGCCAAGCAGTCAACCAACAGACAGGATTAAAACACAATAAATCAAAGGCTTGGGCCGAGACTGTCACTAATTGCAGATGAAAATAACAGGTGCGTCCGTGCCACATAATTCATCGGCGGAAGAGCAGAAATACTTATGGCCAAGTGAGATTACAACCTGACAAGTATTTTCGGGAGGGAGGTAATAACTGTGCAAAGCTTCACTGCAAAGGTTGACATGATATTACTGAACCTATAGACTATTCTCTATTGTCTGTCTACATGTGGATGGGGAAGAGCGCCAGTTTTTGATTTCGTAGGTTTAACGACAAGCAAAGCATCTGTTGGGTCAAAGTTTTTCTGCACATATATTTGGCCAAACTTGCCTGACTAAATAGAGTGATAGAGACCCATTTTGTATATTACGTAGACTATTGTGGTATTCGGCAGATTAGTGTACAGTAGTTATGTCAAGAGCCAAGAGTGGTTTTGGAGGGTGGTAAGCTGAGTAGATACCCAAGGCAGCCATTTCCTAGTGAGCGACCAGTGACATTTAACAATGTGTAGTGGTATTATAATGTGAAAAACACAAAAATACAGCGGCAAGTCATACTCAAACAATATATAAATGTTACACTGCATTACTGCTATGTATATAAATTTGAGGTTCTTGGCATACATTTTGATCAAACTGTGAGAGCTCATCTGCCCTGTTTAGTCAAGCTCATTCAGATGGGACCCTACCAGGGCCACTTTAATCATTGGTTCAATGGTGCACTTGCACTGGGTTCTATGGTAGCGGGGGCCCCTTGGGACAGTGGGACAGTTCTGCATTTGCTGTCTCGCTGTTCCAGGCCATCCACTCCCTGCTTTACTATTCGGCCCCTGTTTCATCTGCCGTTGTTTTGAGAGAATTAGGTGCAATGTATTAATGTTACTTATACCACGCCTGTTGCTTCCTGAGGACTCCAGGACCAGAGGCCAGAGAGAACAAGCGAACAGTGAAAGATGAATATTAAGGTTTTTTTTTTTTTCAATGTTTGATATATATATATAGTTTGGGCAACTGAAGCAGGGCATGAAACTGTGGGGGTAACCTGGAGGGGGGACATGAAATTGTGGGAGCAACCTGAAGGGGGGACATGAAACTGTGGGGGTAACCTGGGGGAGGCATGATACTGTGGGGGCAACCTAGAGGGGGGACATGAAACTGTGGGGCAACTTGAGTGGGACATGAAAATGTGGGAGCACTGGAGGGGGCCATAATAATATAATATAATGTCTGAAAGGTCACTGAGGTGGGACAGGTTAATGTCTGAGGTGCCACTGATGTGTGATGCATGCAAGGGTATTTGTGTAATGGGCCAATTTTTTAAATTTGGCCCTCAGCTGCATTGCTATAGGTCTATTTGGGACACTAAACCCCCAGTTCATAAGGATATGTGGCTGGTTTAGTGTTCCAAATCAACCTAACATGTTCCTTTTAACTCCTTAAGGGGGTTGGCCCAAGTTTTATTGCTGTGAATAGGGAATAACCTGCTGATCGGTAGCGGTCCAACCTCTGAGACTCCCACTAATCACAAGAACTGGGGTCCCATCCCCCATTCGAATGGAGCAGCAGGCCAAGCATGCACATTGCCATTGCCACTCCATTTGTTCTCTATGGCACTACCAGAAATAGACAAACAGTCCCATAGTGACTAAGACCCCCATTCTAGTGATCATGAGGGTCCAAGCAGTCACACCCCACAAATCAGAATCTTGTCTCTTATCCTATGGAAGGAATAACAGTGAAATTTGGGCCATTGCAGACACTATGAACTAGCTGGCAGCTCACCTTCTGCAATCTACAGCAACAGCAAAGTGGATAAAATCTAAACAAGTCTCATCTTCATCCTGCGACTAAAACCAGCAGCACAAAATCCCGCAGGCAGCATGTCAGTTATTGTTTCAGTCCTTGTAGAATGGTGATTATTTATCAATATTATAATTTTTGCTTTATTATTTTAATGCTTTTGCTCAGAAAACCCCTTTAAAAAAAAATAAATAAAAATCTTCTAAGAATTGTAATTTTTTTTTTCATGGGTGGAGCTGTGTGAGGGTATTTTTCTTGTAGTATAAGTTGACTTTTTCATTGGTACCATTCTGAAGTACATAAGTGATTGCTTTTAGGAGGTGGGATGACAAAAAAATTTTTTTAACAGCCTACTATACAGGTTAAATAATGGTAATTTAATAGCTGAAACTGTTGCGGCTACGATACCAAAAATGTGTGGGTTTTTTTTAGTTACTTTATTATTTTGCGACACAATGGATACCACAGATGATAGGGATACAAATCCATAGATGTCCTGGTTGCCATTGACTGCATCTTCTAAGGGGTTAAATAATCATAATTGATGTTATCACAAACTGCGGCTATTGCATTGTGAACCTTACATTGGGAGGTACAGTCAATTGTACTGGGACACCGGCAGTGCCAGTGTAAACAGACTGACGTACATGTATGGCATCAAATGCTCCTTGCATATGATATACAAGTGATACTATATAATAAAGGGACTATATATACTGGGTGATGAAAGAAATCGAAGTGGTAAGCAATGATAAACACAATCCATTTCTCCAAAAACTCATTAGACCCAGGGTAAAAATATCAGCCCCCAGGACACTGAAACTCTTGAGCAACAACAGAATATGAACATAATAGGAACAATATAGAACCCATGGGTATAGGCAATGCCTAGAAGATAATAGAAAGTATACAATCCCATACTCTATGACTAGTACATGTAGTCTAATGTCTGTTCAGTCTATGTTTTAATGGCTATCTAAATTACAAGGCTGTTCCATTGGACAACCTTCCATGTACTTTTTCATCAGTCACAAATATAAAGCCCCAGGCAAAACTTTACACAGTCTCGTAAATGTCTAGTGTATTATACAGAGGAAACGTCTCCACTAATGGTCTTAGGACCACTACAGGACACACCACATACAGTATATACCATTATAGTAAAATACTATTATCACATTGGGAAATGATAGTGTTACAGAGAGAATTCCACAATGGTCATTATAAATCCATCTCAGCATTTTTGTATTATCTTGCATCTTTCTATAAGTGCAAAATATGATATATATGTTCTGTGTCCTTTACATCTCAAGACGCTTAGGATTACTTGCACCAAAACTGTCACATTTGATATCTCCTCCAGTTTTTGCACCTGTCGCAGTTCTTAAAATGCGCCACAATTATTAAGAGGGCTACACCTGAATTGTAGGGCATCAGATATCAGAGGACCACACATTAAAACCGGAGCATAAAACACTGGTCTCCGGTAATGTGCCCTCATCTATATAGTCAATGGGGACATATATCAAGCCCTGCATGTTGATAGACCTCTCATATCTACCCTGGATAGGCAAGCAATGCTAAGATGGCGAGCGTTTGCAATACATATCAGAATGTGGCCGAAATTGTGCAAATACACTGGTGTACATGCTGTGTATGAAATATATTATGTGTTTCAGACACTTCTTGTTCCTTGCTTAACAAAGGGTCATGGCTTAATGGGGAAGGGATTGCTCAATGCAAAAGTGGTTTTGCTTAACATGAACCAATGATGTGTGCTCAAGATGTACAATTTTCGGTGGAAAATGCTAACGCAAAGTATGCCAAGCAATTGGAGGTGTAATATTAGAAAAGACAGTCTACAGATACATTTATAACAATTGTATAGCTTTAGCACATCTTCAGACTGTCTAGTAATAATAAGGAGTAATAATTCTGTCCTGTTGGGTAATATTTAGGTTACAATCACATGGCAGAGCCCTGCACTTAGCCGTGAAAAAAGTACTTTTCTCATGGGCAAGTGTACACTCGAGGGTATTCCGACTTCACAGATCCCTTGTAGGCCTAATGCACACAACCAATTGTTCAGGTCCATTCTCATCTGAGGGGGCATACAGTAGTCCGTTCCATTCTGATGAACATAAAGCAGGTTCTATCCTGCTCCATAATATCGGAACAGAACGCATCAGAAGCCCCCATAGAGTACATCATAGAATGCACTCGGTTGTCAATCCCACATGTCATAGCGCCCCCTTTCCTGGTCCCCACACAGTATAACACCCCATTTACACACAATATAATATCCCAAAGTGACCTCTAGACTGTATAATATCCCATAGTGGCCCCTCCACACAGTATAATGTCCCATAGTGGCCCCTATACACAGTATAACACTGTTTTTTTATGTTTGCTCACTTTCCCTGGGCCTCCGATCATTATGCTCTGGGGTCTGAAGATACAGTCATATGAAAAGGTTTGGGCACCCCTATTAATCTTAATCATTTTTAGTTCTAAATATTTGGGTGTTTGCAACAGCCATTTCAATTTGATATATCTAATAACTGATGGACACAGTAATATTTCAGGATTGAAATGAGGTTTATTGTACTAACAGAAAATGTGCAATATGCATTAAACCAAAATTTGACCGGTGCAAAAATTTGGGTACCCTTATCATTTTATTGATTTGAATACTCCTAACTACTCTTTACTGACTTACTGAAGTACAAAATTGGTTTTGTAACCTCACTGAGCTTTGAACTTCATAGCCAGGTGTATCCAATCATGAGAAAAGGTATTTAAGGTGGCCAATTGCAAGTTGTTCTCCTATTTGAATCTCCTCTGAAGAGTGGCATCATGGGCTCCTCAAAAAAACTCTCAAATGATCTGAAAACAAAGATTGTTCAACATAGTTGTTCAGGGGAAGGATACAAAAAGTTGTCTCAGAGATTTAACCTGTCAGTTTCCACTGTGAGGAACATAGTAAGGAAATGGAAAACCACAGGGACAGTTCTTGTTAAGCCCAGAAGTGGCAGGCCAAGAAAAATATCAGAAAGGCAGAGAAGAAGAATGGTGAGAACAGTCAAGGACAATCCACAGACCACCTCCAAAGAGCTGCAGCATCATCTTGCTGCAGATGGTGTCACTGTGCATCGGTCAACAATACAGCACACTTTGCACAAGGAGAAGCTGTATGGGAGAGTGATGCGAAAGAAGCCGTTTCTGAAAGCACGCCACAAACAGAGTCGCCTGAGGTATGCAAAAGCACATTTGGACAAGCCAGCTTCATTTTGGAAGAAGGTCCTGTGGACTGATGAAACAAAGATTGAGTTGTTTGGTCATACAAAAAGGCGTTATGCATGGCATCAAAAAAACACAGCATTCCAAGAAAAACACTTGCTACCCACTGTAAAATTTGGTGGAGGTTCCATCATGCTTTGGGGCTGTGTGGCCAATGCCGGCACCGGGAATCTTGTTAAAGTTGAGGGTCGCATGGATTCAACTCAGTATCAGCAGATTCTTGAGAATAATGTACAAGAATCAGTGACGAATTTGAAGTTACTCCGGGGATGGATATTTCAGCAAGACAATGATCCAAAACACAGCTCCAAATCTACTCAGGCATTCATGCAGAGGAACAATTACAATGTTCTGGAATGGCCATCCCAGTCCCCAGACCTGAATATCATTGAACATCTGTGGGATAATTTGAAGCGGGCTGTCCATGCTCGGCGACCATCAAACTTAACTGAACTGGAATTGTTTTGTAAAGAGGAATGGTCAAAAATACCTTCTTCCAGGATCCAGGAACTGATTAAAAGCTACAGGAAGCGACTAGAGGCTGTTATTTTTGCAAAAGGAGGATCTACTAAATATTAATGTCACTTTTCTGTTGAGGTGCCCATACTTTTGCACCGGTCAAATTTTGGTTTAATGCATATTGCACATTTTCTGTTAGTACAATAAACCTCATTTCAATCCTGAAATATTACTGTGTCCATCAGTTATTAGATATATCAAATTGAAATGGCTGTTGCAAACACCCAAATATTTAGAACTAAAAATGATTAAGATTAATAGGGGTGCCCAAACTTTTTCATATGACTGTAATAGCAGTTGCAGTTTGGACATTTTATGCCTGAATGGAATCACCAGGTGAACCTCGCGAGACAAATCTATTAGGTGTTCACCCAACAAATACACTTACTAGTCCCCTCACCTGCCCATGACCACCTATGCTTCCCCTTCACCTATGATGTGATAAAGGACGCACAGGGCCTCCTGGAAGGCAGAAGGGGAAGCAGAGGTGGCCGTGGGCAGATGGGGATCAGTAAGTAAATAGGGCTTGTTACCTGCTGGGGTTACTCCAACAGGTAACGGCCTAGTTAAAAAAAAAAAAAAAAAGCAGCAGGGCCCAATGGGCCCCCTAAGGTAGTTGATCTATTGGCCTTAGCCACATTTGTCTAGCATTAGACAACCTATTGGTTGGTTTACTTTGTACCAACATTAAGTGTCAAATGTCTGCACTTGTTGAGCCACCACTTTTGTTAAGAAATGCAGAAAAAGTCTCCAAAACATAATAAACGCAGTGCAAAGCATGTATGTGCGGCTTTTGGTGCAAATTACTCTGTTATTCTCATTCGACTTAGGCCTCCTGCACATGACCAGTTGCCAATTGTGGTTTTCACTGACCCATACATTGAAATGAATGGACTGAGCCACAAATACGGACAGGTATAGGACTTGCACCATGTTTTGTGACTCTTCGGCATGGACACACCCAGCCACAAAGACTACGGCTTTGTGTCTGGGCCCATAGAAATGCATACAGTATGTCCGTGCTTGATATGGAGTTCTTGCTTATGGAAAAATGAGCTTCTGCAGCAGCTGAGTTGTACATTTAAAAGAATTTACATTTTTTTTAAGAATTAGGAATATTAGAAGTTGGCAATGGGAATGAGCTACAATACCAGGCTCAGTTTCTGGAAAAATCCAGACCTTTTCTTCTAATTCCAAGAACCCATATTTGATTTCCCTTAATAGAAGTAATAACTGCATTAGAACCAAAAACATGTCAATATATATTGTAAGATGTTTCTTTTAGATAAGTTGTTTCATAGCTTCGTAACTTTATGGGTTTGTTAGATTTAGTACTGTAGATATCATTTGCCATTACACATTTCCTAGCAGGGGCGTACAAGATTTCCACCGCTTGTATTACCAGTAAGCGCAGGCACTAATAGTATTTCTTCAGCCATAGTCTGTTGGCTGAGATGACATAAGGATGGATCTCTCTGAACCAAAAACATTTGCACGACTCGTTTCCTTTGATAGGCAGATGAAAAGCCAAGCGGCATTGGATTCTGTTCTCTGCTGATAGCTACAGTTCACTGCTAGTTCTGCTGGATGACCAGTGAGAATGTCGGGATTTCAATAGAAGCGACTGCTAAATGGAGTCTCAGATTACAGGTTCAGCTTCGCTCTTGTTGACTGTTTCCTGGATGTGAATTTCAAGAAAGTAAATGCAAGAGGGAATTATTTGATTTGTTATAGATGTTCATTGAGCAGCATGACATTAGTCACAGGTCACTACTTACTGTGAAACGTATACGATATTTGCCGTTTCTGTTATATGCTCTAGATAGTAGCCTTATGTTTTTATATTACATTTTTACAGCAGGATAACCTAAATAATATCTATCTATCTACCTATCTATCTATCTATCTATCTATCTATCTATGTATCTATCATCTATCTATTATCTATCTATACACAGCACCAGGTCATATAAAGAATAGAGATGGAAATTACATTACTGCTAATATGATCGAGAAACTACACATAAATTAGAGGTTCTTTGTTATAGAGATTTTTATCAAACAGTAAGAAGCCCCGTATCTGCCCGAGAAGGTGACCTCATTCACATGGGACCCTACTCTAAATAAAGATACCTCTCTTGGACCCAGAATAGGTCTACAATGTGAACACAGGGCAAGTAGGATCCAGAGCTGTACTCTACTTAAAATAGCCTTAAGCAGATGGGAGACTGAAAAATATACTGTATTCCAATTACATAGACCTGTGCAAATGAAGGGAGTGCAAGTCCAATTGGAAACCACACCCCTCTTGCAATACGCATACAAAAAAAATTCAGACAGCACATCCCAATGTGAACAAGTGCAAGCTATTGTGGTAATATTACAAATGCAAAAGATGCAGCAGCCTCTGCAGACAGTGCCGGGACATATAAAGAATAGAGATCAAAATGTATCTATCTATCTTCCTCCTATCTATCTATCTATCTATCTTTTTTTTTTTTTTCTATCTATCTATCTATCTATCATCTCATATCTATCTATCTCTCCTATCTATCTATCTATCTATCTATCTATCTATCTATCTATCTATCTATCTATCTATCTCTCTATCTATCTATCTATCTATCTCCTATCTATCTATCTATCTTTTTTTTTTTTTTTCTATCTATCTCCTACTATCTATCTATCTATCTATCTATCTATCTATCTTTTTTGTGTAAATTTTTTTGGTTATATTCTTTTACATCTGGGGAGCATCAATTTGGTTGATATTATTTATTTTTACATGTGATGACTTATATTGGCTTCTGATCATTGTATTATTTATCATTAATTCAAAAAAATGTTTACATTTTTATTTTCCATTATTATAATCTGGGGTATTGACGTATCTCCATCTTTATGGTATGGATTTGGTTAGTTTTTGATCCCAAAGACTGATGAGGTTATGATGACCCCTTGGTCTAAGTCAGGATTAAGGGATCATTGGGTAACCCATACGGTGAAGATGTGGTTTGATGACTTCACCCATACCATATAGCCTGGTTGAACTTACAGTGAAGACTTGTGGCCACTGACTGTGGTTGGGGTTCTCCCCTAAGCCTATATTTATTTTGGTGGTTTTGTAAAAAAAAAAATTTGCCCCCCCAAAATAGTTTTTATTTATTTTTTATCATTGTTATTTTCATTTTTCTTTCTTTTTATTTATTTATACAGTATATTTAATTATTGTGCCACATGTCATCACTTATTTACTGTAATGTAACTAGTAGCTATGCCCTAATTCTTTTATTGAATTATACCAATGGATTTTCTATACTTTATAAAGACTGGTATCACTTTTTAGCGCTGCTAAATTGAAAGAACGGAGCTTTTACCGTTCTGAGCATGTCTGACATGTGCAGTAAGTCTATTGGCACTTGCCAGTCTTTAATATGTAGACTAGAGTAATGGTGGCCATTGCGCATGCGCAAGCATGCACAATTGATGCGCTTTAGATTCTATATGAAAAGACCTTCTTGGGCATGCACAGTAGTGCTATATACACGCTGTCGTTACCATGTGTCTTGTACACAGTGGACTACAGAATGTGTATTATATAGTAAGTGTGATGGGTCCATGCTCTTTTGGCTAATTGGGAACAAAATCCAAAGTCTTATGAAAAGTCTTCCCAGAAAGGTGAATGCTATTTTAGCTACGGTGGTGGGACCAACTACATATTAACACCCATGGCTTAGGATAAGGCATGGGTTTGCCAGTGATACCAGTTTATAAGATTGATTTTCAGAAATATCTGCAGCACCTCAATGGACACGCTAAAATGTTGATGCACTGTTTATTTTGCTTTTATCCTGTTCCTATGCAATATATGCATAGTTTTGCCCTCCTTAAATGGGCTGATCCACTGTGCATGAGTAGAATGTAAGATATTGGTAGCTTCTATCCAGCAAGTTCTGGCTGGAAAGTGGGAGGAGACCTGGCGTTTTCTACCAACTTCCATGGAAGAAGGTTGTGTGTGAGTTAAAACTACTGCAAATATATTGCAGTCCTGAGACAGGGAATAGTCAGCTGCCTTCAACTAAAGGAGACGTTCTGGAGCCATTGAAGGGGCATTTTGTGGAGTCTAGGACATTTCTAACAAAGTAGCTTATAGTACTGAACCTTCTGTGCCACAGGACAGACAGGACATCCTCGGTAGTGAGAGAGTAAAGAGATTGGTACGTATAGAGAGAGTGAGAGTCATATGCAAGCACAGGCTGCTGGAACCATCCATCAAGTTCACCCCATTGTACCATTATTGTGGAAGCTGTTGGTTGCCTTATTGCATTGGATATCCAGCAAAATTGATAAGGTCATGATACCCTTTGTGGGCCAGCTAGCCAGGTCCCCCAGGTAACTGTCGTTGTCCTAATTGATATGAGCTAAGTGCTAGTGGCGAGGCATTGACACCAGACACAGAATGTTGGTATGAACCCTCTTTCTTAGCCGAATACAGGAGCGCACTGACATACTTTATTAAGGCAACATAAGTTCATATAGGAGCAAGTATAGGAAAGGGTTAACATAGCAACGTAAGTTCTCATGTTCAATCCTAATTAGTGTAGTATATCTTGAATGCATAGATAACTGATATAAGCAGTTCCGTATATGGTCAGCCATCTCCTGTCTTGCGCAGTGATTCAGGGAGGTGTCTTCTGGCAGCAAGCCAAGCACATGTCTTCTTGGACACAAAGGATTCTCACTTTGGAATGCAGACACTATCTAGTAGTGTAACATTACATTACTCTTAGTTTACATTACTCTCCACATCTAATATTCAGCTTTAAGGATAACAATGTTTTTACACACAATACAGCTTAAGCAGATATGAAAACATAAAACAGATATAAAAGTATAAAAAATATAAAACCATAAAAATATAGGATTATAAAAATTCATTATAATCCTTCACAAAGTTATATGTGATATGTTGCTCCTGAGTTTTCATTCCTGCAACAAGATCATGGGCAATTTAACCCCCTTCTGCCTCAGGAGGGCTGAAGACCATTTGTACATGTCCCAGGGAAAGACTACCACCATCATCAGGTGCATCACAGGTCCCCTCAGCACCATGCCAGGAGGAGAACTGGAGGATTTAGTAGAGTCAACAAGCCACTGTGACAACTGCTGTTTCTACTACTACTACTAATACTACGAGCCCCCAGGCTCTCGCCAACAGGTTGCTGCATATCCCTAAATTGTTGCTTCTTTCAATAGTTGTTCTGCATCGAGGAGACTCTTAAGAACATTCATCCAAGGAACAGTTTTCTTCACTTAATACTAATAGCTCTCAGTTTGGTTCAGTTTAATCTTAGAGTCTTAGGAACATGGGGGTAACTACTCGGGTAGCAGACATAGTATTTGTTATGCTGCCCAACAAATTAAAGAGGCCTATTTCCATTGAGACTTAGGGTGCACACTATGAGACCTAGGCTGATAACTATAAATGATAGCAGAAGATGTGGAAAACTGATTGTGCCGCCATTACATTGCTGGGACATCATAATGCCTTCATCTGAGATCATTATAATTACTTATACTTACATATAATTACTTGCATATGTTGTGATGTCACAGTGGACATTATTCCTGTACTGTGACATCACTGTGTATATTATCTCTGTATTGTGACATCACTGTATAGGGGTGGGTTTTTTTTTTTTTTTTTCCCTTTTTCCCTTTTTTGTTTTTGGGTGTTGCCCCCCCCATTTTGATGTTGTTTTGGGGTGCCCCTTTTTCTTGCTTATATACATTATCCCTATACTGTGACATCACTGTGCCCCTTATCTCTGTACTGTGACATCAATGTGTGTGTAATTTCCCTGTACTATCACATCACTGGGTACATTATCCCTGTACCGTGACATCACTAATGTACATTATCCCTGTACTGTGACATCACTGTGTACATTATTCGTACTGAGACTCACTGTGTCCTCCGTGAAATTAAAACAGATCATCCCCTCTGTAGAACCTTAGGGCCGCACACTTGGTCATATGCCCAAAGCCTTAAAATGTTAAATATACACTTCAAGTAATACATATGAAAAAACCCACTATATTAAACCTCTACTTTACACCATGACTGAGTATATTCTAGGGTTGTAGCCAAGTTAAAGCAGATTTTGCTGGAACTCTCAAAGATTAAAGTTGCTGACAACAAATTATGTAGCAAAAATACTGCAAGTAATATTAATATAATGCCAGATTTGACTTCCACATAAAATGCAATTTAGCACAACGTCTAAAGATTATTTTTAAAACAGTTTTGGGTAAAATCTATAACTGCATAAGTAGGGTTAATTAAATAGCAGAAAATTGATGTCATGTATTTAATTATGCATGAATTTACCAGTAATATCCAATAAAAGGAGGCCCTAATCATTCTGAGGCTGCTCGATGCAGTCACTTTACAGAACACTTAGCTATGGCCTAGGTAGCCAAAAGCCAGAAGAACAATGTAGGAGTCACACTTAAAGGGAATGTGTCATCATAAGATTACCTGTTTTTTAACCCCTTCCTGCTCTGCGCCGCACTATTACTTCGCACGAGTATATAGGTAACGCTCATCACCGTAATAATACAGCGAGCTAATGCCATGGGCCGGGACCAGCCTCCTGGTTTAACCCCCTGGATCCCGTGATCAATAGCATAAGATAGGTGATAACCTGCAGATTGGTGAAGGTTTATCAGGAAAACGTGGGTCGGGGCTGTACAATCTTCTAAATGGAGGACAAAATTCCCCCATTCTACTGATTGATGGGGGTTTGAGGGGTCTGACCTCCACTGTTTTGCCAATTATCCCCTATCCATAACTTGTTAGGATGGGAATGCCCCTTTAAGTATTTCTATATAAAATAGTCCTAGCTTAATGTTATATTGACTTTCTTCCTTTGCACTAGTTTCTCCCCAAAAGAAGCAGAACCAGGACTATTGGCTAAATTATTGTATTGTAGGTAATACAGAGTTGCGATTCTATTGTTTGCATGTCAGCTATATGTGCATTACACTTCACAACCATGTTGTACAGGACAATATCTTCATCATACACAGACTTTACTCAAGTGTGTTTTGTCCTTGACATAGACATATATTTCAGATAACATCTTGAATGTGAGACGTATAATAAAAAGTGTTTATCAGTAGAATTGTTACAGAAACTTTCCAGTACATAGAACACAGCATGACCTTGACGGAAGGAACGATCGCTTGTAATAAGAAGATGAAATTCTATAAAGACAATAAAACAAAGAGCTGAAGACACGAATGGACGTATTCATATCAGTAAATAACCGGTTTTATGCCCAGACAAGTATGTGCACTGCTCGAGAATATACAGTAGTGTATAACAATACAGGTCATACCAAAGCGGAATATAGAATCCAAATTTATTGTAAAATTCAGATATGCCGGTGTTCTCTCTTTTTTAAATGTTTGGCTATTTTATTTTTTTATTTCATTCCCTGGAGGCGGCCATATTGGAAGCAGACATTCCCTCTATTGTTTGTAATAGTGGTGTTACTATCAGTCGAAATTTTCCTGCGGTTTTTCCTGTTTATTAGTCTGTTTGGCGCCGTTTGTTATGCATTAGTGGGTTAGAGGATCACTCTGCTGTACTTCATTCTCATTCCCAGACTATTTTCTCTCGAACCACTTCACTGCCAGGTACAGGACTCGACACATTTTCAAGTCTTTTCGTACATACGGTTTTGAAGGCTAGAAATTTTTTTTCCATTGGGTTATTCAAATAATTTTTGCATATTTTTCCTGTGATAAATAGGGCTTAATATTTATGTTTTTATTTTTCCATGTTTTTTCTTTATTTTAAAATGTAAACAAAAAATGAGGGGAAATGTGTCTGTTTTTCACATTTTTCATGTTTTTTCATGTAAATAGTTAGTAGCAGGTACTAAATATTGTTGTGGTGTTGCTAGAACCTATGACATGGGCATGGTAGTGGCGTTTCTTTTTTTACTTAAATAGAAAAATATATATATTTTTTACATATTGTGCTCCTCCCCATAAGATTATAATAGATCTTGGGGCAGGGGCTTTTTTTTTTTTTTTTTTTGATGATATCAAAAAAAGTTACAAGAGGAATGCAGCCTCCTAGGCTATACTATCATGCTGATCTGGGTCCCCAGCAGCCCACACAGTTCCCGGGCCCTAGCAGTGAACACTCATTGAGCACTGTGAACACAGTGATTGAGAGGGCAGGGACAATAATAAACCATCATATGCCTTCCATATGGAAGTTCCAGCTGTAGTAATGGCAGGCATTCCCATTTTACAGCTGACCGATTTCGTGGAGCTGCTTAACCTTGCAAGGATGTGTAAGCATGGATGGCCCGGACGTATATAGTCAACAGGTGGTCCAGAACTAGGCTTCTGTAGTGAGTCGCTAGCTATAGCATAATGTCTGTATGTTGATTTCCCGTTATACAACCCCAATTCCATTGAAGTTGGGACGTTGTGTAAAACATAAATAAAAACAGAATACGATGATTTGCGAATCCTTTTCAACCCATATTCAATTAGGATACACTACAAAGACAAGATATTTAATGTTCAAACAAATAAACTTTATTGGGTTTTTTTTGTAAATATTCACTCATTTTGAATTTGATGCCTTCAACACGTTCCAAAAAAGCTGGGATAGGGACAACAAAAGACTGGGAAAGTTGAGGAATGCTCAAAAAACACCTGTTTGGCGCATTCCAGAAGCGAACAGGTTAATTGGAAACAGGTGAGTGTCATGATTGGGTATAAAGGGAGCATCACCAAAAGGCTCAGCCACTCACAAACAAGGATGGAGCGAGGTCCACCACTTTGTGAACAACTGCGTGAGCAAATAGTCCACCAGTTTAAAAACAACGTTTCTCAATGTACAATTGCAAGGTATTTAGGGATTTCATCATCTACAGTCTATAATATCATCAAAAGATTCAGAGAATGTGGACAAATCTCTGCAAGTAAGCGGCAAGGCTGAAAGCCAACATTGAATGCCGTGACCTTCGATAACTCAGGCAGCACTGCATTAAAAACCGACATCATTTTGTAACGGACATTACCACATGGGCTCAGGAAGACTTCAGAAAACCATTGTCAGTGAACTCAGGTCGTCGCTACATATACAAGTGCAAGTTAAAACTCTACCATGCAAAGTGAAAGCCATATATCAACAACACCCAGAAACGCTACCGGCTTCTCTGGGCCAGAGCTCATCTGAGATGGACTGACGCAAAGTGGAAAAGTGTCCTATGGTCTGACCAGTCACATTTCACATTGTTTTTGGAAATCATGGACGTCATGTCCTCTGGACCAAAGAGGAAAAGGACTGCCCGAATTGTTATCAGCACAAAGTTTAAAAGTCAGCATCTCTGATGGTATGGGGGTTTGTTAGTGCCCATGGCACATCACTGATAGTAGAGGGATGTGTTAGTGCCCATGGCATGGGTAACTTGCACATCTGTGAAGGCACCATTAATGCTGAAAGGTACATACAGGTTTTGGAGCAACATATGCTGCCATCCCAGTGACATCTTTTTCAGGGATGTCCCTGCTTATTTCAGCAAGACAATGCCAAGCCACATTCTGCACGTGTTACAACAGTGTGGCTTTGTAGTAAAAGAGTGCGGGTACTAGACTGGCCTGCCTGCAGTCCAGACCTGTCTCCTAATGAAAATGACTGGCGCATTATGAAGCGCAAAATACGACAACGGAGACCCCGGACTGTTGAACAACTGAAGCTGTACATCAAGCAAGAATGGGAAAGAATTCCACCTACAAAGCTTCTATCATTTGTGTCCTCAGTTCACAAATGCTTATTCAGTGTTGTTAAAAGGAAAGGAGATGTAACACAGTGGTAAACATGGCCCTGTCCCAGTCTTTTGTTGCCCCTGTCTCAGCTTTTTTGGAACGTGTTGCAGGCATGAAATTCAAAATGAGTGAATATTAGCAAAAAACCAATAAAGTGTATCTGTTTGAACATTATATATCTTATCTTTGTAGTGTATTCAATTGAATATAGGTTGAAAAGGATTTGCAAATCATCTAATTCTGTTTTTATTTATGTTTTACACAACGTTCCAACTTCATTGGAATTGGGGTTGTACTTGTATATTTCGGTGATCTTGTACCTTACCTACATTGTGTTTTGTTAGACCTTGCTTCAGGTGTCTACTGTTCTTTTGTTAGGGTCAGTACTACAGATTAGGGTATTCAATAGGGATATCTCTAGGGATAGTGAGGGACATAGTGGGTGTTTGGCATTGGACCAGTTTTCAGGTTCGATATAGGGAAGTATTCTGTATATCATCTATCTGCTCCATTACTTGACTGTCACCACTGTCACCACCAGACTTCATCCATTTATCATCACCGATTTCCTTGCATTTCCTGTTACTTCCTGGCTGGGTTGATACACTCTTCATATTATTCCTATTGCAACTGTTTGGCTGTTACATAATTCACCATTCTGTAAGTCTTGGAGGTATCTGAGTATCAGAAGATACTGTTAGATCCCAAGAAAGACAGCTGCTATAAGTCCAGTCTTGACATGTACTGTCTAGTCAGTATCTTCAGAGCAGCTGAAATAAGTGGGAGTTATGGCCGCTTTCCCACCATCAACACTTATCCCTATCTACAGGGCAGTTTTTTGAGCCAAAGCCAGGAGTGGACTGAGCAGAAGGGAGAAGTATAAGAGCTTTCTATATATTTCCCATTCCATCTATAGCCACTCTTGGCTTTGGCTCAAAAAAAATGCAATGAAATTTGCAACAAATAAAGCATCTTTTCTGCAACGTGGGAACGTAGCAAAAAACATTACGTTTTTTTCTGCAGATTTTTTTCATTGCATTTTTGCTGCGTTTTTCTCTGCAGTTTTCTTCCCTTATTAAATGTATGGGGAAAACAAGGGTGTTTCCATAGGTAAAATTGACAAGCTGCATTTTTTTTAAATGTGATCATTTTTGAGAACGCAGCTGTTTTTTTTTCACAATGTGTAGATGGGATTGGCCAGAATCTCATTCCCTTTGCTGGTACTGTATCTTAAGGATAGGTCATCAATATCAGATCAGTAGAGGTCAAGCATCTGGTACCCCCGTAAATCATCTGTTCTCAGCTCCATTCTCTTTGTATTGGTCAGACTAGTTAAGTTGCAGTGTCTTGGTTCAGCCACTAGACACAGAACAGCGCTGTCTTCTTCCTGCTCTATTCTCTGTGTAGGAGTTGCTGAAAACAGATGATTTATGGGGGTGCTGAGTTTCGGACCTACCTTCACCAAACTGATATTGAGGACTTCTCCTTATATAGCATAAACACCTTCCAGAAGAGTATTGCTGGGTAGCGGAAGCGCAGTTTTATTTGTTGCAGATTTTGCAGCTTTTTTTCAGCCAAAGCCATAAATGTCTACAAAAGGAATGAGGAATATATAGGAAGTTCTTATACTTCTTCCTTCAGCTCAATCTACTCCTGGCTTTGGCTCAAAAAAGCGCAACAAAATCTGCAACAAAAAAAGCTGCGTTTCCACAATGTGGGGCTTTAGCCTTATGGTGTTTTTTTTTTTCAAGTGATTTCTCACCATTCATCTTGGAATATGTTGAACCAAAAGGAAATGTAAGGAATAACACACCTGTACTTCTATGGTGGACATATACATATACACTGACTGTATGCCACAATTACTATTGGCTACTCCATTTTTCCTATGGACTAGTTGTAGATAAATCCATTGCATGGAATAAAGTGATACAAATAACTGTAGAAAGTTTTTAGTCATATGTAATATTTCAAAACGGAGTTTTCGATGTTTGTTCTCCTTTGGTAGGCTGCTCACGTAATTTCCTCAGGACATACTCTATAATGTTGGAATTTTTTGATTTTCAGGTAAAAACCATATTCGGACATCGTTGTTTTGTTCAGTACTGTGAAAGTGAAAGCCATCCATCCATCCATAATCTCCTGGAATAGTGTCGGGCTGCTATATTAGAAACATTTGCTCATTTTCTCTTTTGAAGCAAGGTATAGAATAGTTACATTAACTACTACTGAACCACAAAATTAAAGAAATCCGATATGAACCATGAAGGTGAAATAAATTGTTCGGGTTTCTCTGACTTTCTTTAAAAATTAGTGTATTATAGTATATTCATAGACTTTCTGAGGCAATGGGTGTTGTTGCTTCACAATTAAGGCCAGTAGCTTAAAGGGAACGTGTCGCTATTAATCAAGTTTTATGTTAAACATATTTTTTAAGAATTTTTGGTAGATTTTTCAACATTTTTCTATGTTATTATCTATATTAAAAAAATCCTAACAATCCTACAGTTCTGATTTTGTCCACTAGGCCATATAATATGGCTTCCTAATTTTCTGTAGGAGAGTTCTTTGCAGCAGTCACCTCACTTACAGCACACTGATGATCTCAGTGATTATGTATATACATACAAGACAGAATCCACCAGTCACAAGAGAGGATTTCACAGCTTATCTACTCCCCTCTCTACATAGTGACCTCTGCCCAGGTCAAGGAGCATGCCTAGAAAAATTCTTCCATACAAGTGAATACTGCTCCAGACCATAGTGTCTACGGCCCATGGTCCTTCTATAAGATACAGGAAGTGATAGGCTATTTCAGGTTTAGTGGCAAAAGTTGGAATTGCAAGATGTTTAGGATTTTTTTTATATAGATATTAATTTGGAAAATTGAAAACAACATCACCAAAAGTTCTTAAAAATTTTTTTAACATTAAAATTTCTCTTTAAAAGGACCGCCAATGGGATCACCAGAGGTAGCCGAATGACAGTACTTTGGCCCTCCCATTGAACTGAATGGAGCAGAAAGCACTGTCCAACCTGCCATTCCATTCAAACCTGAGGTGCAAAGCCCCCCCTAGTTCTGGTGATTAATGGGGGTCCCAGCAGTTGGACCATCACTGATCAATGAGTTACCCAAGGATAGAAGGTGAATTGCTGAGACTGGAATATCCCTTTAACTGCCTCTGGTATTTTCTTACCTTTCTTAGTGTCAGAAAATTTTTTTAATTTTAAAGAATTCCATACACATAAGAGAAAAGTCAGCCAAACCTAATGATTTCAGTGGGATTTATATTCTTGGGGGTCGTCTGATATGTAGATAGACGGAGCTGTCTGGAAATAGCTTATCTATTCTTTCCATTAACAGAGCCTTATAGTCTTCTATGTAATTCTATGACAAGACTAAATCAGAATTGCAAAAGACATTATAATTTTTGTGTTAAGCATGATGGATCTTATAGTGTATACTATGTATTAAGATACAGGTACACATTCAATAGGCAATGGCCAATAGCAATCTCTGCGGCACTTATAGAGTCCTAGGTTCAAATCCAACCAAGGACAACATCTGTCTGGAGTTTATATGTTTTCCCCATGTTAGCATTTGTCTATTCCCACACTCCAAAGTCATACTGATATCAACTTAGATTGTGAGCCCTATATGTGACAAAAAGGGAACCTTTCACCACCATCAACAAGTTACATTCTTTATTTAATAGCTGCTTCTCCACTGATTCCAGCACAGTTGGAATTTTTTCTCTAGCTCCCACTATTCCCAAGCAATCAATGCTGTTAGTTTTGGTGTCTGATATGCTATTTAGGCTCTGCACTGTCAGGAGGGAGGTGTCAGGCAGGAGCAGACAAGGGGTGTGATTCTGAGCTCTGACACTGGCTGCCTCTGATTTGAGCACTGAGTGACGCTTCCTGCCTGACACTGCTCCTCTGACATTGCACATCAGGCACCAAAACTAACTGTGTTTTTTGCTCAGGAATGTTGGAAGCTAGAGAAAAAAAATCCAACTGTGCTGGAAATGGTGGTTATTAACAGATACTGAGAACTTTAATTGGGGAAGGTAGTGAAAGGTCCTCTTTAAATGGGGAGAGGAGTTATCACACACCACTGGTAGTGGCTTGTCACCTGTGAGTACAAAGGCTTGCACATGTTGAAATTCAAAAAGCCTAATCTGACTCTTACCTAATTTTGGTTCTCAGGGAAGTGATCAACCAATCCCAGTGAAAGGTACCTAAAAAGGAGTCTGTCACCAGAACCCAGCATAGTAATTCAGCCCTGCAGATAGATAAGTTAAGGTCACCTGTGTCAGTGTTTTCTCCTTGTGAATTGGTGCTGTGATATCACTGTTTCGTTAATATGCACATTAGCTGCTTGGAACAACCAGGGTGTTGCTGTTGCTCCAAAGAGTTAAGCGGTAACACCCTTGTTGCTCTAAAGAACTAATTTCCATATTGATGGCAATGGAGACACAGATTCTCAAGGGGAAAACACTGTTTGATTCAGTTGACCAGTATTGGACTGAGGTTCCTTGGGCCCACCAGATAAGATGATTCTGGAGGTCCTTAGTAAATAGACCATAAAACTCTTCAGATTTGGGTGTATTCTACTGGACCATTATTGTGTTACAGCCTGGGTCCATCAGGTCCCTCTGGTACTTTGGTAGTCCAGTTCGACCCTCCAGGTGACCCTAACCTATCTGTGATTATGGGTTGATATGCTGTTGTCTGGTGACAAAATCCTTTATGGCACACAATTTTGATAAGCAAACCTTGCCACATATCACTTATACACCTAAAGGGGTTAACTCCTGTAGAAAAAAGAAATGTTTTTGAAAATCACACAAAGCGACATTCTGACGTGGGAGTCTTCTTGGAAATAATGAAGACTTTATGTTATGCCAGATGTCATTGTAAAGCTCCACAACATACTCTAGTTCATTTGTATAGGTTGTAATTACCAGGAGGCACTGTGAATATCATAGGACAACTTATTTAGCTAATCCATTCTAAATATTTCACTACCCAGGCAGCAACTAATTCAGCTAAAGACATTTTCTTTTTATTTTCTGTGTACAAAGAGATTGAGAAATGTTGGAAAGATATCTGTGATGAATATGCATTTATGTTTGAGTAGATATAATACAACATCTGGGATTATGAATAACCCAATCTAATCCCAAACCAGTCCTCCTCACAGTAAGTACTCTTTTATTTCAGACAATATTTCTATCAAGAGATTGGTGCCGCTGTTGTTCGAACTTAGAAAAGTTTTGGAAACTAGTGCAGTCTCCGCTTCAGATTCATAATACATGCCGCTCAGATTTCCCTGACAGCCTGATTTCCCCAGGCGCGGTAAAAATTTACATTTTGAAAAAAAGAGAAAAGAATATAGAAAAGGGCTTTAATAATATAATTGTAAGAAGTATAGAATAGGATTCTGTCATTTCCTACAGTACTAGTTTCCGCTACCCAGTTACTAAAATGACGATAAGATGCTGGAGCTGAATTCGTGTCCAACCATGGGCAACATCTGTATAGAATATGTATGTTCTCCAGGTTCCTAAAGGTTCTCTGGTTTCCTCCAACAATGATGGTTCCTCAACAGTTCCTTCTATTTTCCACATCTTCTCAATACATGGTCTGTCATCAAGGAAAACGTGGCCATGTCAGCATATTGTTCTAGATTGACTATGACTATATTAAAAGCCATATAGATGGGAACAGGTTGAAAATTGTTCTTACTCCTAAAAGAAGCGAGGACATATACCATTACTTGTGCGTCTTTAGAGGTCTATATACCGAAATAATCTCACACTGAAGGGACTACAGAACCAGTTGAAGGGTTTGTACAGGATTACAAAACCATGTCTATTTTGTTCCAAAAAGCAAGTGTTACACCTGTCCATGGATTGTATCTACAGTAGTATTGAAGTTAAAGGGGTTGTCCAAGAGCTGAATGTAATCAATACTGATGACCTATCCACAGGATCAACATTCGGACCCCATTCCAATTGTTTGTTTCTGCCACTGGAAGCCATATACTAGGTATAGGGCCAGAAAAAGCGCCATTCCTATTCAAGTGAATGCAAGTGGGGCTGCAGTGTACTGGAAGCTGTATACAGTGTATGGAGCTCTGTACACTGTAGTGGTGGGGCAACTGGAACTGCAACCCACTCCCAATCACTTCAATAGGAGCAGGGCTGCTTCAGCCGTATACCTAGCATATGGCTTCCGTGGATAAAACAGATGATTGGACAAGGTCCGACGAGATCTTGACTAATCTGATCCCACAGGATAGGTCATCCGCATTAATTACTTTCACATCCTGGACAACCCCTTTAATAGGACTGAACTGCAATGCACAGGTTTGGCACAGTTGTTAGAAGAAAGCAGGCACATTCTAATTCTGTACCAACCCCCCTTTACCCCTTAAATTCCAAATTATAAAATTGTGGTTTTGTGACGAAAGTTTGATGCAGATTAAAATTATTTTGTGATTTTACCTTGTATCAGAGCAAAAACTGTGACTATGTACAGTGGTCCCTGAATGCAAAAATTGTCCAGCTTAATTTACTATAGATGGTCCTACATAGATTAAGTCACATGATTACATATGTGCAGGTCCTAAAGCCAAAAGGAAAAGCATTAAAGCTGGGTCTGTATATATTTAGGGGGTCAGGTCTGGTCTCTAAATAAATTCAGGAATTCTGAATTTATTTGTGTTGATATAAAGCCTGGGGTCCAAAATATTTTAGAAGTCTGGCCAAGGGTCTGAATTTATTTTGGGGTCTGGTCTCTGAAAAGCTTTATTTGTGCTACAAAAGAGGTTAGGGGAACTATGGAAGTAAAGAACCAAATGTATCTCTGCAGCAAACTCTACACTCAGAAGAAGTGATCATGGTGGTCTGAGCTAGATGGAGAAGATGAGGATTAAGAGACTCCAGTTAGAAAAGAAACCACCTAAATTTATAGGGGAGCTGTTAACTCTTCTGATATGTAAATCTTGTATTCTACAAAAAGTCTCCATAGAACTCAAGCCCAATTGACAACTGGGTGTTATTCTATTTGGATACAACAGTTGCAGAATGTTAGTGATGATTGGACACTGTAAGCATGTAGGGACAAGGGAAACGGACTGGGACAGAACTTTGACAAGTGAAATGCTAAGACAAAGGAAATGGTAACACCCAGTTGCCAATATTAGCCCAGAAAAGTGGGACTGATTATAGACATAGTGTGGGTTGGTCCCTAGTTTTGAGAACAGCCCAAGGTCTATGGGTCTACTTAATCTGCCACTCTGTCCATGCACATTGAAGCGCTAAGCTCCAAGGCCCCCAGTGTCCCACCACTCAAGATGCATATACTTTAATAACAATACGGAATTGTTGCACTTCTTACATTTTATGTAACATACATACTTCCAGTCTGAACCTAATCTTCAATTTTCCTTCTTATCCTACAATAAATAAATTTCCTAACTTGAAATGCTATCAATACAAGGGTGACAAAGTCCAACAAGCTATTGTCTTCAGTATTAAATTGTTTGTTGGGGGACTTGTAAAACACTATAGGAGAGGGGAGAAGGAAAATGAGGCTTTGAAGAAGGAGTATAGAAAAAAATAAATGAAAGATAAGAATAAAAGATGTAAATAAAAGAAATAGCAGGAAATGAGAAAGAAACAGCTGAGGCTGGGGGAAGGAGCGACATCTGAGCAGTTCTTCCATTGAAGCAGCTGTAGTGAGGGAGAGTGATAAGATGAATTCAGAGTATGCTATTGTGTACTGTATGCAGTGTATGGTAATGATAGGACTCGCCGCACATTGTGTAACAAGGTATATAGAAATATTGTTATAGCAACCGAAGCGGATTGCGTCCCGGCTTCCGATAATTACACACCGCCATCGTTAAGACTACTTTAATTGCCTAATCTTACAAAGACTGCATTCTACCAACCTGCAAATATGTTTTTAGTGAGATAACTTCAATATTGGCTCCTTAATAAACATACTCCATGCATCCCCCAAAAAACCCATAGTAAAATCAATGAAATGTGAAATAGCGCCATAATTATGTCAGGAGAAATTTACAGTTTACCAAGTTCTCCAAATTAATAGAGCAGATTTATGTCTACAGGTTAGAAAATTCCTGTTGATTCTCAGCTGGGTCTTCAGATTTTTAGTTTAATTATTTCGCAAAAATAGGATCTGAGAAATAATGGTTTTAGTATGAGATATTCACTTGCAAATAAGCACAATTGGAATTAAAGGGCATGTAAGTGAAAAAAAAAAAAATCTGTTAAATCTTTACAAAAGACAACCCTTTTGTGGTGGACTGGAGCTGCCTGCTGCCTGCCCCAATTTATGTGCATCACCAGCTGAGAACTGCTGATCCATGGGGGTCCAAGGTGTCAGAACCTTCCTGACCTGATATTAATGTCCTATCCTTACGATATGGATAAGCCCTTTAGGCTAAGGCCTCATGTAGCGTCCTGCAACAAAAAAGCGCTGCGGGAAAAACCATGGAGGCAATGCATCGTGGTTTTTCCCGCAGCGCTTTCACAGAAAATCCACAGAGGTTTCCTCTGCGGACTTTCTGCTTCTATTATCCCTATAGGGAAACCGCCAGCATTTCTGTAGGCATAATTGACATGCTGCGATTTCTAAAATCGCAACGGTTTTGGAAATTGCAGCATGTCTGCTGCGCATATTTTACCGCAATGTGTGGATGGCATACATTAGAATCCCATCCTCTTTGCAGGGACTATAAAACACTGCTGCCAAACCCCGGCATTTACGCCAAATGGGGCCCCGGGCTTAATTAGCTGGTGCACTATGCTTCTAAGTTAGCACACCACAGCAGTCCATGCTGTTAAAGGGGTTGTCCCAGAAAAGCAAGTTATCCACTAGTCATAGGATAGGGGATAACTTGCAGGTCAGTGAGGGTCCGACCACTTAAACCCCACTTTCATGTCCCATTCTGAATGGGGCGGTGGTTGGACAATGTGCACACTTCTCTATACATTTCAATGGGAGCTCCAAATATAGTCGAAATACAACTCTCGGCTTAGTCAACTTTGTATTAGCCAGTGATGAATGTACCAAGCACTAATATGCTGATGGTTTCCCATTAAATGCTCTCCTCTTGGCTTGACACATCCAGATATATGTGACGATTGGCCTTTCATGACAATATAGTTTTGTGCTATTGTATCACAAAGTGATATGCTATGTGTGGCCATCTAGTGGTTGTGTTTTGAATTGCATCCACTCAAGAGTTTTGCTAGAATTTTGCAATATTGTAGTGAATTATTTTTGTAAGAAATTGGAGTCCTTAACCGACTTTAAGCCAAATTAAAGGTGGACACATCTTCTATACTAGTATAAGTCCAATTTTACATTTTGACTAAGTAAATATATGCAAACACTTCAAGATGTAAATTTTCTTCATTTTTGTATTCTATTTTTGTGTAGTCCTTTTACATGTACTCGAGTTTGTTTACTTGTAAGAAGGTACAAATATGTGCTGTAGTCTTTGTAGAGAACAGAATGCAGAGCGGGAATCCTAGAAACCACTTACATTTCTAAGACATCAACAATCTGACATTGTTCCTTGGGGACAAATACATTACTGAGACATTTAAACATGTTTCTAGTGTCAATTCTTGAAGCAGACATTTTGTTCTGACTTTTAATAGAAAGAGCCGCAAACAATGAAAATGTTTTTTTTTTTTCAGGGAGAATATGAAATACCATTGGAACAATAACTGGTAAATAGTGTCAGGTCTTCACCTTAGGTAAAGAGGTTGCTTGAAATTAGAACAATAGGGTCTGCTTCTGCATTCCAAGAAACATTGTCAATTTTGTCCATAGAATTTGTCTAGTATTGCAATACAGAATAATTTATAGTGAACCTTCAGTTATAAGCAATTCTTCATAAATGAATAGTACAGGTGAATATAAGAAACTGTTCTCCTACTCCTTATCTTCAATCATCTGACTGGTTGATAACATTATATTCATCTCCATATTCAGCCTAACACATACAGAGCTCTATGGAAAAGGGAGGGGTGGAGTTAGATTCTGCTGCCGACTAGTTAATTGGTTTATTGCCTCATTCTGTGCACTATAGCCTCTTAACTACAACTTAGCAGTAGTAAAAGATTTCAGAATAGCAGAATGAAGAAACAGCAATTATTTGATTGTCTTTTCTATCTCCCCTCCTCTCCTCATAGACTAATAGGTAGAAAGTAACTTCCTTAAAAGTGGAGCAGAAAACATATTTGTTTGATAATATATATTACTGTACTATCCATTTATGAAAAGTTATTTATGCTTTAAAGTGAATGTGTTACCTATTTCAAATCAAGTTTTTAAGTTTTTTTTAAATAATATTGGTGTGATTTTTTTGTTTTTTTTAATTTTCTATGTCAATATCTAGATTTTGGAAAAAAAAACCTCAACTTTTCACCCGGACCACTAAGCCTAACAATAGGCTGACATTTCGTGTAGAAAATTTCTTTGCAGAGTCACTGCATTATCAGAACAGGTAGGATTACAACAACAAGAATCATCTATATATAAGGACCACCAATTGCAATATTTCCCAGAAACTGGAAATTTCTCCCATTGACCTCAATGAACATGTCCAGACGATTGTGTCTGTGATCCATGTGGCTGCTGTAAAGCATATATTAAAATGCTGTTAAGAGTAGCTCAGGCATGAAGGCTGCCTGAATTTCATGGACAGAAAATGGAATAAAAATCTAGAATCATAAAGTAAAAACAGGTAATATGTTTCACTATCCGGTTTTACCTAGAATTAAAGTGGTGATACCTTCCCTTTAAGTGCATAAGGCTGAACTGTAGTATCAGACACAGCCCGTGGATAAGGGTTGTGCTCTTTCTCAGGAGACCCTTTGATCTCATTTCTCTCTGTTTCTGGTCTGATAGTCATTAATATATACCATTCCCAAGGGCCACAATAATATGTAAATAGTTTTGAGACTTCTTAGTTATACATTGTGCAGGGCCTAATGGGCTGGTGATGACACAAGGATTCATAAAACACCAGAATACAAGTCGAGGTCTTCACTGGGAAGAGCAGTCACACTTTAAATTGTATAAAAAAATATATTCAGCCTCACACTAACCCCATCTCAATGTGGATGATGGATTCCAAGTAGAATGTTTTCCAGGTTGCTCCAACTGTTGGGGGATGTTCACACAGAATTTTTTTTTGTCAGGTAGAGAAAAATATGCCTTAGGTTTTAGGCCAGGGCCCCACGTGGCGTAAATGAAGTGGCAAAAACCGCAGACTTTTACAGACCTAGCGAATCCCATCCACACATTGCAGAAAAATACACGCGGTGGAAAAACGTTGCAGTTTTGGAAATCGCAGCATATCAATTATACCTACAGAAATGCCAGCGGTTTCCCTATAGGTATAATGGAAGCAGAAAGTCCACAAAGGAAAAATCTGTGGACTTTCTGTAAAAAGTGCTGTGGTAAAAACCACAATACTTTCCCGACAGGGTTTTTCCCGCCGCACTTTTTCACTGTAGCCTGCTACTTGGGGCTTTAGCATTGGAAGCAGATTTTGATGCTTTTTTGGGAGTGGATTTTGAGCACACATGGTTCTGTTTGCTTAAACATTTTTTTTGTAAAAACTGCCTCAAAAACAGCTACACGGCTTTTTTTGTGCCCCATTTTCATTTCTATGTGGAATGGGCAAGATGCTTTTTTTTTCTGCTAGCTGAAGAAATCTTCCATTTCCTTTTATTGAAATGAATGGAAGCAAATTTCAGGCATTTGTTGAGACAGTTTTGGAGGAAAAAAGTCTTAAAATCTGCTCCCAAAATCTCTGTGTGAACATACTCTTGGACTATGGACATTGCACCTGGAGGTCATCAGTTCCTGACCACCATTGGATCCAGTGAATTGTATGTGTGATCCACTGGTTCAGATCCCAGAGTATAATATTTGGAAGCCCAGGGAAGGTGTAAAAAAAAAAATAAAAAAAATAAAAAATTCTCAGCTTCCATTACCTCTGTTGGTCCTCCTTGTCTTGTTTTTGTGTTGTTCAAATACATACAAAGGAATTAAATATGTATTTTCTGGAATACTTCATTTCAGGGGTGCCAACACTTACGGCTATGACTGTAACTTCGGCTAAAGAGCTAGAAACAGGATAGACAGGTTCCTTGGAGCCCTGACAGTGTTATACGCTATGTTTTATAGATAGGTTCCTAGGAGCCCTGACAGTGTTCTACACTATGTTTTATAGATAGGTTCCTAGGAGCCCTGACAGTATTCTACACTATGTTTTATAGATAGGTTCCTAGGAGCCCTGACAGTATTCTACACTATGTTTTATAGATAGGCTCCTAGGAGCCCTGACAGTGTTCTACACTATGTTTTATAGATAGGTTCCTAGGAGCCCTGACAGTGTTATAAACTATGTTTTATAGATAGGTTCCTAGGAGCCCTGACAGTGTTCTACACTATGTTTTATAGATAGGTTCCTAGGAGCCCTGACAGTGTTCTACACTATGTTTTATAGATAGGTTCCTAGGAGTCCTGTCAGTGTCCTACACTATGTTTTATAGATAGGTTCCTAGGAGCCCTGACAGTGTTCTACACTATGTTTTATAGATAGGTTCCTAGGAGCCCTGACAGTGTTCTACACTATATTTTATAGTTAAGTTCCTAAGAGCTCTGACAGTATTCTCCCCTCTCTCTCTCTCTCTCTCTCTCTCTCTCTCTCTCTCTCTCTCTCTCTCTCTCTCTCTCTCTCTCTCTCTCTCTCTCTCTCTCTCTCTCTCTCTCTCTCTCTCTCTCTCTCTCTCTCTCTCTCTCTCTCTCTCTCTCTCTCTCTCTCTCTCTCTCTCTCTCTCTCTCTCTCTCTCTCTCTCTCTCTCTCTCTCTCTCTCTCTCTCTCTCTCTCTCTCTCTCATGACCACAACATTAAAATCTCCTTTAAGTCCTGTAAGTTGTGAGTTGGGACATCCTTGGATTGGATTTTTTTCCTGCACATCCCAAATTGAGATCTGGGAATTTGGTGGTCAATTCAACACTTTCACCAGTTTGTCAAATTCCGCTAACTGTTATTAAAGAATTTTTTTTAGTAATAATTTTAGCCCCTTCCTTTAATAAATAAACTGCCATGAAGGAATATTCCTGGTCTGCAATGTTTAGGAAGGTGGTACACGTCAATACAATATCAACATGAATACAAGGACCCATGATTTCCAAGAAGAAATTTACCTAGACTATCACACACTTTCTTTGTTGGTTTGACCTCTTCCCAGGGTGCATATGGGTGCTGTATCTTCCCAAGTAAGTCACTCACATGATGTAAAAGAAACATGATTCATCAGACTATTCCACCTTTTTCCATTGCTTTATGGTCCAGTTCTGAGACTTATGGGCTGATTATCGGGATCATTATTGGTGGACAGAGGTCAGTATTGGTACTTTTATCTGTGGCAGTCCAATAGACACAAGCTATAATGCACTAATTCATGTGCATCAATGAGCGTGGCCATTCAATATCCAGTCACCGATTTAGCGATCGTCCACCACTGCTGGGAGGTGCTAACCACTGCATAATGGGAAAACCCAATAGGACATGCCATTTTGAGATGCATTGATACCGTTGTCTAACCTCCACAATTTGTCAAAGTTACCAATATCCTTAAACTTTTGCTGTTTCCAACACATCAAGTAGCTGTTCACTTGTCTAAAAATAAGGGTATACAATATGGCCATGCATGCCTACACTGATTGTTAGATAGAAATTTGCTAATCAACCTCTTAAGGATGTACAGATGTAGGTTTGGGTGTTATGGCTCAGTGACTTTTTTTCATATTTTCCATCCCCGCTTTCCAAAATTTTTGTAGAATGTTCTGTTAACATAGCCATATGAGGGCTTATTTTTTGCACGATGAGTTGCACTTTTAGTTGTCACCATTTTGTAGTGCATCTAATGTTTTGATTAGATATCATTAACATTTTTGTGAGGTCTGTGTAAAAAAAACTATAAAGGTCTATCATTATTCTTTGTTTTTATGCTGTTCATTCTGCATTAAAAATGGTATTGGTTTTGTTCAGAAGTCATGAATACAGCGATAATAAACAATTTGCCTGGGGGCCCTAAAATCTGATGTTCAGTGAGGGCTCTTTATTGCGGGGGAAGTTGTAGTTTACATTGGTATGAACTTTTTGGTATATACTCTTTTTTGATCACACCATTTTAGAGGAAGTGGTGGAGACTAAAACACCTTTATTTGCGGTGTTCGCCTTACGGGATAGTGCGGACTTATACGCACAGAGTGATTTCTAATATGCTTGTTTTTTGGAATGAGAATGGGGTTTCTTTAAACTTTTTATTGTTCATTTTTACTTAAAAAATAAATAAATGAATTTTATTTTTTTACTGTCCCAAAAGGGGACTTAAACCTGGGAACGCTTTGTCACTTGTACAATATACTGCAATACCTCTGTGTATGCAGTACATTGTACATAGGCTCCCTACATGTAATAGGGAAAGGCTGCCGGGGAAATCCGTCGGAACCCCACAATCTCATTGTGGAGGACCAGAAGGGATGACGTTGGGTGTTCTTGCCCCCAGCCACCCAGATGTCTTTATTCCTATTGATCATGGCCTCTGAGGGTTTAAGCTCCTGGAGTCAGAGTATAGTTCGACTCATGCAGCTAGTCCTGGGTCCCAGCTATATATATATATTTACAGCCGGAACCAATGAAGCAGACACAGCTCCTGTCTGCCATAGAACTGTGCCGTACTATTACAGTGATGAACAAGTTTGTATGTTAAACATAGTTTTTTAGGATCTTTTTTAAAAAAAAATTGATTTAATAAATAAAAAAATAGTGATAAAGAATTTTAAAAAATTGTTAATAATGAGAAAGCCATAAGTGGCACAGTTTTATCAGCCTAAAAAATCTGCTGGGATATGCATGGTCTGATCATATGTAGCCATAGTACGGCCACCTTGTGTGTCCTTAGTCTCATGTATTTCACTCCTTGACAGATGCCATTGAAACAAGATGTTATTCACTCTTAATGTTATGACTGATCAGAGTGGTACCATTCATGTATTTGATGCATTAAATCCATACAGACTCTCCATGACAATAATGCATCTATCAAAAATCAAAACATTTGTCTTCAGTCAAAAGCTATTCCTCCCAACTCCCTTATAAACGTGCACACTTGGTTCATCTGAGTATGTATATGTTCTTAAAGGAGAGTGCCCAAAAAAGACATGTATGGCATAGCCACAGGATATTCCGTAAATGTTTAATAGCTCTAAATCCTATCACTAAAGTAAACCCTCCAGGCTCCATCGCCCATATCTCCCACACCCTGACCTCGCTGAAAGTCAAATACAGAGTGTCACCGGTGGTTGGGTTTAACAGATACAGCGTAGATACAGCGTAGCTCTCTGAAGTGATGTGAGTTACGGAAACAGTATAGAACAGTGAGCTACATTGTTTCTGTAACTACCATTCACTTCCATTGGAGTTATGGAAAGTTGTGCTCAGAGAGCTATGCCACTTCTGTAAATCCAAACCACTGTTGACAGTCTGGATCTGACAGTCAGACAGGCTGAGGGAGAGCCAGGTGATGGAGTCTGGGGGAGGGTTTAAATTTAGTGACAAATATCAGACATTCATGGTACATCCTGAGCTTATGACATAAATGTCTTTTATGGGTGAACCCCTTTAATGGGGAAAGAGGAATAAACTGCTGATGGACACTTCTTACAGAATATCCCCTGACAACAAAAGTATTATCCATTGAAATACAACATACTTGATCCATTTCCCCCATTATCATTTGTCAAGAGACTCCCATACAGATAGTTGACCAATTTTAATATGTATGGGTACCTAACCTTAGAAAAAAGTATCAATGTTTGCGCAGACCAGCCAAATGCCCCACTATTAACCCTAATGCTGCTCGCATGAATGTACTTTCAGTCATACTAGTGGCTGTTTTCCCAAGTACTGTGGCTTATCCCATTAACTAAGTGGCGTACCTTTATGGGTTGCAATGGTTGAAGCTGCAATTGGGCCCAGAAGCCAAGGAGGCCCATAGGTCTTCCCACACTAGGGCTGACTAAACTGCTTTGATCTCCTTTCTGATTTCCTTTGAGGGCTGGCAGTCTGTGCATCCAAAATTTATTACCCATGTCCTCTGGTGCACTGGAGTGACTAGATTTATGAACCTTCCACTGTCAGAAAGGTGAAAGTGAACCCTTTCATAGTAAAATAGCAGATGGTCAGCAGCATATTTGGGGGATACTAACAGGAGATGGGAATGATGGGAAGCTTATGTGCAGAGACATGTTGCGAACAAGTCTTCATGGCATTCTGGGCCCAGATACAGAAGGAAAGGGAAATGTAAATGTTCCTATAATGTATGAATGGGATGGGGCTGTCAGATATAGGAAATGTTGTGGTTCCTTCATTGTGCTTACTTGGACAAGTCAAAACCCCATTGACCAACCATTCATGGTCTACCCTGAAGATAGTGTGGATAGTGAATGTTAATCTCCTAGAGAACTCGCTTAACAAAATGCATGAACTATACAATGAAGAAAAGAGATTGTGTTGGCAATGTTTGTTACCAAAATAATTGCCTGGAAGTAAATTTTTGCCATCTATTGGTGCCATTGCAGTAGATTAGCCCAACTATACCTATGGTAAAATTTCCAAATTCCCAGACACCAGTCATACCCCAGGCGATATTACGAGCTGCTAGTAAAGGAGAGGACACAGCAGGATTTTTTTTCTTTTGTTATGTATTATTCAGTCAGAGAATATTAATTCATAAGAACAAGTCCTTTCATATTTGTAAAAAGAAACATTTGACCCTGGCTTGTGACCTAATTTACACAGGTGAAAACGTCTGTGGTGACAAGAAAAATATTTACCAGCGTGACAATGTCATGAAAACGCACATTTTTAATACTGTTACAACCACTTGCCAATGGAAAAGGTAGAACAAACATTGGAAGAACTGACATCGTGACTTCAGTGGGTTGTCAGCTTAGCATTTCCTATAAACTCTATAAAGAACAAGATTTTTTGAAAAAAAAAAAAAAGAACAAAAAAGTAAACGAACATTCTCGAAGAAAAAAAATTCAATTTTCAATATTTCATGGCCTTATAAAATCTTCCATTGGGGATGAAGCAAGTTTCTGTACATTGCATTTATCCTTTATAAAACGACCAAGAGAAATGCATGAATAAGCATTGCCTACATGGTTATATCTTTAGAAAATGGCCTATAGGACAGAATTGGATAGAACCTAATATTTCCTGTGCAACGTGTAATTCCGCCTTCCCCTCATATTGATCCGTGTAATCTCTCCCGCTATATGACACCAAAAACACACTATAGGTGTAAAACATCTTGACAGTAAGACTAGGAAATGAGAGTTTCATATGACTTCCGAAAAGGCAGTTGAAAGACAGAAATTGTATTTTAGTGCTTGATACACAGGTTGCTTTTAGGCAGTAGTAGTACACAAAGCTCAATCCACATTGAAGAGGATTGTTTGTCTGTGTACTGCATAATAAAGTTATTCAAAATGTATTTACATTACTGAGTTTCCATAACTATTTACTAACTTTTTTAATTAAATTTGTTTAAAAATTTGGAAAAAAATGGCAAAATTGAATTGTTGCGTAAATATTCTCCTAAGAAATGGAGAGTTTAAATTCAAGAGCATTCTTACACTATTGAACGCCCATGTGGCTGCAATGGAAACCCTGGGGATAGGGGGTCTCCGACCAGACTGTAGAGGGAAACCCCATGTTAACCTTAAAAGGGTGTGGAAAAACACCCAAATAGATGAGAAAACTAGAACCAAGTACTTGATGGATGGAGGCATGGAAGTATTGGGCCCCCTCTACAAAGCGCATTGATCCAACGATTCTTGTGTAAAATGAAATGTAGCTGAAGGTTGTCCAGTATTTTATTATAAAACAGTCATCATTTAATGAAATAATTTTTGGCCTAGACCCACAGCCCTGTGGGTTGTTATTAGGATATGTTTTTAGGTTAAAGATGGGCAATTGAAATATAACATATCTATTTATACCATTGCACAGTACATACTTTACTGCGACTCCAAGTGAAATTTCTGAAAAATTTTGAAATATGCGATTAAAACTTAGAAATAGAACCAGATGTAAAAGAACTGGAAAAAGGTCTGAATAATTTATATAATGTAATCTAGACTATACAGGAAAAGAAGTACTAAAAATTCTAGTAGAGAAGTCGAAGTAAAAAAATTGATTGGCTTTAAAGGTGGCAGAAATTAGTGCTAGACTTTACTCAGTTTACGTATTTGAATGTTGATATATATCTATATATATCTCTATATATATAGAGATATATATATATTTTTATGGCTTCTTGATTTGGGTAAATCCCTTAGACCTTATTCACACACTTTTTTTAACCGCTCATTTACAAAATACGGACATGCTCTATCTTTGTCCATTTTGACGGACACATGAACCCAGTAGAAATCAATGGATCTCTTTTTAATGGATGTAAAATAGATCAATGTCCGAGATACGGCCGATAAAAACAGATCAGTGCGCTGGCTCAAAAAAGATTTTTTTAACGTTCCATTAAAAACGGATGCAAAATGTACACACGGCCATCAAAAACAGACAAACGGACATGGAACGGATGCAAAAAATGGATGCTACACTGTTTTCAAGGCCGAAACATGGACACAGTCATGTGAATAAGGCCTTAAGGGAAAATCTCTACAAGCTGTGCCGTGGTGATACCGTACTTCTGTCCTGCTAAAATTTAAGCAACTGGATAGATGTAACGTAAGCCTAAATCCTAACTAAATAGACAGTCCCTATTGTACAATGCTTATAGTTTGATGATGTCATCATGTAAAAAATAGCTATAATATAAAATGAAAAAAATGCCTACATAAAGTTTTTTGTTGAAATTCTCGTGCAAAAAAACATTTCATGTTTCGGATTTCTACTTGCGTATCAGATGTTGTATGTGAATCAAGGAAATTTGTATATACAGTATAGCTATAATGTTGTATGTAAGCCAGTATAAGAAATGAGAAATAATGATTCTCTTCCACTTTCCGTCCAGGAAACTTAGTCCTCTAGCTTGCCTGTGATAATATTAGGCCAATGTAGACAGACCAATGGTGGAAACCAAACACTGGAGATACAAGTCTCATACGGTTGGTTCCTTGAACCAATAGAGGAGTTGTATATTCATTAGCTGGTCTGATTTTCCAAAAAAATGTATGTATTCAAGGCTTTTCTACCTATCCTACTGTCTCAGTCCTTCGAAACAAGGTTAAAAAAAAAAATCCACCTAACATTACCAGAGTGGATGTTAGTCATTATAATATACACAAATGTGCGTGACTTATATATGTGCATATTCAAAAATATATGCTCATATATAAATATAAATTGTACATACATGCACGTCCACAAGTGAATACATGTATTCATACTCTCATATAACAATGACATAGATCTTCACCATATTGAAAGCAAGAAAAAACAAACATATTGCTTAGTTTAGATCCTTGTTGTTCCAATCTATTTGCCGGAATCTTTGTAATTTTTTTTTGTATCTTCTCTGTAAACCAGGTAATACCACTCATGTGATCCTGCACAGATATAGTACCTGCAGCAATATGCAATGTGTTTTTATAGTACAGACCATCCCGTCACATTCAGTCTCTTCCCTCCGTGTCACAAGGAGTAAGGTTTTGTGCTTATCATCAAATAAAAATCGCAGTGCAAAATTTAAACATGAATGTTACACAGTTAAACAAAAAAATTTTTTTGTTTCTTTCTTTTTTTTTTTGTTGTTTTTTATATGGCACCACAGCCTATTAATTCACATACAGTATAGTACAATAGAACAATAAGGACAGACAATAATATTAAGAAGAATAATATAAACAAAAGAGGGCAAGCTTGCATAGGAATGCAATCAAAGAAAAAACAATATATACAAAGCCAAAATGCTTATTTCATCCTTGATGCCGATTCCTTGTCGTTTCCTCTTTTGTGTATTTCTGGCAAGAAATATTTAAGGTGGATGGTGTGTATATAAGAGAAGGAGAAAGTAAATCGTCTGTGGGATATGTGTGACTTTCTGTGGCTTTACATTGCATTTACAGTCCTTCCGATCCTACATAAATAAATGAATGTCCATTGCACTGTTTTGAGTTTCCTCGTGACTTTCATCAGTCCAGACCAAATGGTCTATAGAGCAGCTTGTGTCGTAGCTTTTCAGTACTCTAAGAAAGAGAACATAAAGAAATTATGTCATTAATGATACTGAAACTTGACTTCATGACGTTTGTACTGGCTTCTAGTATTGAGATTAGGGTTGGGGTCACCACCACATATAGAAAATCTAAGAAGGTGCCTCTAAGTTTAGAGGCCCATCACAATATCGTGTAGCATGCTCTACTCTTGTTATACTAAGGGTAGACACCTGGAGCTAGTCCCGATTGTCAGAGCACCCATACGTATAGAGCAAAATTGGCCATATCCTTTGATTTTGATGGAACTGGCTGGCAGCCTTATGTATATGGAGTCAAGTCAACATTCCCTCAACATATAATGTCAAAGGAAGGATCTGACATATTGGATGTCAACATGTCATATGCTTTGTTCTCATGGGGCATAAGGCACTACTAGAGATGTCTATCAGTTACCTATTCCCCTCTCCCCATTGAGAACACATGTGTGCAAGACCAAAATTCAATGCGCATGTTTACTGGGACGAAAAGAAGTCAAATGAACAAACTCATTAGGCCAACACCTAGAAAAGGTCTATGGCCTCCTCAAAGGCGTTGTTCCACTTTAACAACTTATCACCTATTCATAGTGGTGTTGGACTTGTCCACCGAAGTACCAGATGATCCTCCAGTAGGCTCAAGTTTTAATACAATAACGGTCCAGCAGAAGACAACCAAATTCAAAGGGAACTATGGTCTATTGCCTAGATGTTGTTGGAGGGTGGGCCCCCAGCAGCATTTATCTGGTGCACCTCCAGAACCTCAGTCCGACACTGATCCATAGGATAGATGATAAGTGCCTTGGACCCCACCGATAATAAAAATGGATATCTAATGAATGAAGCAATCATTGATCAAACATCTATGGGTCAGTCTGTGGGACTGACAAAGATAGGTATGTTCATCAGTCTTTCAATGAGAGGTCCAAGGACCCCATTCTTGTTATCCCCACACGATCAGACACTTATCCCCTACTGTATAAATAGGTGATACATGGCTATTGTGGAAGTCTCTAAAAGAATATCATTAACAATGAGAATCTCCCTCTCTACAGTGATTGATCAGGTACCAAGGTGATTATTAGAATTCATTAAAATTACTGCATTGCTTTGCCCGCACAGATATGGACCAGTTTTGTTATGCAATAACATTTATTGACCTCTGAACACATTTATGTTTAACTTTGTTATAACATTATATTACTGATCTTGTGCTGATCCTCAGTTACAACCTATATTATATTCCAGAGCTACACTGAGTATTCTCCTGGTCATTCCTGGAAACAGTCGACAAGCTTGTTGACAGACACGCCCCTAACAACTAGGCTGAGCTCCAATAAGCAGTGAAGCAACAGGCTCTACATTGCATCTACAGCAGTTATTGTACAGTGATAGATATAAAGATGAGACTTTCTAAAATGCGAATTACTAACGTAAACTCTGCGTAGTCATTGACCCAACATGGCAAGCTGCAATGAATTTTACTTTTACTTTTTATGCAGATTATATCTATATAAACTATAAAATGGAGTTCAGTTCTGGACCTATTGTGAATGTTGTGCTCATGAGACTATAATAATAGTCCGATTTAATAGCTCAGGTTTATTAGCTCGAAAAAGACTCTGTACTACCCAGTGCACAGACCCTCTACCATGTTGTGTCTATAGCTTGCCCCAAACAATGTGCGCACTTCACCATCTCACATTACTGCCTACAATATCTCCGTGATGCAGGACTATGATGGATTGAGGTGTGCGGTATAATTTGTATTTGCTTGCACACATAATATGGCTGGAGATAATTAGGGGACGGTCATGATGAATAATAGTAATATTCTGCCGGTGAGGGAAGGAAGGTTATTCCTATATTATATTGCAACTATAGTTCTTAAAAAAAGGGAAATGGGAATATCATAGCTTTCCATCATATAACAATAAGGAAACATGGTTATCCCACAAAAAATTCAGATTATTCACATTAATATCAGTTTTCATAAAATTGTAAAATATGCATGAAATCGTAAATAATACAAAAATGGTTACATAGTAAATATTAACATCTAGCAACACACACTGTACAGAATCTATATCAATGGTTACTCTAGCATGAATTAGACTTTGTGAAGTCAGCTGAGAATATTCTGCTTTTGAATTTTTTGAAAATTCTCTCTGTTCACACTAGCAAGCATACAACATAAAACATACAAAACAGAAACTTAAAGTGAATTTGATCATTTTCAAAAATATTCAAAGCTAAAGTTTTTGTGTTTGGAAGCTTATAACTAAAAGCAGACCGAACGATTGGTTATGTATATGGAGTTGATGGCTGAAAGTTTAAGTTCCTATGATCAGTGAAAATATGACTATTGGGGTGTCTAGTAAACAAAAATTCTCTTTACTTTCCTTTTTTTTTCACCTTATGTTCATGGTGTAGTAGAGGGATGGGTACAGAAAATATCTCGCTCCGGTGAACCTGTAATGTTTGGGGTTACACAGGTATACCATATTAGCCAACATTTGTCAAGGAGTTCCAGGGAGAACGGCACACAAAGCATGCCGAAAATTTGTTGGTCTAAGCCACAACGCCCTATGGATGTGGCAATGCCACCTTTTTGTGACATGGACAGGAAATGTGAAGGCCACACCACAGCTCATATACTGTCCAAATCACGTAAAGAGAGACTCATATTACGGCAGATGCGCAAACTTTCCACCAGGCCCAGGAGACTTGCCAGCTCTTCCACATATCTGGGATGTCACTCCTTTTTTCAGGAACCATCTAGAGCTTGTGGGAGAGTTGGCAAGTATGAGACACGCTATTGATTTGAATGGGCACTGTGTAATGCTTAATTTTCTCCATTGGGGTGCTGCAGCAAAACTAAACACTTAGGGGCCCTTCACATGGCGTAAAATGGAGAGGAATTTCTCATTTCTCATTCTAAATTTTCTGGCCGCTGGCTCCCTGTGGTGGACTGCCGATACAGAGCATTGGCATTCCGTTGTGGCTTTCCGTAGCCGATCAGGCCCTGATAAATGGGACTAATCAGCGGGGTGTCTTGAGTCGTAGCATCAGTGTCAAAATCAGCCACGGCATCAGTGGTGAAACTGAGGAAGATGCTTATTTTTTCAGCGATTGTTTTCAATGGGAAGCAGAATACAGTCGGAATCTGCTCCTGATTTGGGGTCAGAATCTGTTTTGAAATCAGCAACAAATTCCTACAAGTGAACACCCCCTTACTGTCTGATTTTCTAACAGATTTATGCTGATCATGGCTCCAGCAGGGGGACAATTTTTGTCAGTTTATTATCAAGGGACTCTTCGAAGAATATTTGGATTATACGAAACTAGAAAATTCCTTTACTCTATTGAGTCAGAATTCTCTGATTCTCTGAGCGCTAACACAACTACTTACATAATTCACCTGTAAACTGTCCTTGACTGTTTGGCCCCAAATATCCTACATCAAGAAAATCAATGGCATTGCGCTGGTGACCTCTCATAATGTCGCCTTTTCTTGGTCCAGTGGAGTCTTTTGAAGAGGTGGTTCCTGTAGAACTATGGCCTCCGGGTGAAGGAAAACTTGGCTTGCTGTATGGCATCAGCACTTCATCTGCAGGGGAAATAATCAATGAACATTCCTGTGATTTTCTTAATGAAATGACTTCTATATATTTAGAAATCTACTTTCTATTACCACTATTTAGTAAATAATTTAGCAGGTGAAAGCGGGATAAAGAGCGAGCGCCTAAATAGCTTCCGCACCTGTCTAATTACCTTGATTTCTGCTCTTGTTGATATTTTAGAGAAGTGCTGATCTTTAGAATATCACCATTAATTAGAATGTGAGATCAATTTGTGCACATTATATGTGCCTTCTAAATAGGCAATTATAGAAAAAAATAATAACAGCGCTATAGATATGCCCGAATATACCGGCAAGGGAATAATTGTCAGGGTGTCATTAGCCTTTAATTAGATTTAGGTTGGAACTATTTGATGATGTGGCATTAAATATGTTTAGTTCAGCACATGCCACATCATAAAGAAATTACTATTAGATCATCTATGTTACTATATTAAAGATAATGTAATGGAATTATTCTCTTCACAGTAGCCAATAGTATATACTTTTGTACCAGAGCTTATTTAAAGGGGTTGTATGAGATTAGATAAACATGGCTGCCGTTTTCAGTAAACAGCACCACTTCTGACCATGTGCTAGGTCTAGTATTGCAGCTAAGTCCCATTTAAGGGGTTATCCCTGCCCTAGTTACACCTACTTATTTATATACACACTAGTCCCCCAAAGCCCCATTTAGTACCTGTGTGAAGGGCAGTTGGGGAGGCCGGAACTCGTTTTTCTGTCTCTGCTGCAGCCATTCCAACTCTCACTGATGTCACTGACATCCCTCTACTTGGATTGCAGGTACATTGAGTGGAGTGGAATTGGTCATTTGACCGAGAGTCAGAGAATCAGCAGGGGAGAGGGAGGAAGAAGAGTTCTGGTCTCCCCGACTGCCCTCCACATAGGTAATAAATGGGGCTCCAAGGGCCCAGGATGTATATTAGTAATAAAGCTTAACCAATGCAGGGAGTCTGTCAGGAGATTGTATGGTATGTATGGTGTCTGAATTATGGGCAGCATCAAATCCTGACAATCTTCGCCATTACACACAACTATGTTTGTTTTGGTATCTCAGAAAAAGCATAGCTTAAAGGTGAGCCAGGAACACTGAGAGGTTGTCCCAGTGGTGGCTTCTCCCTGCCAGGCTTGCCTTAATTTACAAATCTCTCCCTATATGCAGATAGGCTTGACTTGACAATAAAATCAAGCCATACTGGGAGAAATAGTCAGGGAGACACCCTTGAGTCACCTCTCCCTGTTCCCGCTTCATCTTAAACTACGTTTAGTTATTTGCCTGCCAGGATTTTATGCTGCCCATGATTCGTACAGTATGAATCTTCTGACAGACTCTCTTTAAGGGAATGGGGCTGAGCTGCAATACCACACATAGCCACTGTGCAAAAATGTAGAAGAACCACCATCTTATTCTAATTTTACAGACATGGCTGGGTAAACCTTTTTTGTTGGTGGCCAAGGTTGTAGATTAAGATTGCGCACCACCACCTTCACTTCCCAAAGTTCACAATGATTGTCAGGTGACCATGATTCATTCATGTGCTCCATGTTGCATGTTTCCCCATCAGTCCCCAGTGTTCCTTCTAAAGCATGGAAACCCTACACCTCATCCTGCCCCTGCTTATAAACCCATCTTAACTCTCTGGGTCTGTTCATGGAATGTAAATTGTGATATTTTTTCAGCTGTTTTTGAATGAGATTTGGAATTTTTGTCTTTTGTTACTGCGTGTATCATCTATCAATAGTTATTATAATACCTGAACCAAAAGCCTGTTTGTTATGCCGATCTGTGGAGCCAAGCCATTCCTGTGTTTGTCGCTGCCGCTCTAAAGATGTTCTACCATGGCGTTCCAAAGAGGTCTTACTATCATCCATGTTGGAAGTATGCCTCTCAAGAGAACTGGCTTTTCTTTCTGGAGGGCCACTACGTTGATTGGGCATTTGCTGTCTCAAACTTTGACAAGGTGGAGGTTCGGGTGGAGGTGGAAGATCTTGGAATGAATAAAAACCAAATAATGTGTTAAATAGTGGACAACCCCTTTAATTAAAACATATCTATAACAAAGGTAGAGCAACCAAAGTCTTCTTACACTCGGGCATCTTTAACATGAACTTACCATCTACCAACCCTTCCCTCCGAAGTCCAGGAGGCTGATCCATCCGGCCTCCCTTGTGTTTTTTAGTAGGCCTTGGCCTTTGGTTGTTGTGATTCATGGCTGAAATGTTACTGTCCCCGGAAAATGGACTTGAAGGTCTTGGTTTTTGAGAAAAAGATTGCATTTTTCCTATTAAGAAATAAAAGATACCAAATATAATTTTAATATAGTAATATATAAAAGATTATAAAACAACTTTACATATTACAACCTTGAAGTACACACAGCTTGATGGCCATAGATTTTTACATCTCATGCAAATGGATTAAGCCAGAGCAGAAGATCATCAGATGCCACCAGCGAAAGTACAAAAGAGACAGACAACAACTTATCACAAGGTTGATTTACTAAAAGAGTTCTCCATGACCTCTTGATGAAGAGCAGAAGCTTCTACAGGTCACAAATAGTATTGTATTAGGGTTCAGAGAAAAGCAATTTATTAAAAGATTGCTTTGCTCTGAGTATTTCTTTCTAGGTGGTTGGCTGTTTCGTGGCCTCTATAACTTTCCAGAGGCTCTGAAAGCCTTGCCCAATGACTAACCATTGTCTACTTTGAAATCGGTCTGGAATGTATTTGTATATTTATTGGTTTCTCTACATTTCTTAAATTGTCCATACATATTAAATCAATTTTGACCAATGCCTGGATTTCAGCTGGACTGGATAACTATCTAGTGTATATGGGGCTTCCAGACTTTCCTTCGATACGTAGATCTCAGGTAAAAGAAGGATTCTGTTCTCAGGGGAGATAAGCTTCCACCAGACATGTCTTGCAGCAGATTTCTACCCTCTCCAACCATAACAAATGCACGCTTGACCGAGTTTACAAGTGTATAATGAGTGGGGTGATAGAAAACAAGCGACCTAAGAAGCCCTCATGTTCAAATACTTGGTTGGACAATGTCAACTCTTATTTGGTATAGTGCACCAATCTGTATAATGCTAACTACTTCTCTTCGTAGGGACTTTACTTAGACTATGGTTTTGGTTGTGGAAGTCATAGTTTGGAAGTAAAACAATAAAAACCATTTCAGCAGTAGAAATACACAAATAGCCAATGACAGCAACATAATCTCCTTAACTTAACTATACATTGGTTAATATATGAGAATAATTAGAAAATGGTTGTGTATGAGCACCTTAGAAGAAAAGATTGCATGATGAAAGGTTCCATCCACCAGATGCCATGCATGTTAGGTTAAGCCGGCAATATGAGGCATGTTCATGAAAGAGAAAGTAAGCTCAAGAAGAAGAGGGCCATCCCTCATGCCCAAGACACTAGTCCAAAGACAACAAACCTGCTCTTGATAGGCTAGTTCCATTTATTGTGAAACCAGCTTTATCTGCTGCTGCAACGAGTGACTGTGCAAAGTTGCCGCTCATAAATATCGAGTCATCGGAAGAGCTAACTACACTAGATCTACGACTAGAAAAGTTACGATCGTCATCAGATGCAGACCCCCATCCATTTACCATAGAACCTAAAAATAAAGGCAGGGATCTAGTGAGTTATTAACATTCGTACTATTGACCAAAAGTTAATATTTTCATTGAAAGTCTTGTTGAATATTTGGTAAGCGGAACATTTAGGGGATGGGTTTAATATGGCCACGATCAGGCAAATTTTCTGATATGAAATATGAACATGAAAAATACTAGAGTTGTAATAACATTTGCATCACTCTAAATGTTTTAGTAGATACATTTGTTTTAATTTGTAGATATTTGTTCAATATAATTTATACTTCATAAAAATGCACAAAAAATTAAAATCCCATATAATTATATATATCCCATTTAATTACAATAATTATTTTATATGTGTCCCATATATGTAAGGCAACCCCCCCCCCCCCAACACACACACACACTATACAATAAGAAACAGGGCACACTAAGACCCTGTGGGCATGAGAAAAATCCGGAACAGAAAATACGTTCCATACATTGGCCAGATTTTCTGGTCTGAACTTAGTCAAGAGACAGGACTTCTTGCATCATGGTGATCTATGATGCTGGGAGTCCCATCCTCTTCATGGCTCAAGGAAATCTGGGTGATGTATAAACCAAATTTTCCTCTCTGGATTGACCCAGGTACATGGGGCCTAAATATGCAGATTAAGGCTACGGCCCCACGTAGTGAGCTGAAAAATGCTGCGGAAAAGACCATGGCAAAGAAAGTCTGCAGTGTTTTGCTCTGTGGACTTTCTGTCCCTATTATACCGATACGGGAACCGCCAGCCTTTCCGTAGGTAAAATTGACATGCTGCAATTTACAAAAATGCAAGCGTTTTTGAAAGCACAGCATTTCCGCTGCTGATTTTTTTCAGCAATGTGTGGATGGGATTAGCCAGAATCCCATCCACTATGCAGGTAATGTAAAATGCTGTGTTTTCGCAACGTGGAGTCCCTGGCCTAAAGGGGTTTCCTGGCCCCAAATGAATTATCTACAGGATAGGTCATCAGTATGTGAGCCGTAGGGGTCTGACACTCAAACCCCACACAGATCAGCTGGTCTTGGAGCCTCCAGGTGCCAGAAGCTGCTGTAATGGACAGATAGCACCTGCAGACTGCTCTTATTCAAGTAGCAGGAGCAGCGTTACAGCCCTGTCCACTGCATACTCATACTTGAGTAGGAGCAGCCTGACGTGCTCCCCATCTACTGCACCTGCTACTAACACCTGGAGGCTTCCAAAACAGCTGATCTGTGCAGAGTCCAGGTATCAGACCACCAGAGATCACATACTGATAACCTATTCTATGTAGAAGGTCAGCAATATATAAAACTATCCACACTTAACATGACGGGACATTGATCAAGTATTTATCAGGATCTGATCTCTATTATAACATTTATGATTTGTAATAGGCTAGTTATTCGCATCGAATTGGGGGTAATTTATAGAACGCAACGCAAACTGTTAGGATATAAATGTCTACTTAAATGGGTGATGAAAATCTAATTCCTGCCATTTGACTTTATTTATTTTTGTTTACTGAGTTGTTACTTTTTGCTTTTTTATACTTAGAACATTTCTCAAAGCGTTTGAGCTGTTGGGAAGAAATGCAGGCAGAACATTAAGTAGTTGCTCAAATGTTACAGAGCAATAAAATACCACGATAAAGTGGCATCTAGCTGTGTCTCTCTATTACATCTTCAGCACTAAAATTAATTTACGGTCAGTCATCAATTCATTTACATGTCATTTTATGCTAAACCCATCTTTTCTTGATGAATGTGAGGCACTGTATATCCATTTACACAAAACTCTGTGTTTTAGAATGCGACGCTGCTAATTGTTACATTACCATTTTTATGAGGTTGGAAAAAACTATCAGTGATTCCCTTTCAAGTCACATATTTAATTCACAAAACTACATTTGCCTTAATAAATAGAATCCCGTTCAATGGCTCCAGAAAGAAACAATTAGACTAACATTAATATGATCGATGAATTAATTGGTTAATGTGCTTGTAAAGAGACATAAATCTATCTATCTATCTATCTATCTATCTATCTATCTATTCAACTATCTATCAATTCATCTATCTATATATCTATCCATCCATAGATACATATTGACATTTGCAATTTGAGTTCCTGTGCAATTTATTTGTAGATGAGAAAGCTCTACCATCTTCCCAATTATACCCTCTCATCTATGTCCAAGGATCAATAGTGCGGTAAAGGATGAGCAGCTCTTCATATGGTTTTCTAAGCTCCATGTAGAAGGTTTAACACCGTACTGTACCATGTGAGGTTTAATCTCATGGCATGCTATGGTGGTAAAGCTTCTAGGAGAGAAGACTCAGAGAAGAGTGCCTCACAAAGACACTATGCTACACAATGTCATATAGAGTGGCTATAGGTCAGTAATACTGTATGTTCACTTAGTGCAGTCTGTGTAGAGGTATACAGGTGTATGTGAGTCTTAATAGCTATATTCAAGGTGGAGGGGGGCAATAAAGGAAAACAAATGTCTCATCCCCTGGCTGTAGTGGATACTCTCACTATTATTAGGGTGTATATTATATCAGTGTAGTAGTGAGTATAGCGTAGTATATACACTATACATAGTGTAGTAGTGAGGTGCCTTACTATGACCATATTTATAGTGTATACTGCACTAGTAGTAAGATGCATTGCTATTAGTATTATGTAAACTGTACCAGCAGTGAGGTGCCATATTACCACTAGTATGCATACTGTACTAGTAGTGAGGCTTCTTACTATCACCATTGATTACAGTGCACTAATAGTGAGGTGCCTTACTATCACTATTACTGTATATATACTGTACTTGTAGTCAGGTGACTTATTAACACTGATAGGTTTACAACACTAGTAGCGAGGTGCCTTACTATGACCATATTTATAGTGTATACTGTACTAGTAGTGAAGTGCCTTACTGTCACCATTATGAATTCTGTACTAGTAGTGACGTTTCTTATCTTCACTCTTGGGTATACTACACTTGTACTGATGTGCCTTTATGTACAGTGTTCTAGTAGTAAGCCCCTTACTATAACCACTGGCTATACTTTACCAGTAGTGAGGTGACTTACTAGCACCGTTATGTATAATGTACTAGAAGTGATGTGCCTTCCTATCACCATTATGTATAGCTCAGTAGTAGTGAGGTTCCTTATGATCATCATGGTTTATAGTGTACTAGTAGTGAGGTGTCTTATTTGCACCATTATGCACCAGTAATGAAGTGGCTTATTGGCAGTATTGCATATAATGTAGTAGTAGTGCAGTGCGTTTCTATCACCATTATGTATACAGTACTAGTAGTGAGGTGTCTTATGATCATCATTGTGTACAGAGTACTTGTAGTGAGGTGTCTTACTATAACCCTTGGCTATACTTTACCAGTAGTGAGGTATCATGTACTAGTAGTGATGTGTCTTGGGGGGGGGGGTGGGACTATAACACTTGGCTATACTTTATCAGTAGTGAGGTATCATGTACTAGTGATGTGCCTTCCTATCACCCTTATGCATACTGTACTAGGAGGTGTTTTATAATCTTATCTTTTATAATCTGATCATTTCTTCCTATCAATGTAATCAATATTTAATAAGGAGTCGGCCATGTTTGACATTGTCAGGCGATAGCGGCAGTAAACACTAGCAATCGTTCATGAAAATTAATCCCAGCACATTCCCAAAACAATTGTCTGCCCTTCGCCCAGAGCCACTAAACCTGTATAACTAGAAGGAGAGACTGGGACAGCCAATATGGACCAAAATGTCTATGCAGAGAAATTATCATTCACTCAATGACTCCTTCTATCTAATATGTATGGCCACCTTTACTATCACTATTGTGCATGGGCGGACACAGGGCCCCTGTGCAAGAACAGTTATGGGCCCCTTGTTTTCTAATTTCTCAGCATAGATAACAATCCACTAGTAATGGTTAGCCATGACATTCATTAGCTTAGGCAATCTAATAGACATTAGAAGCGCGCTGGGGTACGGTAATATAGGGGCCCCCTGACCTACTAGGCCCTTCTGCAGCTATACAGGTTGCACTAATGCTATGTTTGCCCCATTGTGTATACTGTACTAGTAGACCACTGGAGATATAAATAAATGAATATATGAAGCTCCTATTGACACCGAGTATCAGGATTCATGTATTCCTGCTCATCTCACTGACTTAGTAAGATGTGTAACATGTAAATTATATATCCATAATCCTATCTTGCGTCTGCCTTAAATATTAAGTGTATAAAAAAAAATGACATGGAAGTGTCCGGGCCGACATAAACTGTGTCTGATCCTGTAAAGAAAGAGAATAACATTACTTCCTAATTAGAAAGGAAAACTATTTATGTCTCCCCGTGTGAAGTTTCTCCTTCTCATGTCGCAGGCTTCGCCTTCCCTGTAGGATGATCTGTCGATGAAAGATTTCTTTCAAGTCTTAACATTTTTTAAAATGCATGAAGGTTCTTGTCTATTTGCAGCAAATCAAACAAAGTTTCAAAAACCAACTTTAACTTGATGTTTCCAGTTAATGCATAATAAAGAGGTCTCTTCGCCTGGACCGCCATGATAGCAAATACATCTGCAGGCAATAAACCTAAACAGCCTAGACGGGACCTACCTGTGATAGAACTGTCCAGATTATCCATACTGGACCCTGGAGTATGTTCTAGGCCTCGGAGAGGACGGCTCATTTCATCCTCATGATCCTCGTCCCTGGGATCCTGTAAATCTTTCTCTAAGTCGGCTATAAAGGCTCCTGACACATAGCCCATTGGAGGAATAGGGGCCAATGGTGGCTGGTTATTGCTCTGTAAGTGCCTGCAGGTAGAAAAATAGAAACTGTATGTAACAAATGTTTCCATTTTATATGTCTGGCCGCGGCGGTGCGACCAGATTGATATGTTAAATTATCAATTATATGCAAATGAGCTGGATGGAGTGACATAGTTACAGTCATATGAAAAAGTTTGGGCACCTCTATTAATCTTAATCATTTTTAGTTCTAAATATTTGGGTGTTTGCAACAGCCATTTCAATTTGATATATCTAATAACTGATGGACACAGTAATATTTCAGGATTGAATGGGTTTATTGTACTAACAGAAAATGTGCAATATGCATTAAACCAAATTTGACCGGTGCAAAAGTATGGGCACCTCAACAGAAAAGTGACATTAATATTTAGTAGATCCTCCTTTTGCAAAAATAACAGCCTCTAGTCGCTTCCTGTAGCTTTTAATCAGTTCCTGGATCCTGGATGAGGTATTTTTGACCATTCCTCTTTACAAAACAATTCCAGTTCAGTTAAGTTTGATGGTCGCCGAGCATGGACAGCCCGCTTCAAATTATCCCACAGATGTTCAATGATATTCAGGTCTGGGGACTGGGATGGCCATTCCAGAACATTGTAATTGTTCCTCTGCATGAATGCCTGAGTAGATTTGGAGCTGTGTTTTGGATCATTGTCTTGCTGAAATATCCATCCCCGGCGTAACTTCAAATTCGTCACTGATTCTTGTACATTATTCTCAAGAATCTGCTGATACTGAGTTGAATCCATGCGACCCTCAACTTTAACAAGATTCCCGGTGCCGGCATTGGCCACACAGCCCCAAAGCATGATGGAACCTCCACCAAATTTTACAGTGGGTAGCAAGTGTTTTTCTTGGAATGCTGTGTTTTTTGGACGCCATGCATAACGCCTTTTTGTATGACCAAACAACTCAATCTTTGTTTCATCAGTCCACAGGACCTTCTTCCAAAATGAAGCTGGCTTGTCCAAATGTGCTTTTGCATACCTCAGGCGACTCTGTTTGTGGCGTGCTTTCAGAAACGGCTTCTTTCGCATCACTCTCCCATACAGCTTCTCCTTGTGCAAAGTGTGCTGTATTGTTGACCGATGCACAGTGACACCATCTGCAGCAAGATGATGCTGCAGCTCTTTGGAGGTGGTCTGTGGATTGTCCTTGACTGTTCTCACCATTCTTCTTCTCTGCCTTTCTGATATTTTTCTTGGCCTGCCACTTCTGGGCTTAACAAGAACGGTCCCTGTGGTCTTCCATTTCCTTACTATGTTCCTCACAGTGGAAACTGACAGGTTAAATCTCTGAGACAACTTTTTGTATCCTTCCCCTGAACAACTATGTTGAACAATCTTTGTTTTCAGATCATTTGAGAGTTGTTTTGAGGAGCCCATGATGCCACTCTTCAGAGGAGATTCAAATAGGAGAACAACTTGCAATTGGCCACCTTAAATACCTTTTCTCATGATTGGATACACCTGGCTATGAAGTTCAAAGCTCAGTGAGGTTACAAAACCAATTTTGTGCTTCAGTAAGTCAGTAAAAGTAGTTAGGAGTATTCAAATCAATAAAATGATAGAGGGTACCCAAATTTTTGCACCGGTCAAATTTTGGTTTAATGCATATTGCACATTTTCTGTTAGTACAATAAACCTCATTTCAATCCTGAAATATTACTGTGTCCATCAGTTATTAGATATATCAAATTGAAATGGCTGTTGCAAACACCCAAATATTTAGAACTAAAAATGATTAAGATTAATAGGGGTGCCCAAACTTTTTCATATGACTGTATATATTTATAAGGAAATGGATTATGTTGCATGAATTATTCATTTTTTGGAGGGTGAGATTAAATTGTTAACTATAATTGAGGTAGTAAAGTTTTGTGTGCGCTCATTTCATGGAGAAGAGCGCGCTAGAGATTGGGTATTATACATTTAGAGAGTATTGCAGTCAGATATACATTAAAACATTAGAATTAGAATAAAAAGTCTGTTTTTTTTTTCCAGAAACTGTGCCACTCTTGTTCATAGATATCTGGTATTGCAAATTAGGCACATTAAACTGAATGTAATTTAGTTGCAATACCAGACATGGCCTGGAGAGAAGAGTCACGCTGTATCTAGATAAAGCAGATCTATTTTTCCAGACAATCCCTCTGTCAAACATGGTCGCGATGGAAATACAAAGATCATTCTCCTGTCTATCAGGTCAGAAGTTCCAAAAACTGCCAAACACACTAGTTCTACACTGTTTCCTTAACCCCCCCATAGGGGTAAATTGGAGTTAGTGTAATAGAGCAAGCTACACTGTTTCCATAACCTCAGGAGCTAAGGAAACAGCATAGCTCACTGTGCTACACTGTTCTGAAATACTCATTTCCTGTTCAATCTGGGCCTAAGAGTCCAGTGGGCGGTCCTACCCAATGACAACTCAATCTGTATGAACACGAATACAAGGGAGGCTGTCAATCACTAATAAGACCACCCATTGGACTCCTAAAACCTAGAATCAGTCGGAAATAAATGAATCACTGACAAGTTATATTAAATTTTTTTCCCACAAAACTATATATTAGTCCTCTTAGCTCCTCCTGTTCTATGTCATGCAGCCTACAGATGGTCAACATGACAGATTCCTTTTACAGAGATTTCACATCCCTTTCCCTTTATTTTACATTAGTGCAGAACCTGCTTTTGAAAAGTGAGATCATTACCAATCACTAATATGTAGGTGACAGTAGGTAGACACATGATGACAACATAGAAGAAAAGTTGTTAATGTCTATGGTGATGTGATCCATAGTGACATCATCCTAGTGAGGCCATCACTGGCTACCATGTGACATTTTTTCACTATATATGTCATCAAACATGGCAGTAAATGGAGGACCAGTTGGACACCTTGAGAGAATATCACCATGTGGGAAATTTATGTGGCAGCATACCCCAACTATCAGATGCATCTTTGCTTACCTTCCCTCTTGACTTAAGATATCTTAAGATAAGACCAGCATTGAAAAAAAAGTAAGTAATAAGTAAGTAATAATTAGAGATGAGCAAAGTATTCAAAAATTCGATTCGGCAACTTCGCCGAATTTCACGATATGATTCTATTCAATCCGAATTAAATTGCGGCGAATCGTGTACCAAAAACAGCTATTTATTGGCTGCAGAGAGTTGGGGTGGGCGGGTGGGCGGCAAAATGGTGGAAACCCTTGGATGCCGCAGTCATTCCTGGATCGGTTGTGGAGCAGGGTGTTAGGTGTCAGTTACAACTAACACCCTGCTCCATAACCGATCGGGGGGATTTAACGCCTTGGATGCAGCGGTCAAACATGCTGTGTGCGCTCGCGAAAGGGGTTAAAGGGATGTGACATCACAGGGCTGGCTGGCTGCATGGCATTCTGGGTGATCCCGCATTTCCAGAGCTACTTGCCCCATGTAGAGCAGCCATTTTGAACTAAATGTGAATCGTTACCACGAAGCGCTAGGAAATTCGGATTCGATGCGAATCGAATATTTCCTGAAATTCGGATAGAATTCCACTTCTGCAGCTTCGATTCGCTCATCTCTAGTAATAATGCAAAAGTTTCTTTTATTTCCAGACTGGTCATCGCACAGCACACATCTCAGGGTATCTCAAGCCAATAAGAAAGGTAAGGAAGGTACATCGTCTATTTTCTGACTGTCCCTTTAAATAAGTCAATTAAGTACATACCTCATATATACAGTCTAAACTTTACAATTCCTGCCAAGACTTCCTTCCTCACATCTATATCGCAGACGCGGAGGATGGTTTTTTCACCTGACCGGTTGATTTACTACTTTCTACTTTTTGACACATATAAATTATCCATTTAATTGTAACAAATTTCTATGATTTGTAAGTCTAATAACATCTTCAGTATATGTATCTCTATATAATAAATCATATTATACAGTAGTCACCTTCATTGATCTGCCCTTCAAATGAAATTATTTATGATAAGAAAACACCATACACGTATAAATCCCTTTAATGAAACTGTTAGCCGGCAAATGATGACATGATATATGTAGACATTTCATTATTGAAGATAAGATGCCCTAAAGTTTTTGTGCTAAAATAGAAAATCTCAGCAAATTCTTAAAGGATAACTCCATCCAGTACACAAAACTTAGTGATGTTTGGGGATAAATGTTAAAAAGTGATTTAGCGCAAATTTTGATAATGGCAAAGAATGATAAGTGTCAGAAATATTCAATTTTAGGTGCACCATCAGTAGGGGGAGGGTATATGGAGTTATACAGCTAATATTTCAATCAATGGGACCGATGGTTTTCCCTAGTTAGAGCTGGAGGTAGTCACTATGGCATAATGGCAAGTAGGAGAAGTAGTTCAGTGACAAAACCTCTCTATTTTATGATATAGTAGCCAGACCACTATCCAGGGGTGTAGCTATAGGAGGTGCAGCTGTTGCTACGGGGCCCTTGACCCTGAGGGGGCCCAAAGCTTCCTCTGCTACATAAAATATACCACCATTCTAAATGGCACAAGGTTGGTAGGGGCCCCATTAAAGATTCTGCATTGACGTCTTGAATGTCACTTGAGCTACACTATTATTGGGGTCCTGTTCTTGGTTTACTGTTTCTCCTTGAGAAGGCACCGATTTGGAAAAGGAGTCTTACAGGCAATGCACTCTGGGAACAGTAAGCACATTAACTCTATCCCTAAACCGTGCATTAGAGAGACAGTTTTCTCCCTTCTGGAGGATAGCTGATGTCCATACTTGAGCTATATTAGTTATAGCCAAGAGTTCTTTGCTATATACCAATTTCAGTGAGTTTAGGACAGGAAATCTGTGAGCAACTAAGTTACTTTAAGATAGGTCCTCAATATGTGATCTGTGGGGGTCCGACAGATGGTTGAAGAGGCCGCTTCATTCTGGTGAACACTGCAGTCTCTTCACTGAATATCAAGCACAGCGCCATATATAACATAGAGGCTCTGCTTGGTATTGCAGCTCAGCCCTATTCACTTTCAATGGGACTGGATTGTAGATGTACATTGGAACTGATGAACATGATGTCATCATCACAGGGAAGAGGCCGGTGGTCTCTTTTAATAGGTAATAAGAGGGGGTTTTGGGTGGTGTCTGGCCCACACCGATTACATATGGGTGATCTATCCTAAGATGCAGATCCAGGAAAACCCCTTTAACACATTTTTAGTAGGTGTTTCTATAGTATGGAGATGGTGATATCACAAAAAAGAGCTGGTGAGATGATGTCATCACAGCCAAGTAACAACAACATAAAAAGAGCATAAATGAAGCATGGAGCTAGCCCATATAGTATCATCAGTAGTCAACCAGCCATACACTGGCTGTGTTGTAGACCCACTGCTGCAAAAGTATGATAGGATTGTACATAGATATTTACCAGGACTGCTTTGTAATGTCAAACTGGTACGCTCTAGTTAGCTCATCCAGGTGAGCCTGGAGCATGGGCTGCATTTCCTCCCTTGGTGATGGTGTCAATGTTGCTGTTGACTGTTGGCCAAAGGAGATGGCTGGAGAAGACGCCACACCGCGTACTGGAGGAGTAGGAACTCTATCATCATCCTCTTCTAGTTCATCATCGGAGCCTTGATGTAAGTATGTCTGGACTGGTAGGGGAGGGCACCATCCATCGCTGTCATACCTTGAAGTAAAAGACAAGCTAGTTATAATCTTTATATACAGAATAGAAGGAGTTATACATACTTACAAACTTCTGAAGTAATCTGCTCTTCTAATCTATACTAATGTAAAATCTGTTCTACATTTTTGGATCTTGGGTCATTTGGAGTACCAGGTACATACTTGGTTATATTGTCCTTAAATACAATGTAACTCCAGATTTCCCAATGATTTAAGAGATTGTATAGTGGACCTTTTAAATAAGGAAAGGGTCAGCTATTGCAGCCTACTTTATATTGAAGTCCATTGTTTATTCCCATGCCAATTACAAAATTGCAATGCTCCAAAAAAGGTGCCAAAAAGGTTGGAATATAGCTATAGTGCAAAAAGAATTACAGTACCTGGCATTACTCCTCATATATATTAAAGTCTGCACTATAATATAAGTTACATAGGTAGTACAAATGAGTGAACTGAGCACTAATGAAACTTCTGCTGAATTTCACAAAAAATATGGTTTCCAGTGAATCAGAAACCTTTGGGTTTCGTTTCTGAGTAAGTTAGTAGCCAAACAGCCATTTACCTTGACTGGGAGTAGCCTACCCTCTAAAGTAGCCAATGACAGTGCATAATAACTGTGGTGTACCTTGGGTGATCCCTGCAGCAGAGAACAGTCCAGGTACAGTTACTCATGGTCACTGGCCTACTTTTGAAAGTAGCTCAATGACCACATCATTGGCTGGTTTAATGTGGTCCTGGTTATTTGTGGTCATTGACATACTTTCAAAAGTAAAAATGTCAATGTCAGCTGTAAGCCAAGATTCTCAGCGTATAGTCATCATTGGATGTTGTTTCTTTACTTTCAATGACTTGAGTATCTTAAATGGAAGAGATTCATTCACAACCCCAAATGATGATCAGTCCGGATCAAGAGTCAAACAACGATTTATACATTCATATAAGCCTAGATGTTATTTTGTTATAAAAAATCATCCAAATTTTTCTGGATAATTTTTGGGTATATGAAGTTGTGAAGAAAAAGACAGAAAGGGGTTAAGATATCGTAAGTGAATTATGTGTGGACACAAGGGCCCCTATAAAGAGTCGCTTCTACCTTTAAAAAATCACAGTGCTCTCTTCTAGCTATAATATTACATGTAAATAATTACACTCAATCCCATCCATGGGCCACAGTTAATGGTGGAATGGTAAACCAGGTGAGCCAACGGTGAGGTAGCCTAGGGCTAGCACCATTGTTCTGCCTTTGTATTATCTGCCCCCTAGATATTTAATCCTTCCTTTTTATGTTCTTAAAACTTTGCATTTAGGTTGATGTATACATTCTACCCCCCCTCTCCCCAATAAAATTAAAACTAACTAATCTATGGTGGTTCAGGCTGAAATAATTGGTCAAATTGGGAATAAAGCTCCATTTTCGACTAAACAATTCATAAATCTTTCATTAATGTTTCCAACATAAAACACCGTAGAATCAAATTCTACTTGGATTGAAAATGTTTAAATATTCATTTTCATTTTTTATATAATTAATTTTAAATTCAAATATATTTTGTCCTTGACCAATTAATTAAGGAGAATACATTAATAAAATTAGGTGAATTTTGATTACTTAAATTTTCTCTACATTTCTAAAAAATTAATTGATTACTTACATTTACTCTACATTTCTAAAAATTTAAGTAATAAATATAATCCTTCTCTGACATTCTGTTTCTTTTTTTGGGAATCTCAAAAATTATAGGTCACATCCTTCAAAATCTCAAAGTTTGACAAAGCTCAAAGCTCCCATTAGGTATTAAAAATCAAGAAGTCTTTCTCTGCGGGAATAAAAGATATCAAACTGTGTTCAGAGACACTCCTAGGATAGTTTAAAAATAAACTACGTCTAATCCCTTAAAAATAGTCTCGACCGAACTGGAACGTAGAAGAAAAGATCATTGACCTAAAAATTAAATAGAAATTTAACTGTACAAAATATGTTCTTAGATTTTTTGTAAAAATGAACGTACAGTATAATAATGACTTCGCATAATGGAATTTAATGGAGAAGGATTCAAGAGATTCTGAATCTTTACCTAATGTTAATTCATAATGATACAGGCCCTGGAGGACCTCGTATGTCTGTATGTTTTGATTTCAATGCTAGCTGTGCAATACTTCACTTTCCCTGAGGAGGCACTACAGGAGAACGGATCACTTGTTGGATTCCTCCACAGAATACAGATGATCATTGGTTGTTCAGAAGTGGAACATACAAATGATCAGTATCTCTTTACCTGTCATTGTGACTTGCCACCTCTCATTGAATTAAAAAAAAATTAGCAAGGTTGCAAATGAAATGCGTATTCTGGAATTTATTACATTTTTCATTTTAGTTGGAAAAAATGCAATTTCAATAAGACTACTGAAGCTAGGTTTACCCTGTTTCCTGATGATCTAAGCCATAATGCTCTATCTCAGTGCCTGGAAGAGGTTGGATGGGCGGTGGAGGTAGTGGAACGTTAGCCCAGTTAGATCCATTATTTTTTTGAGACTTATTACTGTTTTTGGTCTTTTTCTTCTTCCCTCCTTTCCCGCCTGTTGTAAAAAGTCAAAAGAAAACATATATATTTAATGCATACAGAAAACACATGGCTGCCAGCGATGAAAAACAGTAGGAGAAAACAAAGTGATTGAATTTTGCTAAATATATTGGAGCAAATTTACTATTGAAAATGCATCAGAATTCTAGTGAAATTTCTACCAAAAAACTATTTCGCATGATTTGTACCACATTTTTAGGCACTTTTTGACAGTTTGTGTTCCTACTGGTGGGAGTGGTTTACCGGAATAGAGTAGGAAAGGGGTGTGGCTAAGGATGTTGGCTTTTTTTTGTGAGAAACTAAGGCAATTCATAGGTGGTGTAAATTAAGGGGGTGTTCACATGTGGGAATTTGACGCTGAGTTTGTCAAGCAGAAAATTTGTGCTTCAGGAATTGACAGATTTTAATGCTGAATTTGAAGCACAATTTGAAGCAGAACTTAGAAGAGAGTGCCACTGTATTTTACCTTTATTGGGCAGGGCCAAAATCCAATTCCACAAGCAGATTTTGACAAACTCTGCATCCAATTCCGAGTCAAATTTTGCGCCGATGGAAAAGATGTATTTTTCACTTCCCATTTATTTCAATAAGAGTTCTTAGGTGGAACCCGCCTGAAGTACAAGCAGGACTCTTATTTTTTCAGATAGCTGAAAAAATCAGCTACTGCCTCCCATCGAAATGAGTGTTAGGCAGATTTCTGGCAGAATTTGAGGCAGATTCTGCCTCAAATTCAGTGTCAAATTCCTACGTGTGAACACCACCTTAGACTAGACAATCCAACAAAGCACCAGATTAATTGTCCAACCTGAGCCCCTGTGATAAATCTGGTATATTATATACAGTGAGGAAAAAAAGTATTTAGTCAGCCACCAATTGTGCAAGTTCTCCCACTTAAAAAGATGAGGCCGGCCTGTAATTGTCATCATAGGTAGACCTCAACTATGAGAGACAAAATGAGAAAATAAAATCCAGAAAATCACATTGTCTGATTTTTAAAGAATTTATTTGCAAATTATGGTGGAAAATAAGTATTTGGTCAAAAGTTCATCTCAATACTTTGTTATATATCCTATGTTGGCAATGACAGAGGTCAAACGTTTTCTGTAAGTCTTCACAAGGTTGGCACACACTGTTGCTGGTATGTTGGCCCATTCCTCCATGCAGATCTCCTCTAGAGCAGGGATGTTTTGGGGCTGTTGCTGGGCAACACGGACTTTCAACTCCCTCCAAAGGTTTTCTATGGGGTTGAGATCTGGAGACTGGCTAGGCCACTCCAGGACCTTGAAATGATTCTTACAAAGCCGCTCCTTCGTTGCCCTGGCGGTGTGCTTGGGATCATTGTCATGCTGAAAGACCCAGGCACATTTCATCTTCAATGCCCTTGATGATGGGAGGAGGTTTGCACTCAAAATCTCACGATACATGGCCCCATTCATTCTTTCATGTACACGGATCAGTCGTCCTGGTCCCTTTGCAGAGAAACAGCCCCAAAGCATGATGTTGCCCCCCCCCATGCTTCACAGTAGGTATGGTGTTCTTTGGATGCAACTCAGCATTCACTCTCCTCCAAACACGACGAGTTGTGTTTCTACCAAACAGTTCTACTTTGGTTTCATCTGACCATATGACATTCTCCCAATACTCTTCTGGAACATCCAAATGCTCTCTAGCAAACTTCAGACAGGCCCGGATATGTACTGGCTTAAGCAGGGGGACACGTCTGGCACTGCACGATCTGAGTACCTGGTGGCGTAGTGTGTTACTGACGGTAGCCTTTGTTATGTTAGTCCCAGCTTTCTGCAGGTCAGTCACTAGGTCCCCCCGTGTGGTTCTGAGATTTTTGCTCACCATTCTTGTGATCATTTTGGCCCCACGGGGTGAGATCTTGCGTGGAGCCCCTGATGGAGGGAGATTATCAGTGGTCTTGTATGTCTTCCATTTTCTAATTATTGCTCCCACAGGTGATTTAGTCACACCAAGCTGCTCGCCTATTGCAGATTCAGTCTTCCCAGCCTGGTGCAGGTCTACAATTTTGTTTCTGGTGTCCTTCCACAGCTCTTTGGTCTTCACCATAGTGGAGTTTGGAGTGTGACTGTTTGAGGTTGTGGACAGGTGTCTTTTATACTGATAACAATGACAAACAGGAGCCATTACTACAGGTAATGAGTGGAGGACAGAGGAGCCTCTTAAAGAAGAAGTTACAGGTCTGTGAGAGCCAGAAATCTTGCTTGTTTGTAGGTGACCAAATACTTATTTTCCACCATAATTTGCAAATAAATTCTTTAACAATCAGACAATGTGATTTTCTAGATATGTTTTCTCATTTTGTCTCTCATAGTTGAGGTCTACCTATGATGACAATTACAGGCCGGCCTCATCTTTTTAAGTGGGAGAACTTGCACAATTGGTGGCTGACTAAATACTTTTTTTTTCACACAGTAATTGTCTAGTCTAAGTTTGCACAGTTTATAATTTAGACAGTATTAGTAAATCTGCCCCGTTGTGCACTATATGGTACTTGCTGGACCCCAATGATATCATAACTTTGCAGACAATATACTGTATGCCGTGCTGCACCTTTACAAACCTCACTCTGGAGATACTTCCAATGCATAATATCCCCCATGCCTGTTCTGCAGATCTTTGTGTTTTATGACACTAGCAGTAGCTAGAGGAAACAATTCTAACAGTACTGAAGAATCTTCATATATAAGTAAATCTGTATATCCTTCAGTGGTTCTCCATTGGTGTATATCACTTAAGAAAAGCTTTAGGACAAAGTTTAATGTTACATACATTATGTCCTATTAATCCCATATTTCTTCAGGGGTGGGCTTCCTTTTCAAAAGCCTCACCCTTGCTTAGATCCAAAAAATTGCAAGATTCATTGCAAATCTGAGAGTACAGCTTCTTTATAACAGTTTTAACCACTAAATATAAACGTATTGAGTGATAACAGGTCACTTTTTATCATTATATTAGCTTTTATTTTACCATTTTCCAGGCTACTTAATGCAGATATCAGTGGAACAATGGAACTTTTCATTCCAGTTTTCATGGCAACATCCAGGGTCATGTATGCTTACATAAATATGTAAGGATAATGTCTTTTCTAGGCTACACTAGATACATAAGTATAAAAAGCTAGGCATACCAATGATTTATATTATTGTAAAAATGCAATTAACTGAAACACATATTCACTACAGAATTTTATATGTCCCTGGACTTATCCATGACAACCAGGATCAAAAGACCCATTGTTTACACTGCTGACTGCATTCATATAGTAGGAGAATGGTGCAAAATGGAAATAAGATTTATATTACAAAGTAAACTTTTCTATTCCATGACTAAGTAGCTTTACTTATACAAAGGTTTATGACTTTTGAGGGTATGTTCACAACCATGTTGGAGGCTCCATCTGGAGCCTCCAATGCAAAATCTGTCTAAAATTGCAGACAAAAAGTCCTGCAAACACAACCTTTTTGTTGGCCAATGTGACAAGGAAAACAATGGGGTTCATTGGAAGCCATCTTTATTGTTTAATCTGCTCTTCTGATCCTACAACAGACCAGAAGAATGGATTAAACCAGGCAAGGGTGAAAGCACCCAAAGTTGGGACAGACTGGGCTGACACTATCCTAGGTACAAGTTTGTTATTTTTTTTTTAAAGGGGTGTCTCACAAACAATTATTTTTGAATTGAAGGCAGTCTCGCAGAAACCCTTCAAGATATACTATTATCAAATGAATGACCAAGGGGATAGTTCGGCCAAAGTGGGAGCCATTCTTTGTAAGTGGCTCTCTACTTTATGATGCCCATATGCCCTAACTGATCATGTAAAAGTGGGTTCTCTCACCCATTCATCGCAATGATCCATGGTCATAGATGGACTGCCAGGCCCAAGTTCTAACATAAAAATAGGTCCCAAATAAAAATAGGTCCTAAAAATCCAGCAGATAGCCCCCATTTGGACTTGTTTTTAGAAAAATCACTTGCAAGTAGGGTCTATTTCTTACAGGTTCATTACAAACACCCTATTAGACCTTATGGATTTGTCATGCTAATGTCATTCAAAGGACATGACATGATATAGAGGGTCGGCCTTTAAAGTAATTTTCTCTGGTGGGTCTAAGGAATCCCAATCCGATGCTGTCCACGATAGATCCTATTGAAAACAGGTGAAGACCAGAACTGATGGAGACTGAAGCAAAGTGTAAAAATAAATAGATGCAAAGTCATTAAGTATTCTGTGAGGTTGGGATAAGAGTGGCTCAGTGATTAAGTGCTCCAACAGATAAGCAGAAATGATTCCATTGAGGTATTAAGAGAACACTGTGCAATGTAAAACAATCACAGATCATATGCATACTGGATCATTAGAATTAGACCAGACTGCCCCATGCAATGATTGAGTTAAGCGACCACACACACATATTAGAGCATACAATAAGCGTTATATCAGACATCTGAGATACAGGTTCCTCTATGACACAATGGACACCAACCTGAAAGGCTGCCGCTTCTTTCAGAGCTGTTGTGTGAGCTGGTGGTGCTGAAATCCTGTGACTGGTTGTGTGGCATTCTATTTGACAATCCCTCAGAACGATAGTCGGGAATGTAAAGTAAGGCTAAGGGTTAAAGGGCAGAGGTCACCGTGGCATCATGTGATTAGTACAAAGCGTAAGCTCATGCATCACATGCAGTTTGCAATCAAAGCGGAGGTGGTGGAGGCAGGAGGTTAAAATGGACATTGAACTGGGGGGGAAGGGGGTATTTAAAGACCATTTCCCCTTTAAAAAAAAAACACCAGACGTTGAGTTATCCTCTTCAAATCACCAAATTGATGAAAATTCTGCTCAGTTATTATGTCTTATTTTAGGAAACCTTGATGTCAACTATTTTGCCATTTAATGACATCGGAGGGGTTGTTTTTGATTAAAAATCTTTTTGATTCCAGAAACAGTGCCACTCTTAGTCCCTTGTAAGGCAGTTCGTCAGCCAGCAATTTTGACCCCTCCAACTGTGTACAGTGTTAGACAGGTGAGTTTCAGAAGCCCAATGACATACCACATCTGATCGAAGCCGTCCTCCTGAGCATATTGGTGTTTTGTTTATCCAAATCCATTCAGCCATTCCAAAAATATAAGCCATTTTAGTGTTGATGGGTATACTAGCCAAGTGGCCGCTAACACTGTAGATTATTTGGGGGGGTGGCATCTCTTTACGCTGTAAGTCATGCATTTTGACCTCCTACTTGGCTAGGAGAACCTAATTTACATCTAAACTAAAAGGGTTTATATCTTTGGAATGGCTGAATGGATTTTGATAAACAAAACACCAAAATAACCTGACAGCGTCGATCAGATGATGGATGTCATGGGGTTTCCAGACCCGGTAGCAGGTGCTAACCAGTTAAAACATGGCTATGTTGATGGCCATACTAGCTGCAGAAGTAAGTTTTAATCTATCTCGTGCTGCAATGCCATGTATCAGCTGGGGATCCCTACTGTGAAATGTCCTGCACGCTCTGAAGTCAGTGATACCCAACCCCTTTCCCTTTGCTCCTCTGGGATGGTTCTAGAATTCCCCTGGATAGATGCTAGAGCTATCACTCCAGAGCGGAGGGGTTGGACTAAAATTCCTTGGGGCCACCAGATATTATAAATTATCCCCGAAAACCCCTATGGATTAGACCATAGTATCCTTAAAATTTGGGTGTCTTCTGCTGCACCATTATTGTGCTAAAGCATGGGCCCTCCTGAGCATCCTCTGGTACTTTGGTGGGCCAGTCTGACACTTGGGGGGAGCTTTTATGTCTGAGAGCACAGGACTCTTTACATTTAGGGAAAGCCCAGTGGACACTTGGCACGGCAGCACAAGACGGATTGATTTTTTTTTCTTAATTCTGCAACTATTATGACTGTCCGTATAGACATATTTTAGCAGGTTACATGTCACCTATCTAGACCTGTTGGAAGTGTCAAAACTTCTAACAACCTTCGTTACAAAGACTTGACAGAAGAGGACACCCCAATATTTCCGAGTAATTTTTTGGTGATTTTTTTTTATAGGGGGCAATGCTCTTTAAGGACTATTAGAGCGTATATTCAGCATAAATCTGCTCCTCTGTTAGTGGAGGTGACGGCTGCTATCACTTACTTTCAATGATATGAAATGTTTCAACGTGCACTAAATGGCAAACTTCATCTGACTACGACTTACCATTGTTTCCTTTGCCCTGGTCAGGAAGGCAATACCCTAATCCGGTCAAGTCGGATTTCTGCTGAGCTGAAGATTTCCACTGTGGGTCAGGTAAGTCCACCGCCAACTCATGAATGCTGTTGGAGTGCAGAATCTGGGTGGTGGCATACGGCGTGGTTTGTGCTATTTGCCCCGGGCAGTTAAAGCTGGATTTGGTAGTAAAGTCGATGCTGCTGTATATGGCGCCATCTGACAACATTGTGGCTGTTTTGTCTCCCTGGCCTGGCGCTACCGGCAGCACATCTACATGAATGGTACAAATAGGAAGGAAATCAGTGACGCACAGGAATCCTCCGCCATCATGGCTTAGGATAGAAAATATAAATGCTCATTCAGTACGTTTGCATTTCAGTTGAGACAGGAAAGCATGAGCCAATGAAGGAAGAATGATGTACAACCAGCGCCTAGCTATCAGCATTCGTGACAGGCCTGGCGCTTGTCCTTCACGTTCCACTGCTTAAAACCATCCTTTCATCCTTACACCTTCATGTGAGAAGGTGAAGTTTAGAATATTTCACCACGAGGGGGGGGAAGAAACGGACTCCATACTTCATTTCATGTCAAGCTGTCTGCTCTATTGACAAATAACAAGAAAATGAATCCACAAATCTTAGAAATCCTCCACCCCTCCCCAAAAAACAATGAGGATCTGGAGCATGATTGGAAGTGACACTGTAAATCTCTCTGAGTAGCTAAAGGTGTCCGTTAATCACCGTATACAATACTGCGTGTGATCCCCAGCCTGGACCGAGTGACAAACTGCGCGCAAAAGTGAACACTTCTAAATGGCCATGAAATATTGTAAAATAATATATGCAATAAGGGCTAACTATCTATCAGATATCTGCTCTATCTATCTATCTATCTATCTATCTATCTATCTATCTATCTATCTCTCATCCCTATCTATCTATCTATCTATCTCTCATTCTGCTCTATCTATCTATCTATCTATCTATCTATCTATCTCTCATATCTGCTCTATCTATCTATCTATCTATCTATCTATCTCTCATATCTACTCTATCTATCTATCTATCTCTCATATCTGTCTATCTATCTATCTATCTATCTATCTCTCATATCTACTCTATCTATCTATCTCTCATATCTATCTATCTATCTATCTATCTATCTATCTCTCATCGCTATCTATCTATCTATCTATCTATCTGTCTCTCATATCTACTCTATTTATCTATCGTCACCACTGTTGTATATCTATCTATCTATATATCTACACATATGTATCTACTATCTATCTATCTATCTATCTATCTCCATATCTACTCATCTATCTTCCACCCTTTGTATATCTACAGTATCTATCTCATATTTTCTCTATCTATACTATCTATCTCATATCTACTATCTATCTATCTCATATCGCTCTTCTATCTATCTATCTCTCATATCTACTCTATTTATCTTTCCACCCTTCCTATATCTACAGCATATATCTCATATCTATCTCCTATCTATCTATCTATCTATCTATCTATCTATCTATCTATCTCATAGCTACTATCTATCTATCTGTCTATCTAGCTTCAAAATATATGTACCAGCTGCTCATTTTTCTATCACTATTCCATTATAACCCTATTCATTTATTTACACAGGGTTTTTTTCAGATCCAAAGGCATAACTTGATGCTCCTGGGCTCTAAATGTGAAATCGGAGTCCCTGGGTACCATCTAACCTGTATCCTGGATAATACTGGTGCCTAATTATATGGGCAAGAGGCCAGACACCCCTAAGGCACCGAGTGCTGTTATCTTTGTGCCCACTGTTTCTATAGACCTGTCCAGATGCCTGAACTGTAAATCCGCCTCGATATGGAGAGATGAGGGAAACAGTAAATGTACCTTTACTGTTTCTGGGGAAGGTAGATACAACAAAGGAAATACATCCACTGTATTGTCTAGATACACCAAAATGCAGCAAAAATGTAATGTTAAGTCATATCCTAAAGGTGTATTTTCAAGAATCCGTAGTGAGTTGTGAAAAAATCATGTACTTACTGCACTGCCTTACTGCACTGCTGCGAATACAGGTAAAATTGTAGCAAAGTACCCTATGTAATTACACTTTATTTTCTTAAGTAGATTTAGATTTGCCTCATTTTTCCACACTTTGCAGCCAAGGAAGAAAACCAAGCTTATTAGAGGTAATTATACTGAATGAGGACGTATTGTTAATTGAGTTTGCTCCCCTTTAATAGTAGCGATCTTCCTTGTATTGCGGTTAATTTGTGGTTTATTGAACCTAAACATACATTGAATTATAGCGTCAACCGGCTTATAAATTGCCTTTATAACGGCAATATAAATCCCGTATTTACGCAATTAGCTTTAACACAAAACCTAAAGCAGAGTCTAGAAGAATAAAAACCTCGGCTTGTAGAGAGTTGTGTCATGGCGATCAATAGTGGATGTTTGATTTCTGGAGGACCTGCATAGGAAGGATCGGGACCACAAGCTGCTACACCAATAATTCCCATTGATCATAGTAACTGAAGCTGGAACAGCCCAGAATGGCGGCACAATGATGGTCATACAATTACAGGAGTGGATGGTATGTATTGTAGCTATCCCAGTTCTCATGACAAAAATGTAATACATATCATTTAGGCATTCTATAAATGTCCTATAAGTAACCATCTAATGTGTATGGAGGTGTCTAACTACGGACTATCCTCTGATGACAGATTTCAGGGAACAAAGGGTCACACATTGGATTTCAACATGCCTTGCAAGGAAGATAAGCCGTCATCAGAGGGGTCTGGCTAGGGGCGTAACTACCGCCATAACAGCTGTAGTGGCTGCTATGAGGACCGTGAACTTAGGAGGCCTGGACGGCCCCCTGCTGCTTTTTATTTTTAATATTTTTTCACTCTAGCAGGTAACCCCCACTTTTCACTTACCTCTCCCCACTTCCATCCACTGCCGCTTTCCTATTGAACTCAAGGAGGTTCCACATATTATGTTTCTGACGTTGCATCGTAATGCTGAGCATACGGATGTAATATGATTCGCCCCCTGGAGGCCTAAGCTGAGGTGGCCGTAGAAAGGAGCGGGGAAAGCTAAGTAAAGATCGGCCTATGGGGGGAACCTAGTCATGACTCCAAAGGACATCATTGAAAATACTCTGTTCTCTGAAATGGTTCCTGACATTAAGCTGACCCCCAAAATCAACTGCAATCTATGGTGGAACTTGGCTACAAGTATTCACTTCCACTATAGCACCATCACTGGTGAGATGCAGTATTGCACAATGTCCATTGAAATGAATGCACTGCCTGACTAATGCAATGTTGGGTTCTCCAGAGTAATGGTTTGTTAAGATGGCAGAAAATGAAGAGGAATTTGAGACAGACATCTCTGCTTTGGCGTTCTGGCACTGATTAGGCTCAGATGAATTAGTTTAATCAGCGAGGAGTCTTGAGCCGCGGACTCCTCGGTAAGAACCAGCATGACACTTTTTTCAACATCCTGCTTTGATCTCTGCCTCCCATTGTTTTCAATCAGGGCGGAGCCTGCCTCTGATTTTTAGGCGGAAATTGCCTCAAAAATGGCACCAGATTCCACCATGTGAATGGGCCCTTAGAGTCCAACCTGGGAGACTTCATTAACTACGAACATGGTATTCAAAGATAAATTTTCCAAACCAGAAAACCTTTGAAAAAATTTGAGAAATAAAAATAAAACCTATTGTTGATGGATTGTGTTGGTATTTTTTACCTTTACATTGTCCTTATAGGTTATTTCTAACTTTTAGAGAAATCTATTCTAATCACTGACTTGACCTACAAATGCCAGGGCCATATCCTGCTGACTTCAGCTCATTCAAAAACCAAGCAAATGAGTGGGTTAAATAACAAATTAACTAAACCATCACTTAGCTCCATTGCAAGAAAGTACTGACCTCCACATCCGAAATTCACCAGATCATTTGGTCCATTGTTGCTGTTGTTTACCGGCATGCTAGATGCTGGCCAGGAGTCGGCAAGCCATGGATAGTTGGGGTCACTTGGATTTAGAAGTCCTGGGCGGCTGTAGGGTTAAGAGGAAAAGGCGTTATTTGTCTCGGTGTAAAGGTTCCACAGCGATACAAAAAACCGTATGCAAATGACTTCATCCCATCATCAGTCGTGTCGCCATGAATCTGAATGAAATATATTGTCTGGGAAATGGAGTAAGCTATCAGCAAGGGAGGAAACCTTACGTGGGGCTGTGTGATAAATGAACACCTCTAGGGAGCAATCACTCACAATGACTCTTCTGAAACAGTCATTTCCAGGACTTTAAGCTACTTTTTTCTTCACCTTTCACATTTCAAATATGTGCCTGTCATCCGCAAACTGATCCTTTTTTCTCTCCGAGCTTTGTCGAATAAGACAAGGCGGGCTGGAATTAAACTACTGTAAAATGCATTTAATCTCCTTGACTTCATTCATTAAATCCTGTGTTGCCATGGCGATGGGATGCATTCTGGTGGCAGTGATGTCTGAAGGTAATGTAAGTTCCTTCATTGTTTTTGGTGACTTAGGCTCTCATTGGATTTGATGAATGATATAGATCGGGTCAACAATGAATATGGGAAGACACCACCTTCTATAGTCATGATGACCTTGGTTATCAATTTGAGCTTGCCAGAAAGCAACATGAACTTGATTGACTTCTACAGAAGAAGCATTTTTGAGGCCAAGAAGAATGGTTATGACCAAAAATGATAGCATGGTTGATGTTAAGGAATGTGTAAAGTCATATCTGTTGCTTAGGTCCTACACTCATGAATTTTTCATCTTTCTCCCTTGTTGGAGATGTCTACAAGCAAAGACTAAAAAAAAAACTAGAACATTTTTTGCACTGAGGAACATCTACTTCTTATCTGCCTAAAGTGACCTTCACATGGCCAAATGTTAATAACCTTCCATATATTTATTGAATATTTTTTGGCATTTCTATAAGAGCCACCACCACCCTTGACGTTTCCAATACTGATCCCACATTTGATGCACAAGGTATTGCTTGAGGAACTAGTCCTGGGCAAGAAATATGGCCCAAGTTTCTTGAGCACATCACCACGAACATACTATCCAGTCTCCAGATATCATAATACAGACCATGAGGAGTTAAGATTAGTATATAGTCTTATGGGCCATGATTCAGTAACTTGTAACTTACTGATTGAAATTTATGTTCATTCTGTTCATTCCGTCCAGTGGACAGTCTCACATTATGGCTGACAGCCTTTCCTGTATGAGTCTTCATGGCCAATCAATGAGTAGGACCGCCCACTGGACTCCTCGATGGGCGGTGCTACTTATCGTTTCAGGTGATTTTTCAGAATAAGTTTTCTTATGTGTGCATATGAGGACTATTTCTATTTCTGTTCATTATAAGACCAATATTCAGTATTAGTTAGCAGCTTCCTCCTCTACATGCTGTATCTAGATATAGCGGTCCACTCTACTGTTATACACTACACTGCACACACTAGGTAGAGGAGAATCTGCTCCATAACTATCTCTCTCACTCTGAAATAGTGCCAGCACCATGCAGGACATATATAGAGAAGTATAAACATGCACTTCTGCTTTGGTTAAGAAATATAACTTATATTCAGCTCTGTATCAGTAAATGATTGTTTTCCGTCTATTATCTCCTGCTTTTCCTGTTCACTCCTCCCTCTCCCGTCTTCATAGACTTCTATAGAGATAAGTCATCTGACACTACAGGCACTTCTGTCTGTTAAGACATATTACAAAGATTCTTATAATCACCTGTACTATTCATTTAAAGGGGATCTGTCACCAAGTACAAAATACCAAATGTCATACATCATTTGATTCCTGCTGCGCCCCTGATCAAGTTGGCGTTTTTATTTTTAAAATCTGTCCACCCATTCAAAAGATATGGCCCCTGGAAAGTTATAACTCTGACTCTCCAAGTGGGTGGTAACCTTTTGTTTTTCTCAGAGAATATAAAAGGTTCCTGCCCACATGGAGTATCAGAGCTAGTTTACAGCTAATCTTCCAGGGGCCGTATCTTTTGATTGGGTTGATGGATTTTGAAAATAAAAGCACCAAACTTTTCAGGGGCACAGCGTGAATCAAATGATGTATGTTATTTAGCATTTTCTACTTGGTGACAGATCCTCTTTAAGCCAAGTTTGTTGACCTGACAGTGTCAGTTTAAGGGAATAAAACACAAGTTATACTGAATTTGTTCCCACAAAACTATATATCAATTTGCTCAACTCAACTCCTGCTCTATAATATACAATGTGACAACATATTATGGAGGGACACATTTCTTGAAATATTTCTAGTTGCCAATTTAAAGACTTTTTCATTTTTAGTCATCACTATTACCAACATAAGTTCAATTGATTCTTTATGACTCCTATAAGCTTCTATACATATACAGTATGCCTTTTATAAATATACATGGATACTTTCTCCCAGCCATATTAAGTGCAATAGATATCCCATGCACATTGCATTTCTACAACTCCTAAGTAGCATTAATAATCATTGTAGTTTTCCAATAAAAGGTTTCCTTTACATCCCTAAGAGAAGACCCTGTTTCCTAGGCAACGGCAATAAAGAAACGACATAGTCCTCGCAACATCCATAAGCTCTCATTAGGCCTAATCTCCTTTTGCTAAAATATTGATTAAATAAGAGATTGCAAGTTATAACCGAGGTCTAATTGCAATCTCCATATTGGCAAAGGGAATGTAAATGAGGATATATGGGGGCGCTATCAACTTTTATCAGTTTCAATTGAGTAACCAAAGTAGCGGAATTCAGTCCTATCAATCCATTGCCTATCCATCATCCATGAATCATTTATTCTGTGATCGATTATGTGTAATTGTTCACTCAGGGCAATTTAGAAGGAGCCAATAAGCGGCCTTAAACAACAGCGACTTCATTTGCTAATATCTGCTTAATGCAATAAACATTCTGCTTGCAAATGAACACATCACTTATTGCGCTAGGTTTATTTCTAGGGTTTTTTTTTTTTTTGTCTCCAACACAAGGGAATACAATGCAAAAACATCTGGGTCGGGGATGTTCACCGAAGACGTTGGGTTGGGTTGTAATATTCGGAATAGCGGATCTGCTCCGAAAATAGCGGTATAGCCTTGGGACGTGAAGACAGAGGTGTACAATTAGAAGATTGCTTTTTAATTTCACGGCCTACCTTCCGTTACTCATTAGTCCTCCGTCTCCTCTCTGAAATGTGACTGTGGATTAAAAGCGAGAAGAAAAACAAAGTCAATTATGTTTTAATGCCGAGCTCATCATTACAATGGTCGTCGGAGTGCAATCCTAGTAGTAATTACTCCATTACCAAATAACCGGCTTATATTAAATATACAACGCTCACACAGAAAATGCGCCTCTCCTTTGTCAAAAAAAAAAAAAAAGAGGCATGTCTGTGATTTCATCAGACACAAAGGAAGATCATTTATTTAGCTGTTCCCATCTAAATGGGTTTGTATGTGCTCCGAGAGGAAAGATAAAAAATTACAAATATAGACCGCAGGACTCATTTTTCCAAGCTCAGCATAATCGTATTGGCTCATGTCCAGGTGGAATGAATAGAAATGACGTACAGATGTAGCAGAGCTGAAATTGTCATTGAATCCTTCGAGGCTCCATTGCTTGTTAGGGCTCATGCTATATAGGACTGTCCATAGGGTCTCTACTTTGCCACCATATGCCTCTGATTTTATGCAGAGACATAATCTGCAGAATTTTGCATGAATTCAACAGATAAAAAAAATCATGGCATGCTCCATTGGACTCCATATGTGCAGAGGTATTCTCCTCTACAAGCATTGCTTCTAAATATCCTCATATATATGGATACCGACACAGTCTACAAAGGAGCTGTATAGGCTCTGCGTGCTGCCCTTCAGGCTCTGTGCATAGGGCCCTGCTTAAAGGGAATCTGTCATCAGTAGATCAAACCAGCCACGGAGATAGAGTCACCTGAATCAAACAGTGTTTTCCTCTGAATTGCTACCTCCATTGTCAAGATATCACCATTTTTGCAAATATGCAAATGAGCTCTATGGAGCAACAAGGGTGTTGCTGTTTACTTCTTTGGAGCAATGATGACTCCCTGGTAGCTTCAAAGTGCTTATCTGCATATTGACAAGAAACAGAGTGATATCTCAGCAATGGAGGGATTCACAGTTTGATTCAGGTGACCTTGTTAAATATCTGCGGGGGTGAGTTGATATGCTGGGCTTGGTAACAGACCCCTTAAGGCTTAGACAGAAGGTTTACAGTATATATGAGTATACAGTATGAGTATACAGTATAATGATGTATTATTGGAAATAATGCTGGACAAGGGCGTAACTTGAGGGGGTGCAGAGGGTGTAGTTGCATCGGGGCCCAGAAGCCTTAGGGGGGCCATAAACACTGCCATCAGTATTGAGATTGCAACTTCCATCTGGCTCATAAGCCAAGGAGAGATTACCCTAACCACAATAAGGTTGATTAAGCTCCTTAGCACCCGTAACCATCACTATCAAGAATTCACTGTAGGGATGAGGTAGGGAGCCCCGGACAAAAAATTGCACTGGGGCCCACAAGACTTTAGTTATGGCACTGATACTGGATAACACATCATGATACTGTATCTCAATGAGTTGGGCCAGATGACAAACTCAGCTCTGCTGTTGATATCTGTAGCAGGGTGGATGTGATTGCATAATTGATCTGTTACTGTGAAAAGTGGGATAACATCATGGGTTATCTGGATGCAGTTAGGAACATTTCTAAATATTGGTGGAAATGGAAAGGGTGATGTTGCCCAAAGCACTCAAATCATCTTGGAAGTGAAAGGAAAGGTTTGGTGTTATGGGCTCTGCCACCTTTTCTGCTTCCTCTTGGGTTCATAAATGTTCCTTGGTGTGGGTACCATGACATTTTATGGTAAAGGATCAATTTAGGGTTAGTGCACTGAGCAAGGTAGTTGGGTCCACATGCAATGGACAGTAAATCCAAAGTATGGTGCAAACAATAAGAGAATCGACAAGATGCATGGTCAGAGTAAGGACATTCTGTGTACACATTACATATTCATATAATGTAACTCATATAATATCCCACATTTCCTTTGAGAAATAGGAACATAGAATTAAAATTCAGCCTATTGACCCTCAGTCTGCCATATTGAAGATTTGTATGGTTCCCCTACCAGGATGTCTCCGGTGCATGCCAACCAATAAGCATTATAACAATTTACCAAGAAATCTTCATAAGAAATTCTCTCTCTACTGGAAGGTCCATGATCATACAGAAAGAGAATTTCCTATACAGATTCCTGGGCATCGTAGCACTGAGGATCCTAACTGGCTGCTTCCCAGTGGAGGAACGCTGTAGATCTCCAACATGGTAGACTTAAAGCAAAGCTAAATTTTAAATTTTTGCCCAGAATTACACTTTAAAGTGAATGTCCAACCTTGAACACTATTTTTTCTTCTAAAATGTTGATGCACTGCTCCAAATCCACTGTATAAACGTAGTATTGAAGACCACAGACACCTTCAGGTGACTTTTTTTTTAAATTCATTCAATGTACTTTGGCTAAAAACAAAAAAAATATATATATATATATTTTTTTTGACCTGCTGGACCATCTGGGTTCTGCAGCTTCCATGTATTACAATACATAGCCAGCAGCACAGTGCCATTCACTAGTACGTCTGCATGGTTTCCACCTCCTCTTCTGAATGATCGTCTAAGTTATATCATGAACAAAGACAAGCTAAAGTTTCTTATAATCATAAATCAGCTTAAAAGATCTTCAGGAGGGGAGAGAGAGGGACTGGAGAAGATTTGTTAATGAATGGCATTCTGCAGCTTGCTATGAAGTGTAATACATACAAGCTGCAGATGCCAAATGGGTTGACATTTTTTAATAAAACTCTATTATAAAAATATGTTTAGCACAAAATATAAGCAATTGCATTAAAAATATATATCTGAAGGTGCTCATAGCATTTAATATATGAAAATATGCGTTCCTGCAGCCACCACTTGATGGAGCTCAAGAGCTTACTCATTACTGTTTATACTTTAAACTCTCTTGTAAAACAGTATGCCATGAGCTCCTGAGCTCCACCTAGTGGTGGCTGCAGTCATTGAGATTTTCATTATTAACTCCACACCTATACAAAAGATTTGAGACTCTGACTATAAAAATATCTTAAGAAATTAATGTACATGAATTGGTATCAAAAGGTGGATATTCACTTTAAACATTGCTGACTGGCTATGCTTCAAGAAAAATCATATAGAAAATACACATATATATGAAACCTCAGAGGTGGTTTATAGCTTCATGTAAGTTAGAAAGCAATGGAGCTAGCAATTAGGTGAACTTATGCAAATACAGGGAGCCTCTATATTAAAGAGATTTTCTAGGACTATCATATTGATCGCTGTGACCTCTTCACTGAATACCAAGCATAGCGCCATACACTGTATAGTGGCTGTGCCCAGTATTGCAGCTCAGCCCCATTTATTTGAATGAGACTGAGCTGCAGCATGGCCATGTGACCAACGGATGTGGTGAAGAGGAAGTGGAGATCAATATCATAGTCCTGGTTAACCCTTTTAAGACAGGGTGACGTTTCCTATACCCCATACTAATATTTCATTGACAGTTTTATAAATATTGTAGTGGTTTATAAAAAGAAAAATGGTTAACTCAATGGCGATCTGACCAAGACAATAGACAATACACATCACTGGGTTACATGTCACTGGGTTACATAAGGATTGCTAGGGTGTTCCATGCAGGTGCTCCACTGACTAGACAAAGAGAGGGCTGTATATGGAAGGTAAAGGACACATCTGGGCCTGCTTTGCAGCCGGAGCTATCATGTCAGCAGTGCTCCTAATATTAGAGGAATGCTGATGCCTTCACCTAATTAAAATGCAAGACATTCCTGTAATAAACTATAAAAAGGAGATTAAAAATCAGACTCATGAATCGCAGGCAGTCGCTGACTGAGTGAGGACTGGAAACAAAACATTGCAAGCAGTCAGTAGTTAATCAATAGCGGGCCAGGCTGTCAGATCTCATTGTAATTAAAATATGCATTCCTGCCTGACAGCACCTCCGTCTTATCACGCCACTCGCTCATCCCAGGTATTCTTATGCCTTTGTAAGCTTCTAGGATCTGACATGCCTTAAATATCACAAAGGTGGGCTGCGTCCCCATCAATGTCTGAATGATCAAGTCCTAGTCCCCTATAGATCGGGCCACCTATTAGAGGCCACCACAAGATTGCAACCTCCTAGATATAATACAGCTGAATTTAGAGCTGTGTTTGTATTTGGCATCCATATGTACATGTGAATCCATTCAGCTCTGCTACATCTGTGTTCATATTAAGTAATCATTTCAAAAGTGACGTGGCGCAGTCTAGAGGGATTTATACCGCAGTGCAATTAGTATGATATATCATTGCGCCTGTATGTTACCCATTATAGCGCTGCTGATTTATGTTGGGGCAGAGGTGCCTTTGGGGGAATCTCTCTGTTACTGATAAACCCTCATTAACCCTCTATGTTCTTTGGTAGCAAATGGCAGGGATACTATTCTCTGGGTCATATAGATGTTATGGGAAACGCTTAAACATATATAAATAGGAATAAATTATATAATTGCTTATACATTAAGTGTATAAATAAGGCAAAACGGACACATTCTCTATCTATTTATCTATCTATCTATCTATCTATCTATCTATCTATCATCTATCCAATGTAGAGCATATAGATTTCTATATGGATAGCCTTTGTGAGCTGAATGTGTCATTTCCTCTGGTGCTCAAATGCTTGCAGATTGAGAATATTGAGAATAAATGAAGTCCTATGTAAATGACAAACTCAGCACTACTACATATGTGATTTTATTAATTACTCGATTATTGTCAATGTGCCAGCAAGAAAACGTATAGTGTGGCGTTCCACTTCCAATTGTTTACCAAAATTTTCTGGGTGAACATATCATTACATATCGTAACCTATTCCGCCTTAATCGAAGTCCAGTCACTGAGTGGGCAGAAAAGTCCCACATTGGACTATCCCTTTAAGAAGAACATGTCATACCATGTGCCAATAAATACAGTTTTCCCCTATTGCATTCAACACTGCAGTCCTACATGTGTCTTAAAGGGAACCTATCACATTGAACATGGTGTCTAACTGCAGGCGGCATGTTATAGAGCAGGAGGAGCTGAGCAGCGTTTTATAAAGTTTCATAGTAAAGAATTCAGTATAACTTGTTATTCAGTGAAATTCCCGCTGCTTCTATGATTAGGAGTCCAGAGGGTGGTCCTATCAATGGTTGACAGCTGAGGTTATACTGAATCTTTCCCCACAAAACGACAGTATATTGTATATCAGTCTATTCAGCTCCTCCTGCTCTATAACATGCCTGCAGGTAAGACTGCATGTATAATGTGCCATATACAAATCAAGATATAAGTTCTTGGTTAACTTAGCATAATGGAGGTAGAATGGATATACCCTATAGATGATTGTGTCTACATTTAGTGTCAGATGACTACAGAGCCATATTAAAACCTGATCTATCAAATGTCAGAAGCAGCCAGACTATAATGGCTATGGCCAGTTATCTGTGACCTCTCATGCCCCTTAGCATCCTGAGTCCAAGATCTACTCAGTTTGTTCAGACAAGTACGTGGCCCAATGGGATATAAGATTCTGGTACTTGGTCTGTTACTGGGTGGTCACAATATAGGATAGACATCTCCTGACAGAGTATTGTGAAATGATATATATATAATTTTTTTTTTTTTTTTTTTAAGCTGGTCATCTAGCGCCAGTCAATTCAGCATATACTGAGCCATGAAGAAAGTTAAGCAATGATACATTTGCAATTGGACACACTAGCTCATAAAGTGTGTAAGGGGGCCCTACTGATAGGATATCCACACCGATTACTTTGTATCCTGTCCATATAGCTATCTTTGTAGACAAATACTGTAAATTATCTTACATCTACTGAATTTAGTTTTCATTGGTGGAATATTAACATTAGAGATTAGCAAATTGATTCAACGTGTTCTGAATTTCACAAAAAATGGGGTTTGTTTCATTACTGTTATTTAAAGTAGGTCATTGACCTATTTTCAGTGACTGAGAGTAACCTCCAGGATCACATGATCTAAACCAGCCAATCTCAGCTGTAATCAGCTTAGAACTGTCATTGACTGGTCTAGATGTGGTCCACATTACTCTCGGTCATTGAAAGTAGGTCAATGACCTACTTTCAATGAGTGAGAGTAACCACCTAGGCCACAGGATCTAAAGCAGCCAGTGACAGCTATAGGCTGTTTAGTTTGGTTTCTCTTGGTCACTGAAGGTAGGTCAGTGACTTAGAGTTACTATAGGACTTTTTTAGACACATGGTATTATATCATGTGTCCAAAAGGCCAAAAAGCATCTTTTCAGGACAATATGGGCAATTTCAATTCAGACCAAATTTATTACGACCAAATCTAACCTGACTGTTGATTCGAGTGAATCTGACCCAAAACATATTTCAGAAAATGTGCTCATCTCTTATTAACATACAGCAATTTTTTGTGAAACTTTTTATTCAACCAAACAAATAACTCCTTTACCTAGTGAACTAACTTTTCGCCCACTAGTGGTAAGACTGAATATTGCAGCATTCCCATATAATACCGCCTCGTACAGGTTGGCTCTGCTGCCCATCTAAATATGTCATTTATAATGGTAGACGTTGGAAACTTTAAAATCGGCTGCCATATTTACTGTCAATGTATAAGAGGTTGCTTTATTTCTTCATTATATCAAATAGATATACCTGCATTGTGCCAGCTCCCCTTCTTTGTGCCAAGTGCAACTTTGTGGTGCATGGTTGTATCTGGGGAATCTAAGTAAAGGATGTAGAAAAAGAGGATATTCGCCCATTTTTGGATAAAACTTATATTTTCTATGTTGCAGTGTCAATGACGTGTAAAATGTATCTAGCACATAATTGGTGAAATAATGGTTTTAAGCTTCGTAGGCTTTTTTGGAAGGAAAGAATTCCCTGCGCGCTGAGCTGAAGTCATTGTATTAGCAGGCTGGATGATATATATACGTCTCTCAGAAATAAATATAATACTTTGGCTATGGTCTTGTCTGGAGCATGGAGGGTGACCGCTTGTATTATGGTCAGGCTCAGGGCATTAGATATGGGAACTGGTGGGCTCTGCTAATGATGAATTGTCCAGAGGGGGAGATGGGCCGGTCCATTCATGGGAATGTACAGCAATCATTGCTAGCCAGATCCTAATTAACAATGATAGTTAGCAATTCTGCTGCTGGAACGTAATTATATTTAATTCTGAGAGCTAATGATTTCAATGACATGGTGGTGCAGAGGTAACACAGACTAATGGACAGTACCTGCAGGGGTAAAGGTGAAGGACTGAACTGCAAAACAAGAAGGTAAAGACAATTTGAGTTATAAACCCGACTGAAGTCAAATATCAAGACAGTCTAGTGATCAAGTGATGGGAGCGACACTTCTCGGCATGGGAAACATGACTTTGTTTGAAGCAATAGCCACTGAGCAGCCAATGGAGAGTTACGTTATATCAAGTGATACATTGCAAGTAACTAGTGGCAGCGATGAGAATGTGAGCTCGGTGCATCCCATAGGCAGACATATCGAACCTTGGCGAAATGTGTTCGGATGTAGCAGAGCTGAGTTTGTCAGATGTGGCAGAATTGAGGTAAATCTATAGTGCACGTGAAGGGAACAAACTTTGCAATAGACTTCACTAAAGTAAAGTGCCTGTGTCTAGAACTATTACTCCTGTCTTTACGTCTTATCTAAGTGATTTCTGTCCGTACCCATACAAAAGCAGATCAGTTTACAATGAAGTCTATGGAGAGGGGAGGAAGAGAAGAAGACATGATATGAGACAATCTACAGCATTGAATGAGAAGGCTGGATAGTAATTCCTGATATCCCAGATGTGTTGTGAAAGGAAACTGTCTCTCTATAGTGCAGATGTCTCTCTCTGCTTTGATGCGCTTTCCTCTTCTTCCCCCTTCCATTCTCCATAGACTTCTATTGTACAGATATAATCAGTGGCAGATAAAGGCAAATAAGTGACGACCCAGGAACCTTTCTTTAATAAAGTATATTACAAAGTTTGTTATCTACTTGGAATAAAAATATAGTTAGGATATAAAGGAATCTGTCATGTTGCAGATGAAGCATGTTATCCAGCAGATTTATATATCAGTTATATTGAATCTTTCCCTATAAAACAATATATCAATCTGCTCAGCTCCTCCTGCTCTATAATATGCTTCACACAATGTCCAATAAGACAGGATCCCTTTAACAATTGTTTGTCACATTGCAATTTGAAGAGTGAAAGGACATGTTCAATTCTGCCACATCTGTGCAACCATAAGGTAACCCAACACAGTCTATGCCATTTCAGCTTCAATCATTTAGCATCTATGAAGTGGAGTATATAGGGTACATATCAGATTGGACTCTATCATCTACAGTGCACATAGTTAAGACCCCAAGTAGTGTTTTTCACATGTGACATATGTGTCATATACAGTATATATGTATCTACAAGGGTGAGTCCACACATAGTGCTTCTATTGAGGTACAATAAAATAATACTGTGAGTTAGAAAATCTTGGGAGGTTTTTCAGCAATTGTGAAAGCTACAACAAAAGTGACATTAAAAATAGTATTAAATAAAACATATAATGCATTTTAGATCTGAATATGTTGTAGAGAAAGCTGGAATATTCCATCAAATTCTTTCTTGAATTGTTTGTGTCAGACAATGATTGTGAAGTCTTACCATAGACATGCCACTACTTGCCCTCTAAGGGTTGATTTTAGAACTGCAGGTCAATGAATTGGAAACTGACATAATTGGGAACCCGTCCCATGTACAATGCAGTCCAATGTGCAGGCAGCATCTTATAGAGCAGGAGGAGCTGACTCATATATAGTGTTATAGGAAAAGACTTAGTATAACTTTTCAATTTTTTTCATTTATATCCGTGCCCTTTCCCTTTCTGGATTTAGGAGTCCAGTGGGCGGTCCAGTGGACCACCCACTGGAATTCTAAACCCAGCATGAGCAGAGATTTCTATGAGTAAATGACAAGTTATATCGAATCCTTTCCCATGCAACTATATATCAGTCTGTTCAGCCCCTCCTACTATATAACAATGTGAGGGGTTCCCTTTAAAAGGATTAAAAAAGGGTCTGATGTAATTTTTTTTTCCAGAGACATCTCCACTCAGTGGTCTATGTCTCGTATTCCTTTTTATAGTAAATATTGTAATACTAGTCACAGCCTATGCCCAAGAGTGGCACTGTGGCACTGTCTCTAGAAGAAAGGAGACCTGGATAACCCCACATCCCGGACAACCTGATGGAGTAGACGTACAGTACTGTATATAAACTACCGCCCACTATACTGCCCCATATGATCACTACACCATACATACTCTAATATATTAGCCTAATATATACAATTCCAGGGAATCTATTAAAGTCACTGAATAATTTCACCTTCATCTATATTCACGATAAATTTAAAGGAACATCACATAATGAAAGCCAGTGTCTTTATAAAGGATCAAACAAAACGGCTGCGATAAGAAATTGAAAGAAATGGAAGCAATCTTGTCATATCTCATATTTCTTCTACTCCCCTAATTCTCCATTCCAGGAACAAATTGTAAGCACATTCTGGGCCCTCCTTCTTCTGCTCACTTATATCTCTCCTGCCTTTGTTTCCCTGAATCTCCATAATTCCACACATTAATATTCACCATCAGGAGAGTTCAAACATCTGACACCATCGTATCTCAAGAGAAGCCGTGGCACGGTATAGCGCCGCACTAGATCAGGCTTTGAAGTACTATTGGTTTGATCTAACATCTTATCCATTTGATCTTCTGCTCTGCAAAGATCTATCAAATTCCCTGGTCCTGAAGAAGCAAGAGTTTCTGATGTACCAGGAAGTGTTACATACTGTACGCCCACAACACCCAAGGACTGCTGGAATTATCTGGGTCACTGTATTTACTGGAGATGTAGAGGTGGAACAGTAATGAGAGGACTTGACCTACTAGTGGATGACTACACACACAACAAGCATCTTATCTACAGTATCCATCTATCTACTGTATCGTTCTACTACTGTATGACTGACTACAAACACAAGAAATATCCTATCTATCTATCTATCTATCTCCTGCCTATCTCATGTTTATTATCTATCCATCTACTAAGGAATCCCCACAAAGAGAAGAAGTAGCTAATCTATCTGTCTAGCTACTGTATCTAATCACTAAGGAATGACTATACACAGATGAAGCGTCCATGCGTCCAGTATCTATCTATCTATCTATCTATCTATCTATCTATCTCCTGTCTATCTCATGTCTATTATCTATAAATCTACTAAGGAATGACCACAAAGAGAAGAAGTATCTAATGTATCTATCAAGCAAGGTGAAAATGCCATTCATTTGATATCTATCTATCTATCTATCTATCTATCTATCCATCTAATATCTCTTTAATAGCTAAAGTATCTATCTACCTATCCATCCATCCATCCATCCATCCATCCATCCCTCTATCCATCTATAGCTATATCTATCTCTGGCCTACTATCTACCCATCTAATCACTAAGGAATGACTATATACAGATGAAGCATCCATGCGTCCAGTATCTATCTATCTATCTATCTATCTATCTATCTATCTATCTATCTAATCCATCTATTAGCAGAAATGACTATACACAGCTGAATCATCCATTCATCCTATCTATCTATCTATCTATCTATCTATCTATCTATCTATCTCATATCTATATATCTACTATTTCCCTACATATACCACATATCTAGGAAGTCCTTTGTGCTGTAATGATAACTATGGGCCCCATGTATAAGGTTCTCCCACAGGACACAGCATTATGTAGAGACTAGTTTCTAGAAGTAGAAATCAGCATGGACAATGTGAGATTTCCGCTGTTTCTGCGCTAAGAGGGAGGTGGTATATGGCAAAATTTATTAAGTTTTTTTTTTCTTTATCTTTTTTGTATGAAAATAGTTTCCTTTCTCTACAACATATCTATAATATAAAATGCAACAATAAAAAATCTAAGTTCTATTTTTTGTGATATTGGTCAGTGGGAGCTGTATGGACTCTGTTGGGTTCCCATAAACCGCCAAGCACATGAGAATCCTTTTCATGGCCATTCGTGATCATCGTATTGTCACCCTGTTCCAGCATTTCTGACATCTTACCGGCGTAGTTGCTGAGACCCTTTCTCTTCTTTCTGCGCCAGTACAGCCATATGCTGAATCCCATGAGAATTACCCAGCATGCACCACCAATTCCTGCAATGAAGGCTGGCTGTTTTACAACATCTGTGATCTGCTCGGTGATGCTGTTGTTGTTCTCTGTGATTACAACTTCATTGCGATTTCCTGTAAAAAACAAAAAAACAACATTTCTATCATTATGGTACAGAGGATATATGAGATAATGGTATCCAGAGGAATCTCTTGTAAAGCATCTGTAATATGGAGAGCACGGGGCGTCCCATTACAAGATCTCACCTTAAGCAGGGGCAGGACTTCTAGGGTAACTGCTGTAGTAGCTGGTATGGGGTTTATGGGGTATAGACTGGGGATATACATGAAACAAGCCAAATAATCTGAGGCTGACTGTCCGAGGCTGTAGCAGGTCACGTCCCTGAGTTTTGGGTAACAAGAGGCCACCAACAACCTCTGGATGGTTAGATGATCATCTCAAAAGAAAGGCTAACAATGCCAAAATGTGATAAACTATAACAAGTCCAATGAGTGTGCTATAAGGATAATGAGGATATGTGTATATGTAGGATAAGTGTGTGTACTATATACAGATGTACAGATAACTTGTATCTGATAACACCCTGCAGCGTGAGATCACACAACAGAAACCACTGAAAGAAGGGAAAAAGTGTATCTGTGTGTATCTATGTACTGTATGTGTGTATCTATGTACTGTATGTGAGTGTCTATGTACTGTATGTGTGTATCTATGTACTGTATGTGTGTATCTATGTACTGTATGTGTGTATCTATGTGCTGTATGGGGATGTCTATGTATGTATGTGTGTATCTATGTACTGTATGTGTGTATCTATGTACTGTATGTGAGTGTCTATGTACTGTATGTGTGTGTCTATGTACTGTATGTGTGTATCTATGTACTGTATGTGTGTATCTATGTGCTGTATGGGGATGTCTATGTACTGTATGTGTGTATCTATGTACTGTATGTGTGTATCTATGTACTGTATGTGTGTATCTATGTACTGTATGTGTGTATCTATGTACTGTATGTGAGTGTCTATGTACTGTATGTGTGTATCTATGTGTGTATCTATGTACTGTATGTGTGTATCTATGTACTGTATGTGTGTATCTATGTGCTGTATGGGGATGTCTATGTACTGTATGTGTGTATCTATGTACTGTATGTGAGTGTCTATGTACTGTATGTGTGTATCTATGTACTGTATGTGTGTATCTATGTACTGTATGTGTGTATCTATGTGCTGTATGGGGATGTCTATGTACTGTATGTGTGTATCTATGTACTGTATGCGTGTATCTATGTACTGTATGTGAGTGTCTATGTACTGTATGTGTGTATCTATGTACTGTATGTGTGTATCTATGTACTGTATGTGTGTATCTATGTGCTGTATGGGGTGTTTTTTATGTGTGTATCTATGTACTGTATGTGTGTATCTATGTACTGTATGTGTGTATCTATGTACTGTATGTGTGTATCTATGTGCTGTATGTGTGTATCTATGTACTGTATGTGAGTGTCTATGTACTGTATGTGTGTATCTATGTGTGTATCTATGTACTGTATGTGTGTATCTATGTACTGTATGTGTGTATCTATGTACTGTATGTGAGTGTCTATGTACTGTATGTGTGTATCTATGTACTGTATGTGTGTATCTATGTACTGTATGTGTGTATCTATGTGCTGTATGGGGATGTCTATGTACTGTGTGTGTGTATCTATGTACTGTATGCGTGTATCTATGTACTGTATGTGAGTGTCTATGTACTGTATGTGTGTATCTATGTACTGTATGTGTGTATCTATGTGCTGTATGGGGATGTCTATGTACTGTATGTGTGTATCTATGTGCTGTATGTGTGTATCTATGTACTGTATGTGAGTGTCTATGTACTGTATGTGTGTATCTATGTGTGTATCTATGTACTGTATGTGTGTATCTATGTACTGTATGTGAGTGTCTATGTACTGTATGTGAGTGTCTATGTACTGTATGTGTGTATCTATGTACTGTATGTGTGTATCTATGTACTGTATGTGTGTATCTATGTACTGTATGTGTGTATCTATGTGCTGTATGGGGGTGTCTATGTACTGTATGTGTGTATCTATGTACTGTATGTGTGTATCTATGTACTGTACGTGTGTATCTATGTACTGTATGCGTGTATCTATGTACTGTATGTGTGTATCTATGTACTGTATGTGTGTATCTATGTACTGTATGTGAGTGTCTATGTACTGTATGTGAGTGTCTATGTACTGTATGTGAGTGTCTATGTACTGTATGCGTGTATCTATGTACTGTATGCGTGTATCTATGTGCTGTATGTGTGTATCTATGTACTGTATGTGTGTATCTATGTACTGTATGTGTGTATCTATGTACTGTATGCGTGTATCTATGTACTGTATGTGTGTATCTATGTACTGTATGTGTGTATCTATGTACTGTATGTGTGTGTCTATGTACTGTATGTGTGTATCTATGTACTGTATGTGAGTGTCTATGTACTGTATGTGAGTGTCTATGTACTGTATGCGTGTATCTATGTACTGTATGCGTGTATCTATGTGCTGTATGTGTGTATCTATGTACTGTATGTGTGTATCTATGTACTGTATGTGTGTATCTATGTACTGTATGCGTGTATCTATGTACTGTATGTGTGTATCTATGTACTGTATGTGAGTGTCTATGTACTGTATGTGAGTGTCTATGTACTGTATGTGTGTATCTATGTACTGTATGTGAGTGTCTATGTACTGTATGTGTGTGTCTATGTACTGTATGTGTGTATCTATGTACTGTATGCGTGTATCTATGTACTGTATGTGTGTATCTATGTGCTGTATGTGAGTGTCTATGTACTGTATGTGTGTATCTATGTACTGTATGTGTGTATCTATGTACTGTATGTGAGTGTCTATGTACTGTATGTGTGTATCTATGTACTGTATGCGTGTATCTATGTACTGTATGTGAGTGTCTATGTACTGTATGTGTGTATCTATGTACTGTATGCGTGTATCTATGTACTGTATGTGTGTATCTATGTACTGTATGTGTGTATCTATGTACTGTATGTGTGTATCTATGTACTGTACGTGTGTATCTATGTACTGTATGTGTGTATCTATGTGCTGTATGTGTGTATCTATGTACTGTACGTGTGTATCTATGTGCTGTATGTGTGTATCTATGTACTGTATGTGTGTATCTATGTACTGTATGTGTGTATCTATGTACTGTATGTGTGTATCTATGTGCTGTATGGGGATGTCTATGTACTGTATGTGTGTATCTATGTACTGTATGTGTGTATCTATGTACTGTACGTGTGTATCTATGTACTGTATGTGTGTATCTATGTGCTGTATGTGTGTATCTATGTACTGTACGTGTGTATCTATGTGCTGTATGTGTGTATCTATGTACTGTATGTGTGTATCTATGTACTGTATGTGTGTATCTATGTACTGTATGTGTGTATCTATGTACTGTACGTGTGTATCTATGTGCTGTATGTGTGTATCTATGTACTGTATGTGAGTGTCTATGTACTGTATGTGTGTGTCTATGTGTGTATCTATGTACTGTATGTGTGTGTCTATGTACTGTACGTGTGTATCTATGTACTGTATGTGAGTGTCTATGTACTGTATGTGTGTGTCTATGTACTGTATGCGTGTATCTATGTACTGTATGTGTGTATCTATGTGCTGTATGTGTGTATCTATGTACTGTATGTGAGTGTCTATGTACTGTATGTGTGTATCTATGTGTGTATCTATGTACTGTATGTGTGTATCTATGTACTGTATGTGAGTGTCTATGTACTGTATGTGTGTGTCTATGTGTGTATCTATGTACTGTACGTGTGTATCTATGTACTGTATGTGAGTGTCTATGTACTGTATGTGTGTATCTATGTACTGTATGTGAGTGTCTATGTGCTGTATGGGGGTATCTATGTACTGTATGTGAGTGTCTATGTACTGTATGTGTGTCTGTGTCTTTATAACTTTACTGTATGTCTATGTGAATATGTGTGTATGTATGCATGTATGTGTCTACGTCTATGTGTTCTAGGTACTGTATATGTGTCCCCTACATGTATATGTGTATAGTGTATATGTATGTATGTATGCATATGCAGAGTATTTGTGTTTTGTGTACTGTATGTATATGTAGAGTATTTGTGTTTTGTGTACTTATGCATATGTACAGTATATCAATGCATATGTGTTTTTGTATACTGTATGTATATATACAGTACAGTATATCTATGTATACTGTATGTGTATGTGTTTTGTGTATATATGCTTCTCTATGTAAACATGTACTTTGTGCACGCATGAGCTCTAAGACAAGGCTTTCAGGGCACAATGCAAAATTAACTATTGAGTCACCCATATAAATGAAATGACTGCTTTCCCCAGTCCCAGGTGACGCTTGCTACTATTGAACTTGCCTATGACGGTCCTGTATTACAACTATGCCGCTATCTCATTGTGGTCTCATTAAATCCCACTCATGGTTAGTCTTACATTACAATGCCTGTATAACTATTATGTATCTGTAGCTTGTGGCATCTGAAGTTCACGGCGGTCCTGTAAATTTCCCAATTTCATAAGCTTTATAGAATAAATGGCAAGTGGTTGTCTGATATTCCATGAGCGGCCCTGCTGGTATAACAGCGGGCCGGCTAATCTATACTACAAGCCACAGGTATGTTTGTACTGGAAGGTCTGGAAAGCAGGTGTTACTGTAACAATACTGTCAGCTCTTCTAATTAGATGGAAGACGCGGCATGAGGGTGACCTGAGTCCCTGCATTGTTCCTGCAGACAAAGATGTAATGATATACAATGTCTTCCTCCTACCGAAGACTAATGAAGAATAAAACTAATTTGCTGAAGCAAAAATTAATTAGTCACATCTAAATCAACGGCAATTAATACCGTGAAAGTTTGCAAGTCTGAGTCAACCAACCCCTCTGCAATTCATACCATGATACCGCCAACCTAAGTGCTATGTATCAGCAAGTACAATTTTAACTATACAAGTGTAATTTGGTCTAATTTAATGTGTTAGATACAACTATGGATTCATAAGATGCTAGTGGGACAAGTTAGAGAGAAGTGATGTCTGCACGGACCAGTACACCTAATATAAAGCTCAGGTTAGAGATTGATGCCACATATGGAGAACAAATGTAGCAGAGCCAAGTTCGTCCTTGGTTAGGACAAGTCCAAAGAACTAGAAGTTAAAGGGGATTTCAGGGATTACATTATTGGTGAACAATCCTTAGGATGGGTCATCAATATTAGTTTAATGGGGAGGGGGGTCTGACACTTGGGACCCCCACAGATCAGCTGAACAATGCAGCACTGGTGCTCCGGCCATGTGACGTCACGTTCACTGGTCACGAGGCCAGGGGCATAGTTATAAGGGATGCAGAGGTAGCGATTGCTACCAGGATATGGAGTCTGAAGAGTCCCAAACTCTTTACAGCATATGAAGACACCAATATTATAGATAGTACAATATAGTGGGGGTCTCATTATGGATTTTGTATAGGGGCCCAGGAGCTTCAAGTTATTCCTCGGGACATGACATCCCAGTTTCATTCAAGTTAATGGGGATGAGCTGCAGTACCAAGCACAGCCACTATACATTGTACGGTGCTGTGCTTGGTAAGTAGTGAAGGAGTCATAGAGTTTGTCCAAATGTTGCCTAAACAGATGATCAACAGGGTTGTCGGGTGTCAGAACCCCACCGATCTGATATTGATCACCTATGCTAAGGATAGGTCACCAATATTTTAGTCTTTCCCTTCCTTATAGAGGACCTGTCTGCTCCCCTGCCATGTCTGTTTTAGTACAAAATTGTATTCCACATGAAATAACAATTTCTTATGACTTATGTTGTGCCGTGCCTCTTTTGTTCTTCCTGGAATGTACCAATTAACAACTGGGTGTTATCGTTTAGGGGTGTGCACAGAGTGTGTCCTGTACCTAATAGGACCATTAGAGAAAAGTGAAAAATTCTGAAAATATTTATAACTGGATATAACTGGATACAGATGGTGCACTACTTGATATATATGGCTGCATAACACCACCATTTCATTATACAGCACCATCTGCTGGGAGGTCTTGATACTGCAACATATTGCCGTTTATTAAACAATGCAACCACTGTCCATTGACAGATCTCCACAACGCGTGGGTATTTCTAGCGGAGGGACATGTGCTCTGAATGTCAGGGAGTTGGCACCAACAAGCCTCTCCATCCTGTAAGAAGCGTTTAGATACGGGGCTAAGGCAGCCAACTGTGTGAAGTAAATATACTGTAACCTAGTGTAACAATATCAACAATTGTCCAGATTATACTGCATGTGTAAATATAATCCACACTGAATAAAACACAACAGAAACCTAAAAAAAAGTTTAAAAATTAATAGTTCAGGTGAACAAAATAAGTTATAAGTTATGTAACATCTCCTGTTATCAGTTCCTCTCCTGCCTGCTAAACTGCTCAATTCACTGCTCAGTCCCATCTTCAGCAAAGACAGACTGTAATTCATAGAAGTCTATGGAGAGGGGAAGGGTGGAGAAAGAGGAGTGAGTGAGAAGCAAAGAGACACAGATGTCCTTGCACAGATACAATAAGATAAGGCCTGGTTCACATCTGCTTGGGGACCCCCTGAACGGAAACCTATACACATAGAAAAGCAGTTACCTAAGGAAATCCGCGTATCCCATAGACTATAATGGGGTCCGTGTGGTTTCCGCTCGGTTTTCGCACGAAGCAAGCGGAGAGAAAAGTGCTGCAAGCATGCATGCATGCTTCATGCAGAAACCGAGCGGAAACCACATGGATCCCATTATAGTCTATGGGGTCCGCAGGTTTCCTTAGGTAACCACTTTTCTATGCGTATAGGATTCCTTTCGGGGGGTCCCCAAGCGGACTCCCCAAACAGAAACCCGAATGCAGATGTGACCGGCCCTAACTTTCACCAGAGCTTAAGTCACATCTATACTGTGTAGTCTTGATATAATCTGCTGAAAAACTACTAGAAATCTTATATAAAAGTACTAGAGATCTGCTAAACACTTGCTGTACTGTGCCTGTGCCTGTTTATCTCTCATTGGGCTCCTCCTCCTTCCCCTCCCCTCTCCAGAGACTTTTATGTAACCTAATCTGTCCATAAGAGACAGATCTCACAGTGAATTGAGCAGTTTAGCAGGCAGGAGAGGAGCTGAGAACAGAAGACGGAAGCATTTTCCTCTGATGAAGTATATTACAAAGTTTCTTATCTTCACTTGAACTATTCACTTCCAAAATAAATAAATAAATAAAAAAAAAATTAGGAATGCCGGTGACTAAATGCTGAGTTATCCTTGAGATGATGTGATATCTACTTCTATATTCCCCACCGTGTCTGCATTTCTTATTCAATAATCTCATTATCTATTTTATCTAAAAAGAATAGATATATTTTATTGGCAATATAAATGAACTGCTGATCTTGAACTGGTAATGATTTTCCGGGGCTGTTTGTATACGGAGATCAATATTTGTTATACCACAATATATAAAAGACAAAGGGGGTTAATAAGGATTCCAATTACATTTTTACAAAGCAAACAGTAAAAGCCTCTCATCAGTCAATGTGACCCATAGGTGCTATTTCATCCAGCCCGCAACTCCACCGAGTTAATGAACAAAAAATCCAAAAGGAATATATACGATATAAGATGGGCGTAATTGCTTTCAATGCTCGGAGTATTAATGACATAAAGGAAGGTGTCATAAAATGATTGTTGAGGCAGGGACACTGAGATCATTAAGGAAACAATTAGCTGCCATCTTGAGCATAATTATCTGGAAAAGATGGCTCCTTTGGGTCGGCGTTCTTTTTATGTCCAATCCAATATACTTGTTCTTTTATCCTGTGTTTACTGCTGAAACCCTTTAACTCTATTTGGCAGGGTGTACAGTGCAATGTGCTATGGAAAAGCAAGAAGACACAGTACAGTATGTGTCGTACAATACAGCATATGTTACTATGGCTTATATATAGTAAAGGCAGCGACTATGGATCACAATGGATGAGGTTATTAATGTTTCTTATGTGTTATTTATATAGTATTCAGAGGTCATGTACATTTATTGCAGTCATTGACACCTTTATCTAATATGGGGGTCTAAATCTAAACTCTTAGGCTTAATGCACACAACCGAGGGTGCAGGCCAAGGGGGGCTGATTTTATAGAGGAATGCACTTGGATGACATCAGAAGACATCCGTCCCCAACTGACTTCAATGGGCGGTTCCGTTCCACTCCATTCCGATGCCATAGAGAAGAATAGGACCTGCTCTATAATTATGAAAATGGAATGGAGCCCTCCCCAATTGGAAGAGCCTCAGCGTGCACACTGGGTCGTGTCAATGAGGCCTTAGATAATACATGACAGGGCCAGCTATACAGCAGGACATACACAGTAGACTGAGGCTACATGAACATGACCGAGTGTGCTGTCCGAGCAAGGCTCCGATGCTCCATTCCAGTCCAATGATTATAGATCAGGTCCTATCATTCTCCATGATATCAGATCAGAATTGGACAGAACCCCCATAGGAATGAGTAAAGCACAAAAGGTACTCACTGAGTGTGACCTGAGTGTCTTCCTCTAAAATATAATTTATCCTCCCTTGGACTGCATATTACCTAAGGCCCTCTGCACACAACTGTAGTTTGTTGCCATATATTAGCTGCATTTATGGGTCCATAATTGTGGATAATATACAGACCCATTTCTATAGCCCCAAATACCCATTCATAGTTTTTATGAGCTGAAGCCCCATGTATTACCTTAGAGCATAGCAAGGCAGGCTGGTAGTCCGTGTCCACTGTTTCCCCTGCTGTGGTCACATGACCAACTCTGTTCTACTCCAGCTGCAGGTCCATAGAGTACAGCAGAGTTGGTCACATGGCCGATGCTTATGTGATGCACGGATTAGAGAGGAGTGAGTGATATTCTATATACAGTAGCTGGAGCCCCAACACGGCACCTGGCTTTATAATAGAAATAAAGCTTATCCTGTGCAAAGAATGCAGCTTTTTTGTCCCTGCATAATCCATTTAAAGGGAGTCTGTCACCAGATTTAGCCTATTAACCCAGCCCCGCAGATAGATAGGTTAGGGTCACCTAGATCAAATGGTGTTTTCAGCTTCTGAATCAGTGCCCTGTTGTGACCTGTTTAGAGCAATGAGGGTGTCACCATCGCTCCAAAGACGAAAGCGGCAACACCCTTGTTGCTCCAAAGTGCTCTTTTGCATGTTAACAAAACAAAGGGTCTGATTCACAAGGGGGAAACATTATTTGATACAGGAGACCCCAACCTATCTATCTGTAGGGCTGGGCTGATAGGTTGGGTCCTAGTGACACACCCTCTAAGGGGTATAGGAGAACCCACAGCCTTGTATTTGCTAGGGCTTCTCCAAACATCGGATCAGACATCTTTATACTGGTGAATTTTGAGGAAAATTCTCTTAAACCCTGGATATAATCTTTATAATAAATTCCTTTTTTGGCCGAAGCAAAATGTTACATATGTTCTAGAATGAAGCACTGGGTAATGATTTTAGAAATGAATTAGCCGTCTCCCCCATTACATTGTATGGTCCACTTATGGACATTATTCCACAGAAAAGACTCATTTCTTCCTCCGCCGCTCGCTTCTAACATGAACTGCAAACTCATTAATACCCCTGTGAATACTGAGCGAATGTAAATGAAACCGCTTTTTATACACAGCAAAAAGGTCACGGCAATCCGGTGCTCTAATAATTGTACTTAGCTGTAATCTCTACCAGACGACCCAAAGGAGATAATGAACTCCATTTTTTTTTCGAGAACCTAATATAATTATTGAATAACTTGCTGCATGCGTCTAATATTTCCACATATTGTAGTTAATAATACATAGGATGTGTCTAGGCCTAGGGTAAGGGTCTGAAGGAACTGTCTGGAGAAGCATTAAATTCCCCTTCCTTCCTCCTACACACACAAAGGATAGCCATTATATGGGCTGAACCAATCACTACGATACGGCGGCTTATCAATTTCCTATGAAGTAGTGATATTAATTAGGAATTAGGCTGACATGCAAGGTGGAACTAACGAACCGTAAAATAAGAGGATGTAACCTATTGGCACACCAGGAGCCGGTGCTGAGACAGGCGGCACTTAGCACCTACTGACTCTCGTCTATGGAAATAGAAGAGGACCTATAGAGAATGGGGAGGATTATTACCTCGATGCAAAGAGGTTATGTTAAAAATACTCTACATCGATACCCAACAGCGTAACTAGAAGTTGTTGGACCCCAATACAAAATCTGCAACGGGGCCCCCGCTTACCATGTGCTGTCTATGTTACTGGTGTCTTCTTATGAAGTAGAGAGGTCTTTGGACCCCTTAAGGCTCCCCCTAATAAGTGATTGCTATCTCTGCACCTCCTATAGCTACGCCCATACCAGAAGAATAGATGCACAGGATGCCGAGAGTGTCCATTAAAGGGGTTTTCCAGGCTTCCAGGCTCCTTATGATAGGTCATCAACTGAAAATCAGAGTGGGGCCCAGGTGTCAATTTTTTGAAGAGACTACAGCTTTTGGATGAGCCATATATTTGTATAGTGGTTGGTGTTGCAGCTCCACCCATTCTCTTGAATGGGACAGCTTTGAACAGATCCTGTGCCCGATGAATGTGACATCATATTGCCTGTGAAGCAGAAAGAGCCACTGCTGCTTCAAACAGCAAATCCGCAGGGGTCCTGGGCCTTCAGTGAACCTCAATTGATGGCCTATTCAAATGATGTCATCAATTAAAAAAAAATCCTGGAAAACCCCTTTAGGCTAAGGCCCCTCGTTGCGGAAACGCAGCTTTTTTTTTTTGCAGATTTTTTTGTGGTTTTTTGAGCCAAAACCAAGAATGGATGCAAAAGGAATTGAAAATATATAAGAAGTATTTATGTTTGTACCTTCTGTTCAATCCACTCCTGGCTTTGGCACAGAAAACCGCAACAAAAAAAGCTGCGTTTCTGCAACGTACGGCCTAAGCCTCAAAGGGATATAGTAGGACCTTCATGTTGAGGACCTATCCTTAGGTTAACAGATCAAAGGGGATTGGACTTCCAGAACCCATACCGATCAGCTGATTGAAGGGACCATGGCACTGCCCTACAATCTTTATCTTTACCATGCACGGCGCTGTACATTTTGCAATGGCTGTGTGTGGTACTGCAACGTTCTTCAGCTCTTTCCCATGTGAAGGACCCACTGAGCTGCAATAACAGACACAGCCACTACAGAATCCTTGGCGTTGTACCTTAAAGACCATTTCAACTACCTGATGGGTGGGGGGTGCAAGGATAAGTCATGTATATTAAAGCTCTGAAAACCTCTTTAAGAATAATGTGTAATTTTGGAGATTAATGTAGTGCGTCCTGGGGGCTCAATAATTTTCCTAGGATTTACCTCCTAGCTGTGAGGTCAATTGGACAGAAGATGTGAACAGTTTTCATTTCTATGCACAAAAAAATTAACAATTGCAATGAAATATCTTAATATTTAATAAAAATCTCCTGATACCAAGAGGCTTAAATATTTGCAATACGGTAAAAACATTCAGTGGTGGAGAACGCTCCAGGCATTAGACCAGGGTTATTAGGTGAGGTAATAGACTGTGCCTATTTTATAGTAATATATCCAGATACGTTGTGTTGCCTGTTAATGTATCTGAATTAGCTCATGTTGAGCAGCGCGGTCTACTCCAAGGTGGAATGGAGCCGAGAAACCATCACAGGCCTGTGTTCAGCTGAATGCTCTGCTGATTTGATTACAGCTGCACTTCTATATCCTGGAGAAATCCCCAGTGACACCATCAATGGTAATACACTGGCAGAAGAGCAGGACGGGGCTGAAAAGCCCCAGATTTCTAATCCCAGTAAGTCTCTAATGTCGAATCATGTGTTCATTGTTGGACTCATATTCTGCATCAGCTATTAATGAAGAGTCTAGCTACAACACATGGACGGAAACGCTTCACAAGGAGCACCGTGAGGATACAAAAAGGAATATTTTATGCCTAGAAACTTCTCAAAAATCAAGGCAGTGTAAAAAAATAACCTTATCTACCACCTAGTACTAAGCCAACCAATATAACCTTTCATCTGATGGAAGTGGAGCCCAAGTTGAGACTACGTCTCGAGGTTCAAGGGTCAAAAGCTACATCATCGAGTCCAATTTCCTTAATTTTAATTGTGTAAATTATTTGACAATATTTCTTAAAAAAAAATGAATAAATTATTCTTACCGATTAATATATGTTGAGGATCACTTTTTACACCGATCCCAGCACTTGTGCTTGCGGCAACCTCAACCCGGTACTGGATCCCGGGAAAAAGACCTCCGATGACCACTGAACGAATGGCAGCGTCTACAGTCTTGTTGATGTGGAACCGAGTCTCATTGCCGAGACACCATATCTGTATAATATAGAATGAAAAAATCAATCGGTATATAATATTTTTACGGTAATTTTTTTTATCGGAATTTACATCTTTGTGATCTTTATTAGGACTTATTCACACTGTGTTCCTTTTTCAAAAACAGTGAGAGTGAATGGATATATTTACATGCTTCTATTTGATGGACAGAAGGAACAGTCCGTTAAAAAAAAAATGACGTTCTATAGTCCGTTTTGACGGCCACAGGGCCCCCATTAAAGTCAATGGGTCAGTTTTTAATGACAGTCAAAAATTGGATTTGAAACCAAGTGATGGCCATTAAAAATCAGTGAACTGGGTTAAAAAAGAAAAAAAAACTGAATTCATCTGTTTTTTTTTTTTTTTTTTAATTTATTGAAAATTGAAAAATTGATCGATCATTAAAAATGGAAAAAAAGATACAGAACGGATACAAAACCGATGCACTATGGCAATCGAATCCATCTGCACGTTTTTCATGGCCCAAAAAAGGACACGGTCATGTGAATAAGACCTTAATCTTTCACAAATAAATGATGTATTTGCGCCGGCAGCAGGAAAGTTGATGCAGCGGGGATATCTGAGATAATGGGGCGCTTTACGAAGGAATATTCTTTTCATATGTTCTCCAGATTTCTGACCTATAAAGAATATTTTAGCACAGCTCTGGGAGCTGAATTGGTTGAAGAAAAAAGAGTTTTATTTGATCTAAAATGGCTACTTAAAAACCCATATGTTTTCCATCTGTTGACTGAAGTATATCCTGTAATTGCCTCTCGTAACCAGTCAGGATTCCCTTCTGTTGAGAAGACTATAATATGGAGGGTGTAATATGTGTCTGGATGGTGTCATAAGGAAACATGGCCGGGGAGGGTTCTCTCTTTAGCTCACTTCAGCTGATGCGCATCTAAAGACATGAAGGTGATTTCTATAAGGACACTTATGAGATCTAACAAGATAGTTTTCTTCCTTTTGGAGGAGAGTTCATGTACATACATCCTACACCAGATGGTCTTTCGAAGAAAAACTAGTTTCCTTCAAAAGCAACATCAAATCCCATCCAACTAACTAGTACTCTGCTCACTAGGAACTAAACTGATTCATGGCTCTATAAATGGTTCGGACATTGACTTACAAGGTAGTTACTTATAGGTGGCACTAGAGAAAGTATACTGGATATTATGATGGAGCTTTGATGACTTTTCCAGATCGGTGGAGGTCCTTATCCCCAAACACATGTCAGTCAACTGATTGAAAGTCCATGGTATCTATATTGTTTACCAGGTACAGCGCCAAACATTTGATAGTGGCCATGCTTGGTACTGCAGCTTAGTCCTATTTACTTGAATGGGATGCTTCAGTGAGCACACTCACTACCAACTATATGGCGGTGTTCCTTGCAAACAACGATACGGTTTTAGTCCCATTAGCCAGCTGATTGTTGGCAGTGCCAAGAGTCAGAACCCTAACAATCTGATATTGATAATGTCATATATGTAGTGTAATCCCTGAAAATTTATTATAATTTATTGAGGAGCCTGGATGTCTTTATTCAGACACTTCAGTTACTGTATTACATTTTTTCTTCTTCTGGATCAACACTGTACATTGAAACCAATGGACTTTTCCTCTTTTTTCTTACCAATTATGTTACTATTATTCAAAAATCTATCCAGATCTTGAACAATTCATGGATGTGGCCATACAATTCTGATATACAATTGTCAGTCCTGACAATCCGTTACATTGTGTTGCAGTAATTTAGAGAATCCGTAAAATGCAGGCGCCCCTGTAATCTGAGGTAACTGGTAACAATCTCAGTGCTAGCTGTGCTATAAAGGAGTTAATCGTATGTTAATCTGCTTTATACCTAATATAAAGAATGTAAAATGCCGCCATCATGAAGATTAATTTATTAAATCAGTAAGTATTGACAGAGGTGAAGCTGAGGTTAATATCTGCATGGGGGTTAATAAATCATGATACAATATTGATCTCGCCAAATAAATATACACATAATGACTATGTATTTTAGGATCTTCTATTTGCACAGAGGATAATCTCTGAGAACATGTCAAATCCACTGTACTACAGATGATAATAATAATTTGCTTGTTGGGCTCAGATGGAACATGAAAATGATATTGCTTTCCAAAATTGAGCGAGAAGCATAATAAGTGAAAGAATAAATTCCACATTATTTGTGTATTTTTTTTTTCTGGTTGTCTAAATCGCGTTTTGCAATCCGTTCATGTTGTATAGAAGAAAACAGCATTACCCTATAGTCCTGAATTATTCCATTCTGGTGATCGGATGGAGGGGGGTCCCAGGAGACGCTGATACTTGTGCTATTGTTGCTCCCGACTGTCAAAACTGTAACAGACTGCGGTGGAGCACTTGGGGCTAGAGCAGGTGAACAGAAAAATAGGAAAGAGACATTAATCCTTTGAGCTGAAGTCTCATTTTTAGTCACCGAATGTATATCCAGGCATGCAGAACCCTTTGCTCAAGATCCCTGCAGACTGGAATATGCAAACATAGCAAGGAGCGGAGCTTGAAATATTAGCTGTTGTGATAACATCTGTTTAATAAAAAGACAACATTCTGCTTATTTGTTCTTCAGCAAAACTAAACCTTCTCATTTATTAACATACAGACGCCGTGTTCTCCGTAGGATAGCTTGCTTTGCTACAGATTAAAATAATCACTTATGAAATATAGGTATTGCCATATATACCCAGGATACACAATCTGTATATACAGTATACAGAGTCAAAAGTCAGGAGCCACCTACCTGAGGCTGAGGCAATAGAGATCACACTTACAATTATTTATATATTTATATGACCCATTATACCAGGGGAACTCAACTACTTTTAGTAAAGATCCATTGACCGGTGTCTTCCATCAAGTGAAGGTCCGAGCTGAAGAGCAGCTGAACACGTCTAGTATTTATGGTATTTTTCAGACAAAAAGACTTGTCTGACTATAAGACGCACCCCAGGTTTAGACAAGAACAGTTAGGAAAAAAAAATTCTAATGTGGCATTATACTATGCTGGGAGAGACTAACAAGGCATTATACTGTGTGGGGGGTACTAATGTGGCATTATACTGTGCATGGGGGCATTAAGGAGCTTTATACTGTGCGGGGGTACTAATGTGGCATTATACTGTGCATGGGGGCACTAAGGGATATTATACTGTGGGTATGGGCATTAAGGAGCATTATACTGTCGGTAGAGGCACTAAGAAGATTTATAATGTGGGTGGGAGGAATAAGGTGCTTTATATTGTGGGTGGAGGCACTAAGGGGTATTATACTGTGGATGGGGGCATTAAGAACATACTGTATTTCTGTATGCCTCCAACGCACCCATATACATAAGAGAAAAGTTGGCTGAACCCAATCATTTTGGCATGAACAGATATCTTATGTATATGGGGCCTCCAGACACTGCCCTGATAGATGATGTCAGAGGAAGGAAGGTTAGGGCATGTTGACTTTTAGCATGCCCAATTATTTTCTCCCCAAGATGATAAGGTGCCGCCATAGGTGTGGGACTATAGCTTACTTTTCTTTTCCCATTGAAAATACAAGCATGCTTGGCCAGGCTCAGAGTGCATGCGTATGAGGGGTTGGGAATAGCTGTCGGCCATAACAAGCATTTGACCACAGAATGGACACCTTTATAACATGGTTTGTTCTATGTCACCACCATATTACAGAGATATTTTCCCCTTATATATATTCCCATAACACAGTGCTGTATGAGGCACCCTACTGTGGTACATGATGTGCCTAAGGATCTCTGATTGATTTCAGTGGATAAATACATTGTTGTTTACATCCAGGCAGATGTAAAATTACAGACCTAGTCATGCTCACAGCTCAGATGTGGTTACAACTGTATCCAGTAGTAAGTAGTAACACTCTCGTGTGAGCTAAATAAAGATGCACAAAAAATATTTTGTGTCCTAATTGTTTGCTACAATGTAACACCTTTGTGCACATGGGTACAAATGTCTTTACAATATTCATTATAAGAATCTGATCTTTCTGCTATAGATGCTCATGGAATAATTAACACTGATCATTAAGACGTAGCCTTCAGTTACAGGATATTTCATCCTATGAGATACACATAATTTTATGCTGTCCTTGCACTGTCCATCAATAGACTATGGGGCTCCAGGTACTCTTTAATCAATTTCACAAAATCAAATCAATCTCCAATCCATAGAGCCCGGGCTGAGGAGACAAAATATCTATTGATTTCTTTGTTTTCCTCAGCCCTCTGCAGATTCCCACATTCAAGGCCAAATTGAGTGAATGTGCCAAGAAACAAAAGAAGGGTAATAAAAGAAGACTATGGCTGACGAAACTCAATACTTCGCTCTTATTTACCATTTCTGATCTACCTTGTATATCAAACCATTATCAGGAAAGCACTGGGTGAAGAGAGTTTATACTGTTCCTATAACTATGATGTACACCCAGTAGGTATGCGGTAAGTCCCTTGAGTAGAACCGACCATACACTTTATATAACTATTGGTCAAGCACTCATTCAGCCAACAGCTGTTCCTCTCAAACCCTTCATATACAAGCATACTCAGTGGAAAGAGTCGGTTCTGGTGACCTTCATCTAATGTGTATAACTATCTTAAGAAGTGGTGAATACTGGACATAAGTAACAAGCCTCAGATGATCTACACACTTTTGGTGGAGTCTACTGTCAATGTATCCTATAAGAAGGAAAATATTTTCTTGTTCTTCTTTTCTAGTTTGCTCTATTTTCTTAACCTCATGGTAAATGGCACAAGACGTACCTTCTGATTGTTCACCAATTCTCATGAATTCTAACAAGATTGGAAGGTATGGTGGAAAACTAGAAAACTCCCCTTTTCTTCCCAATAAAGCCACAAATACAGCATATGATCGTTGGCCGAAGAAGCAGATTTCGGGAAGAACAGCCAACTATTTAATGTGTATTGTGGTATCATGATAACTTCCTACTCTTGGGTAAAGAAGGGTCAGAAATGTTGAATTTCAATGCTGGATCCTTTTGTTGTCTTGGCAGTAGAATGTGCAAGTGCATTGCACATTGAAAAGAATTGCTGTCGCTCAAATAGGTGTTCAGCCAACAGCTACTAAAAGTGTATGAACACCCCAAAGGTCAAATATCTGACCATTTAAAATTCTAAGTTATAAAATGTATTGTAAATATCTCACTATGGTCAAGCAGCTATACCACCCCCCTGGTGGACCTTCTGTTCCCATATATCATTTAGACTAAGGACAGTCTACACGTGTTGTAAAACCAATTGACTCTTTCTCCATTTACAGTTCCGAGTAAAAACTACTGTGTCAATTTAAGAGAATCAATTACTGTATCTGGATCACAACATCTCAGAGAACAACTCGTTAAGCTTAATTATCCTTAGTAGGTATGGATGAAGGGGCCGGTAATCAGATACTTACTATGCTACCATGTATTTTAAGGACAATGTATCGAGTTGCCTTCCCTGTAGTCAACTCTTCTCATGGTTTACGGAGTCTGATTTTCATTTTAGCAAGAATGATTTCTACAGTAATTTTATCAGCAGTTGCCAGAGGAAAAGTATTTGTGCAGAACATTCTGTTATTGCTCAGGACATTTTTAGAGGTAAGTGTCTTTTGGTGGACATGTATGAATTAACCCTGCTGAGAATAGTTTGAGAAGTCAAGTCCTAGACCACCTACCGTTCCGATTGCAACCATTATCCTGATGATCAAGTAACATCTAACTTTTTCTTCTGAAATGCCAAAACACTTTTCCTATCTGCAGATTTTTGACTTTTTTGAGCCCTTATTGGGTATTCTTCACTCATCAAACTTGTATTTCCAGCTCAAGTATCATCGAACTAAGCATCTAACTCTTATATGAGAAGACTGAAGTGATTACCAGACATTTAATTACACACCTGTGCATCTGCTGACAAAAAAAAATTGGCAGGGAGCATACCTGGCAGTACAGACGTATAAGACTATCATGTGCACTGTGAGATACAACACAGGCCATGAGAATATATAGTATGGTCAAAATACGAAGATATCTGTCCAAAAGACCACTTAATTGAGAAGACTACCCTTTCTCCAGTCCAGCTCGACTGAGTAGGCATGTGATCTGAATGGGGATGGAACGTGCCAATGCCAGGCTCCACTTCCCCGACAATAAAAAGGACCAGTCATATTGAAATCCAACAGCCCAATACTTCTTTCCCCTGACATTTACCTTGGGGTTAAGTTGGAACACCTCTAACATACTGAATGGTAAGCTGGTCCCTACAATCAGTCTAATGCGTATGGCCAACCAAAGTCATAATCAGGCTCCTATAGAGATGCATAAGGTCTTCATCTACTGTAGTTTGGTATTGCTCTGATTTCATAGAGTGGCTCACAGATGTTTTATTCTCCCAAAACAACATGCAAATAAGTTCTCCTCGATGGAAAAAGGAAAACTTGCTCTAGTGCCACCTTTTGGATGGTGGCTCCCTATAGATCAATGCCTGGTTTTCAAGAAACCCAGTAACATGTTCTGGGATTGTTGCCAAAACAGAATATTTCCTCCAAAAGGAAGAGTGACTCATCCATTGTTTGGTTTGGCTTTAATCCCAGACCAGGTCACTAGGTTTCTTCAAAACCAGGCATTGAACTTTAAAGAGCTACCTTCCAAAAGGTGGCGCTAGAGCAAATTTTGCCTTTTCTGCCAAGAAGAACTTATTTACATAATCTTTACTGGAATTCTTAGCAGAGCATGTATGGTCTTTAAGACTCTTCACACCGAAAGGCAGTCTCTTTTAGTAGATATAGTGCCCCTTTTAACCTTATTCTGTGCAAATCCGTCAAAAAAGTGGTATGCTCCATTGTATACTATACTACAAATATATCACTCTAATAAAGTAGTGGTATCTCCAGCATACAGCACCCAATATAGAATCTTACTTTGGAATTCCATGTGGCTGCATGAGCCTAAAATTGTTGACAACGTCACATATGGAATGGTTCGCACAAGGAAAAAAAAATATCTGCCTGAACTGGCTCATGATATTTTTATTTTTCAGCATTTTTTAATAGGACACTGTGGAAATCAAGCACCAGTAACCATAATCTATACTGTCGCTCTCAAAAACCTTTGCAAGATGGTGCATTCAAAAAAATCTACTTGACAAGATCCTTCTCTGGTGGTTTTCTATCTTCCCTTGCTCGTACAGCTATATAAATTAAAGCACTTGTCTGGGGATGCTGTGGTTATTAAATAGACCACATTGCAAAACAACATTTTTTAAAGTGTTTTCTCATTTCCCTTGCTGCGGGTTTGGCTGAGACACGGACCTGATAGTTGACAGGTCAATTATTTCAGTACTGAGCTGCCTTCCACAAATGTGCAAGGACCCAAATCGCTGCTCATCTTTTTCCTCCACAGCCAAAGTGAATTCCATTTGTTACTTTCGCAAGGCCAAAGAGGTGGGAGATGGATCCTTACTAGATGGTGACAAATGCTGGCTCCAGATAAAAAGTCTAACTGTGGGGAGATTAATTTTTGGATGGTGGCCTTTGAAGTACCATTCCATATAAAAAGTAATCCGGTGAAAGTTGGCCTTCTTTGGAATGTGTCAAGTACCTTTGATTTGTTCATCTCGCTCTTCTCGGTTTTATATGAGGCCGGTCTGCCGCCTCTCAAGAGATTGCTATTTTTATTCCAGAGAATGCCGCCTTATCTGACAATTTGTGTTGCGCTGTATGCCAGGCTATAGTAAATAGGTAGTTTTTTTTTCCCAGGAAGGAAACAGTACTCTGTCAATGTTTTACTACTCGTGTACGCTGTAACATGTATTATTTTATGTGAAATTTAACACGCGTGTTATGTTGTGTGCGTAAAATACACAAGTTTTATCACATTAAATTAGGAATGACCAATCTGATGTTAGGCATTTTGCACTGCATTTCATAGGCAAGGTTTATTTTTAACTTAAAGGGGTTGTCCATCCCATTTTTATTGATGAGCAATCCTCATCAATAAGAGATCAGAGAAAGTCCAACACCTGGGACCCCCACTGATCAGCTATTTGAGGGGCCACACTGTGACCTCTTCACTGTTTAGCTCTCAAGCCATCTGTTTCATAGCAGCTGTGCAATGTAATAAAAGCCTTGTCCCATAAAAGTGAATAGGAGGAGGTTGTAATTACATCATACGGCCACTAGGAAACAGACAGCATGTGCTATAAACAGTGAGGTGGTTATGGCGCCGGTATAAGCACTCCCGCCCCTTCAAACAGCGGATCAGTGGGGGGTCTTGGATGTTGGATCCCCACTGATCTCTTATTGATGACTAGTACTGAGGATAGGTTATCAATAAATATGGGCTAGGTAACCCCTTTAATATTGATTTAGGTACTAAAATAAACAAAACATTTTTTAAAAATTTAGTATCATTGTAAGTTAAACATGAAATTATTCTATTAGATTGCGCAAAACATAATAGTTTTTCAATTGGAAGAACTTATTAAATTGCTCTTGTGTCTAGATATTGTTTAAATTACCATTGTTGTACACCCTATGTTCTCTTGACTCCTTTGCAGGACGTTCCCATTGAGAAGAAGCTGTTTCTAGTGTGTTGATTCTTATCTGCCAAAAGCAAGGATTACTCCGCCCCTGACGGTCTAAACAGCAGGACTGAGATACTGAGCATGTGTGACCACCGGCTATGGATACTTTAAGTGGACATTCCAAAAGGGAATGAACAGAACACTAGGAGGTGCCATAATATGTAATTACTATCGAGACACAAGCATTTTTAAATGATTTAATTAAAAAAAAATTATTCTGCTTCATGTGATCAAAATAAATTAATAATCAATCATGGGACAACCCCTTTATATCCAGGAAACCTAATAATTTAGTTTGTGAAAAGGGGTAAATATAGGAATTAATTCTATTTATAATTATATTCTATCCAGCTAACAAAAATGTATTAGCTCTATTTAAAGGGGACTTGTTAGCTATTCTAGCTTGTATATTTTAGTAAATACCTGAATTACTTATTAAATATTTATGGAGCAACTTTTCTAATAACTCTGAAAGGTGCCGTTCCTCTATTACTCCGCATAAAAAAGTATGAATAAAATGGCAAGTGGGTGTTACCATTCTCTTTGCGAGAGGGGTATTTCTGCAAAGTCTAATCATCTCAACACGGATTGGACAGTGCCAGACTTTGAAGGACACGCCCCCAACTAGTAACACCCACAACACAGAGTTCTAAGAAAATATATTCCAAAATGGTTATTTTATGGGGAATACAATATTTTAGGGAGTGGCGTCAGGTCCTTCATAATTTCCAAAAGTGCAAATAAATTTGAACACAGAATTACAATTTTTTGTAAAAGTATGACAAACCTGGACCTTGAAATACGTAAAATTGATGTCAAGGGCAAAGTAAATAAACCATACTTGTGCCAATACATACAATATTTTATTGCTGGTTGACTTGAGTGCAAATATGTCAAACTTTGTAAACTGTGAAATCACTCTGCCACCGCGGCCGTTCGACACCGATTACCTTCAATGCCTGATGACATTTGACAGATGATAAAATTATTTATCACAGATGCCAGTAAGCAATGGCGGCAGGTAGCGGCGCTGAAGGTTACATTAATCTGTGCAACAGATCGAGCCTTGTGACTTTCACATATCTCTGGGCCGTAAACATCTTGCTCAATACCGCTAAGTCTAGTGGCACTTTAAGTGTCCTTTAAAGTACGAAATTACCACTACATCGGTTGTAGTGTGAGGCAATAAACTAAAATGTCACTTCATCTTGAGCCAGCCACAGATTTAAAGTAAAAAGCACATTCCATACTATGTAGTAAGATAGGTAAACTTCACAAAGGGAAGGACAGCTCGAGATAATCTTGCTGGAAACATATTTACACCCAGAGTCCCTGTATCACAAGGCCTCCGAAAATTGAAGATTGACATAAAGTAAGGTTTTTTTTTTCCGAGATGTCAAGACCCCTTTTAGTAGATACCAAGCTTTATCTTGCAGCACTGCACAAATTTATTAAGAATAAAATCAGCAAAAGTCAATTTCTAATCTCTTAAAAGGTGATATAATAAGGTAAATGTATGCGGCCCTTAATCTCCTACCTTCTTCCGTTGTCCGGGCTGACTTTGACTCGCTATCCATGCCTTGAAACTCATTGAAATAAGGTCGAACTTTAATCTCATAAGTAACTCCTTTTTTCAAGTTGGATATCACGGTAGTACGCTCAGCTGGAACCTTGACCTCAAAGTTCTGCCATGCGGATGGAGATTGTAGGCCGGTTGTCTGACGATACATCACTCTGTATCCTTGTATGAACTGGGATTGGCGATCCACCTAAAATAATTCAAAATGGAATAAAACATTATATTGAGAACCCAAACCCATTCATTCATAAAGAAGGCAATACATTTTCACAAGCTGTCAACTTCATGCTGATTCGGCCAACAAAATTGCCATACACGTGCATACTCAAACCAGCTAAGTATGCACATATTTTCAATGGGGTTAGTTGAGTAAACCAATCCCAGTCCCTTCTGGCACCAGCTTTTCTTTCCTTACAATGAAGGGATTAGGCAGTAAAATTCTTTCCCCCAACATCATCTGTCAGGGGAGGGTAGGGGCCCCCATTTACATTAGATGATGGGCAGATGCTACTGAAATTGATGGGTTTGACCATTATAGATCTAATATATATAGACACCTTTAATTATTATTGTCTATTTTTTCTGGGATAAGAATATAACTGCAAACTCAAATATGAGAGTCTTTTAAGAAATTCTGAAACCCACCCCTTAAAGTTAATATAATGAACAGACTTGACACTATGTCTGCATTTTTGTTTCTAATCCACTGTAAGAAAAAAAAGATTTCAACTATTTTTAGAAATTTTAAGAAAAAATAGGCTACTTTGGTGTTAGGCATAAATAATCATTTTGGCCAGGCGTACAAAAAACATTATAAAAAGTTCCGGTCCCTCTGATATAAAATATACATTGCATTAGGAATAATCTCAGTTGGGTTCTAGGACAATGGTAGAATTCTGCTCTGAATTCTTAATGTGTTGAAACACCTTTAGACTGACAATATTGCTCCCAAATAGCCCATATGCTAGGTTTTGGCCATACAAGCATGTTGTGTCAACGGGGAGATGGTGTATGCCCCCTTTGAACACAAGGTCAAGGTTGAAGTTCAATACGCTGATCCTTCTTTCCCCTGACATCAATTGGTGGGGTAACATCAATAGACCACCTACACATTCAATAGTTGTCTAGTCCTGCTGAAATCTGTAGGTTTGGCCAACTTTTCTCTTTTTATGTGTATCGAAGACTTTAGAAAAATGTCTACTGGTGTTTTTGACCACATAACAAAAAATTGGTGTCAGAAGTGCACCTAACTTTAATAAATACCCAGATAAAACCCTACGCCAAAGGTTAATACAAAGTCCATAAATGGACTACCATTTGCATTTGGTATACCACAGCAATGGAGCAGAGTCTTAACTACACCCTAAATTGTTAGAGGGGTAAAAAGGAAACTTTACATCACCTATGACAGTAAGACTGTCTACAGAATGAAAGGTGTCCAGAGGAGTTGTAGGTAGGTACAAGATTCCCTGATTCATGAAGAATATGTAACCCAACTCAAAGCAGGTCTACAGGACTACTGCCTCAAAAAGGGTGACCCCTCCCAGTATCTAGACAAATGGATAAATTATAATAATTATATCTAACTATGCTTTTTGTCACATTGTCTATAGGCTCACCAAGGGGGGCATGCCGTAGGAGTTATACACATCTGTAACTACTATAGTCCATAACTATCTCAGTTTGCTGGTAAACCCATGAGAAAAATCTAAGACAATAATGGTCCAGCAGAAGACACCCAATTTGGAAGGATACTATGGTCTATTTCCTAAGCGTTTTTGCAGTGTGGGCCCCAAGGTTAATTTTATCTGGTAGGCCCAAGAAACCTCAGTCCAACACTGGATACATTGTGCAATACATCATCCCAAACATCGATCTTAAGAGCATGGTATATACTGGACTCTCCTATACTTGTCAAGGGAGGTAGAATAAGAACATGGAGCCTTATGGATTAGCAAATGTAAACATTGAACCCGCCTGGGGCTGTAGTCCCTGAAATCCATCTCTATAGAGCAAATTTTCACAGCATATTGTAATCTTAGAATCGACCTAAAGCTCATTTATTTAAACGCTTTTCACGTATTCCCCGAGAACCATATAAAATGTCATGAGCACTACGTGAAGCTTTTATTCATAGTGCGAACCTGAAGAACCACCTAACTTTCCTGCCTCGAGGCTATAAAGTGCAAACTGAAAACATATTGAGGCCGATTTGGTCTGAAATCATGATTTAACAATTTACATGACGCTCGTGTTTTCACTTTTCAGAGCGGTGACCACTTGTGGAGATTGAAACCAAATGGAACCTTGTAAAGTATATTAGACTTTACGAGAAGACGGAGCGAGATCGCCATGTGTTTAAGATTTAAGATGTGTCTTGGGATCCTTTAAGATAAATCTACATATAATACTTGGACTTTTAGAAAGTGATTGACAAGTGAAGTAATGCAAATTGCCTTAATTAGTAATCTGACTTCAGAGCAAGTGAGCGGCCTCATAACTTTCCAATGGCCTGAATAAATCCAGTTTTGAGCTCGGAGGCTCAACACTATTCAGCCTGTCAGATCTTGTCAATACAATTAGTGTAGAGTGTTGACAGTGAACACAAAATAGTTTTATTAAAAGACAGGCTTCACTTGTCGTCTTCAGATTTCATGAAAGCTGCAGCTCCTTTCCTCCTGAAAATAAGCACTGAACCGAAAAAGAGCCTTTTTTATGTATATTTTTTGTACAAGAATCCGTACACATTGAGGTTCAGCTCGTATCCATGAAAATAACTTTTTATAGTTTTTTTTCTCTTTTTCTTAAAGTCATGGCAATGGTTTTTACAATTCTAAATCTTTATTGGATCATTATATAAAGGAAATGTGTCCCCAGACAATGACCCATTTTTTAAAGGCATTTTAATGGTCAACATATTTTTAATGAATTTTTGATGATTTTTTTTTATAAACTTATGACATATTGCTGTATATATAATATATATATATATATATATATATATATATATATATATATATATTTATACATATTATTATTATTTTTAGGTACTATATCCTGCAATTTTTACTCTGCACACTAAACCTAATAATAGCCTGCCACTTGCCAAGTTTTCTTTACAGCAGTCACCTCATTTACACCATGGACAGTATTACAATTGAATATACCTCTATAGATAACATCACTGACCCAATGTTGCATCCATTGCAGACAATAAATGATGTCATAGCTTATCTACTCCACTTCCTGCACAAAGCATGATATGAAAATTCTCCCACAGACCACTATCACTTGGCTCCAATATATTGCTGTGTGTGGTCATGACTGTTAACAGAGCACATTACGAGTTCAGGCAAGATGGCCGCCCCCATAATCATGTACAGAAAATAGAACCAAAAAAATCTACAATCTTAAAACAAAAACATATTAGAAAAACTGATATATTTTACTATCCATGTTTAATAAGTTTTAAAAAATGGTGATACATTCCCTTTAAGCGTCATACCTATGATAGACTCACATGCATGGAGTTTCCACAAAGGTAGATACAGTCCCATAGGAATGCCATCTTCCAGTATATATGGTATCTCCATAGGGCCATTACCCCCATCAACCATTGCTTTCAGGAAATGACACCTTTACAATACATGCATGTCCAGGTTATCTTCTCATACATGTAGTGTCCCTCCTGATAACCAGCCATGATGTCCTTATTGTGGCCGGGTTATCTTCTCATATATGTAGTGTCCTCCTGATAACCAGCCATGATGTCCTTATTGTGGCCGGGTTATCTTCTCATACATGTAGTGTCCTCCTGATAACCAGCCATGATGTCCTTATTGTGGCCGGGTTATCTTCTCATACATGTAGTGTCCTCCTGATAACCAGCCATGATGTCCTTATTGTGTCTGGGATATCTTCTCATACATGTAGTGTCCTCCTGATAACCAGCCATGATGTCCTTATTGTGGCCGGGTTATCTTCTCGTACATGTAGTGTCCTCCTGATAACCAGCCATGATGTCCTTATTGCAGCCGGGTTATCTTCTCATACATGTAGTGTCCCTCCTGATAACCAGCCATGATGTCCTTATTGTGGTCAGGTTATCTTCTCATACATGTAGTGTCCTCCTGATAACCCGCCATGATGTCCTTATTGTGTCCGGGTTATCTTCTCATACATGTAGTGTCCTCCTGATAACCAGCCATGATGTCCTTATTGTGGCCGGTTATCTTCTCATACATGTAGTGTCCCTGCCTGATAACCTGCCCACAATAAGGACATCATGGCTGGTTTTCTGACAAGTCCAAGACCATAGAACATTCCTGCATTCAGGATTGTATCTAGAGATGAGCAAAGTTCTCATAAATTCGATTTGGCAACTTCGCCGAATTTTCTGATACGATTCTATTCGATCTGAATTAATTAGTGGCGAATAAACAGCTATTTCCTGGGTGCAAAGAGCCGGGGTGGGCGGCAAAATGGTGGAAGCCTTTGGATGCCATGGTCATGTTTCTCTCTCTCTCTCTCTCTCTCTCTCTCTCTCTCTCCAGTGACCGTCTGATGTCACAAAGGTCCTCACTAAATATTCATTACTGCGAAACATCAGGAAATCTGGATTCCATGCAAATCGAAGATTTCCTGAAATTCGGATCAAATTCCACTTCTGCAGCTTCGATTCGCTCATCTCTAATCGTATCCATTGACATCCGATCAAGACAAAAGATGTCACCACTAAGATGGTTAGAGGAAATCTTCAAAACTTTGCAAAATTTCTAATTATTTATATTTGCAAAAATATTTAACTTTTTAGGGTCAACGAATTTAAATATAGAATTTATGTTCATGGGAAAACCCTTTAATGAAAAATGTAAAAATTTTATTTAATAATTATGCAAAAATTTAAATAAAAGCTCTCTAGTTGAAGAGCAAGTAGCAGAAGGTATGGCATTAAGAGCCAGTATTCAGTATATAGGTAAGATAAAAGCCGCTCCATTCCCATGTTAGGGTAGTGTCATACATTTCCAAGGCTGACATTATAAGTAGAATCTCTTATTCTGAAGGACTGCCGAAATATTGAAGTAACAACAGAAAAAAAACTATCTCAATAGCATAATAATGACAAGTCATCATTCTGCTCCATGGAAAAATACCAGAGCAAGAACCTAGAAGTACCTATGGGAGCTCTCTCTGCATAAGTATCCACCGTGATCAAACTCTAGAGATTAGACATTCCCCAAATTCAAGTACAGAGAGGACACAAACTGTATTTTTCCTGGATTTGTGATCTAAGGATAAAAAGAACAGCAGATTCTTACATGTATAATACCCCTACACAGGAATAATGAAGTCATAAGCATAGCCTGGGATTTATAGTGGGAAATAACAAGTCACCGGAGACTCATTAGTGCCTTAAAATCATTGCCGAGAAAAGCAGCGCTGAGGCAGCTTGGGGAGAGATGTATAGTGTATATGGAGGCTTATTCTTGGCAGTGCTCCTCACCTGGTTATCATGGATTATATTTAGCAAGATTGGCGACAGTATAAGAATGTGGCGAGGGTCACATGGCATGGCTATGCTGCTTACAGGTCAGCCTGAAGAGGTCAACATTGCAATTTAAGGAAGCGGAGTATAAGACACTGTGCATTAATTAAAGGCATAGCTTAGGATTTGGCTTCCTTAGAACTAAAGGGCTAAAGAACAGGTAGGAGGTATATAGACAACCCATTGCTTGCAAGATTCCTTTTATTCATTCATAGACTGAACAATGGGTTAAAAGCTAACGTTCCAGCCCCTTAGATTTGGATCAATGACTTTGCTGAGAACTGTAAGTGGTAATGATATCTTTAGACTGTGACCAAAGCTGTGCACATGTATGAATGGGTAGGTGGGAGCTTCAGATGTGCTCACTTGCCAAATCTTTGGGCTGTGCATGTATGTATTATACATAACAACCCCATGACTATTAATAGGAAACCACCAAATTAAGTGGGTTGTCCAGTTTGGCCCAGAAAACATTTTCCTATACCTTATTAAAGGGGTTGTTTGACTTATTTTTCATAGAGGCTTGTGATTGGCTGGAGAAGTCTCTTAGCACAAACAGGACATCAGTGATGACATCAGCAAATGGAGGTCTGTATAGAGAAGACCAGACCTGTCGCTGCTGGAAACGGGGGACCGGGAGAGGCGAGTAATGTTTTTTTATGTGTTTGCCCCATTACAGCACTACTACATCTCAAAAAAGTCAGAACAACTCTTTAAGTTAATAGAGTTAAATTTTCTCTATTCTCCTATTCCTTGGCCAGACTGGAGAGTGACTACAAAGAACCTCTCTCACTCTGGAGGACTTTTTCTGTACTGAAATAAATCGACAACCCCTTTAATTTGAATGGGCACTGTGTAATACTTCAGTTTCCCTGTGATGGCGCTGCAGGGAAATTGAACACCTAATGCTATGTTTTTCAATAGATTAGAACCCTTTAAGATTAAGTTATAGACGGGGAAACCTTCCAACAAGTTGGTATTGTCCAAAGTGATGAATCTTCTTAAAGAGGACCTATCGCCAGAAACATCAACTCCCCACCCTTCCTGAGCAATTGGTGTTATTAGTTCCAGAACCAAATATGCTAATTGGACTCTGTACTGTTAGGTGGGTGGTTCCTGTCTGTCTGCTCCAACCCAGGACCGCCCACCTGACAGCAGAGAGCCTAACTATCATATTTGATGCTGAAACTAACAGCACCGATTGCTCAGGAATGGTGCGGGCTAGAGAAAATATTCCAACGGTATCAGAATCAGTAGAGTGACATGTATTGAAGGATGCAAAGAATTGGAGTTGGTGAAGGTGGTGAAAAGTCCTCTTTAAGACAAGATATATTGTATCATTTTTGTAATTGTCGAGGGTCCCAGATTAAGAACTCCTTACTAATGTTATCTTCTACAAAAAAGTACAATAGCTGAAAGTCCACATATCCCATCCTTCTATATAATATGTTCAGTAATGCCAAATAAGTATCTCAGAGCTGAGGTTCCTCCGCCATATGTCTCAGTGACATTATCGCACCGCTAGACAAACTTCTGTCTCCACATTAAACAAATAGATGCTGAGATATGAATGTAACGCGGGATAATGTTCTGTGAATATCTAACAAAACAAGCCATATTTTTCCGATGAGCATTAAACAGCTGTTTTCCAGATACAGGAAGGTTGTAAATCAACAAAATTAGTTAAATCCAACTTTTTTCTCATTAGTTAATCGTTTATGTGCATTACAATTTTCCTATGTTTAGCGCATAGTCCTGTAGTGTTCAGTACTCATAGAGATGCAGAATAAGACTGGATATGTCCATTGGTATAAATATACACATCATGTACAGAGCCTTTAATCCCAATGTAGAAGAGATGATAAATATGGATAATGTTGACCACAGACATTAGATGTGGAGCTGCTGGCCACAAAATCCTTACGTGACAAATGTCACACTCAACTCCAGCTAAGATGGGCTTGGTCCAACATTGATGTTGGTACCCCAATGGCAGATATAGGGGTAGGCTCTGCAATACATACAGTACATTGTTTTGGATCCCATAGAAAATGGCAGCAAAATTAATAATTTATGGGCATCTCCACAGAAGCTCCCAACTGCTGGGACCCCTACTGACTAGTAGAATGGGAGTCCCACAATCCCAATTCCAAGTGACCAACTAGGAGTTTGAATGGAGTGGTGGTCACTCATGCCCACAGCTGCTCCATTCACTGTCTATGAGACTGATGAAGAGAGGGCTGAACTTGGCTGCTTCCATCAGTCCCATAGACATTGAATTGATGAATATGACTACCACTCCTTTCTGACTTTTCCCCCATTGCGGTCTTACACTCAGAAAAAACAGGAGGGCTTTGGACCCTCATTCTAGTGATCATGGGGGTTCCAGCAGGGGCCTAAGTGATCACACATGTATCAGCTATTTAGTAAATTCTGGTATTAATAAAACTAATTAATCTAGGCTATGGTGACTGAGAAGACCCAGGATGTCAATCTGCCACAAGAAGATGACATATGCAGGGTAGGGAATCTTCTACAGATTTTGAGGTCCAAAAACTTCAAATGACTCCTCTAATAATACTGATTCTAATAATATAAAGATCCCTTTACCAGCTCTGTAGCACATAATATTCATTGCTAGGCCTGAGTCCTGTATTATCCCCGCTCCGGTGGGCTGCCGGTGTCTATTATAGATGCTGTACATTAATCTGTACCAGGATCCTGGCAGCTTGCATAGATGATGTTATTTTTAGCTCATTAAGTTATTGAACGTGTTAGTTTTCCACCCTACTTCTGTTTTTTAATGTGTCAAAATCAATACTAGAAAGTCAGTGACAGAATGCAGGAGTACGATAACACATTCACTTTGCTGTGATTTAAGCTGAATCTGTTTCATTTAACTCTTCACATGGTGGCTTAAACAGTCATATAGTTGTCAAGATTGATTTAGAAAATCTCTTTTTGACTATTTTAGCCCAAAAAGTGGACTAATGGACTATTAAGCCTAATGCACAAGACCAAGTGTGCCATCCATTGCTCCTCCAAAGCGACGTCAGATGGTGCATTCCAATGAGAATAGAGTAGGTCCTATCCTGCTCCATGTCATCGGAACAGAACGCATCAGAAGCCCCCATAGAGGTGAGTACATCACAGAATACACTCGGATGTCACTCCAAGTATCATCCGAGTGCATTCCGCTGCAAAAATCGGATGGTTACCATAGTTATGACCACATTTATTAAACCATATGCACTCAGCTATGAAGGACTTACCGTCCAGGAGACCTGGATAGTAGTAGGTGAAAGGACCACAGGATTGTGCAGTCGAATAATCACATCTCCCAGCTCCTTCTGGACTTGCCGGTGATCCACACCTTGAATGGTTGGACTTATATCTGGTAAACACAATTACAGAATAGTTAGAAAATAACACAATTCCCTCCATATCATTGATTCTTCTGGGGAATTATTGGAATTTCTGATGGATTATTCAGAAGAAACAGCTCAGGTTATGGATCAATTTGATAAAATGGAAAATGGAGAAAAGCTCGGGCTACATGACTATGGAACCTGTCTAGACAGCAGATATCGAATGATAAGACTGAGTAAACTTTCTTAGCAAAGTGGAAGCTTTCCTTTCCTATTTCCTGTAAGATGATTGCTTTCTATATATATATACACAATGCACCAACCGTAAATACAATGTACTTTATAAGGGTCATGACAAGGAATGCATGACTTATGGTATTTCCAGAAAAATCTGAATATGAGATCACTGTACTTAACAGGAACTTGTCACCGTGATGGGGTCTTGTATATTTATTACATGTGTACAATTAGATGGCACATTCTATCTAGTAAATAGCTTCTCCTTGGACTAGGAAACAGCTGGCCAGCCATGCCATGCTCCTCTGCGAGCCATTATAAGATAGTGGCTTTTGCCAGATGTAGTATGGTAGCATTATGTAATGTAACATTTATGAGGACAATCTACCACCGCTTTGGGTTGCCTAAATATATTTATTACAAGTAACCTTAATCTAAATAGTTCAGATAAAAGCAGATTTTGCACACAAATATTCAGTATTTCTTATAACAACCATTCTATACACCTGCACTCATTGAGTAGACTCTTGTATCAGTGAAGGGTCTCTTCTAAAGTTAAGTCTTTTAATTATCAAAATTACTGAATCGTGACCTGATTCCTGTCTGAATTAGCTGACAGCCCAATGACTTCATTATACGATAATAACTGGTGATGCCAACTAGTGTACACGACAGCTTCTGGTGAAAATCAGCATATTTTTCCATTGCATCCCATTATCCATTATCTATGTATGCATCACATATCTATCTCATATCTATCTATCTATCTATCTATCTATCTATCTATCTATCTATCTATTATCTATCTATCCATCTATCTATCTAACTCTCAAATCTATAGTATCTATTTCATATCTACAGTATCTATCAGTCTAAAATCTACAGTATCTATTTATCTATCATCTATCTATCTATCGTATCTATCTATCGTATCTATCTATCTATCTATCTATCTATCTATCTATCTCTCATATCTATAGTATCTATCAATCTAATATCTACAGTATCTATCTATCTATTTTTCTGTCTTTATGTATCTATCATTCTATCTCTTTACAGTCTATCTATCTATCTATCTCTCTAAAAAACAAAAAGGAAAAGAGCAGCACTGTATCTTCTAATCCTTATAGAACATGGCTGAAAGTCCATAGAGGTCTGGCGTTAACCCCACATAAACATCCAAAAATGGACAGCACACCAGTTTAGTGTAAAAAATATTAGTGGAAGTTTATTCCAAGCCGCAACGTTTCGGTCCTAATCCAAAAGGCTTGAGAAAGGTCCATTTGGATTAGGACCAAAACATCGCGGCTTGGAATAAACTTACACTAATATTTTTTACACTAAACTGGTGTGCTGTCCATTTTTGTCTATCTATCTATCTATCTATCTATCTATCTATTTCATATCTATCTATCTATCTATCTATCTATCTATCTCCTATCTATCTATCTATCTATCTATCTATCTATCTCATATCTACAGTATCTGTGTTTCTCCACATACAGTACATGTTCTCATTACCTTGTGTTCGCACTGGGTCTGACATCGGGCTCGGATCACTAAGACCTTCAGCATTGATAGCTCTCACCATGAAAAGATATATTGTGTTTGGTCGGAGCCCTTTCATGGTATACAGCGTGGTCTTCACATGATTTGCTACTGTCTGCCAACTATTGCTGACAGATTGGCTGCAGAAAATAAAAATACTGTGTCAAAACTTTTAATCATTCCGACAAAATTTTCAGACAGAAGAGATAAGCGGCTACGTGATGTGTGTACTGTATATGAGAACAATTAGTGATCAACCTCGGGGAAAGAAATGTCTGGAGCATATTAATAGCTATAACTAATACTCTCAGCGGTGGAATATAGCATGCAGAATATTAGGTGTCATTTATTGAATGTCATCGCCCTGAATTAAATGTTGCTGAATTAACTTGTAAAGGTTTACTGAATTTACCCTGTAGATTAAATGTCTATCAGCTCTTTACAAACGCCTATGTAACGGAGCTTTTAGGAGTCAAGCTTGTCATATGACACAGATAATCTGATCACCATATGCATTATTTTTACAAGGGACTACATGGAATCCTACAGCATTATCTTAAAGTCATCCTCTGGTCCACTAAAGATTTCACAATAAATGTAGAATCCATAATTAGAATACCTGCTGTCCTCCTAATATTTCCAGCGTGGCCTCCTTTTCATTTTTGCAAAATGGCCACCAGCTTCTCAGACTACTCTATTCACACTTTGCTAGACTCAGTAGTCTCCGACCTGCCCACTGCTCTCAATTGGACCATGTATGAGAAGGGCGGAGTGTCCCAGCTCCCGTTCTTGGAGGCACCAACAGAGACCAGGGAGAAGCACAATGTTTACCAAAGCACAATGTTCATAGAATAGTCTGAGACACTCCCACATGACAACAGGGGATTGTCTCAGACTATTCTATGTACACTTTGCTTTGACAATTTGGAAACACCCAGTATCGGATTTGCCCACCAGAGTACCAAAGGATCCTCTAATGGGACAGGCTTTAACACAATAATGATCTAGCAGAAGGCACCCAAGTTTGAAGGGTACTATGGTCTATTCCCAGATGGTTCTTGGAGGGTGGACCCCCGGAATAATTTTATCTGGTGGGCCCAAGGAACTTTAGTCCAACACTGGAGACACCAGTAGCTACAGGTCCCGTTCTTGGACAACCACCGACAGAGAACAGGGGAAATTGTCTTAATTTACCAAAGCACAATGTGTACAGAATAGTCTAGGACACTCCCGCTTGTTCTCCGTTGGACCAATTGATAGGAGGGGAACTGTCTCAGACTTCTCTATGCACATTGACAATTTGGAGACACCTGGTGTTGGAGTGGCCCACCAGAGTACCAGCGGATCTTCCAGTGGGCTCAGGCTGTAACACAATAATGGTCCAGCAGAAGGCACCCGAATTTGAAGGGTACTATGGTCTATTCCCAGGTGGTTCTTGGAGGGTGGGCCCCAGAAAAATTTTATCTGGTGGGCCTAAGGAACTTCAGTCCGACACTGAAGATACCAGTAGCCCCAGCTCCTGCTTTTGAATGAACCAACAGAGAACACAGAAGTATCTCACACTATCAATGCACCATATGCACAGAATAGTCTCAGATATTCCCCCTCGTTCTTGGATGGACCATTCGAAAGTAGAAAGGTTCAGACACAGTGTATACAGAGCAGACTGAGAAGCTGGTAGTGCTTTTACAGAAATCTAGAGGGACTGGTTATTGGAGCAACCACGGCAGAAAGATTAAAATGGAGGTCACCAAGTATATTAACTATATGTTATGCACTAATTTGTATTAAAACAGGTGAATCCAAATTTAAAGGTTCTTTGTCCAATGAAATGGGTGGAGTGGTACAGCATCTATGTATCTATGTATCTATCTATCTATCTATCTAGCTATCTTCCTCTTGTATTTTATATGAAAAATGATGGAGTTATAAGCCTTGCATGGGTTTCTTTCTCCACACTCACATTGAAGATCATTAAGAAGTCTCGGTCTACTGTTGATTCATGCTAATGTCTAGTAAATGCAGGCAGTGGTGCGTGTACTGTACTTCCAAGCTAACAGTATATGTATCTAAGAACAAGCATCTGTCAGGATGTCATCGACATGCTGGCTGCTTACGGAAGTATTAAATAACAATTACCATAACTGGAGGAAGATGGATGACTGTGGCAACTACCTGATCTGGAGAATCCTGTCATCTGACAAAGTAGAATTCTGCTTACCTAGCTACTTGAAGTTTTTAAAAATGATGCTGCATATCTTAAGTACATACCTAGCAAGAAGTGGGCTTAAAGAGCTGACAGTAGAGGAACAATGATATTCTGGACTATGGTACAAATGTAGCTTAGAAGGATTTGTCTGATATATTGCAGTAGGTTTGCCTGCAGTCCTTATTTTTCTACCTTCTACCAAATACATTGTGGCCTTTGGTTGTTTGACATTCAATACTATAAGTCAATTGCTAAACACATAGATACATTTCAGATGATCCCCCTTAGGGGGCATACACAGGGAGGAACATGGAAAGAGATTTGAGGTGGCCTTCCATCCCAGATTCTTCTCCAAATCCTGGTCCTGTTGATCCCTCAGCAGAAAGTCGAAGCAAAGCTTCAGCTTTCCAGCAGAGGTTTGCTTGCTGTTTAGCCTCAGATACAATGGGGCTAACCAGCTTGAGCCTTGCTACAGCAATTCTGCAAAAGATTGAACAGAACGCTTCTTTTTTTAGCATCCTGAAAAAAAGGAGACACAACCATTACTGCTTCCCATTGTTTTCTTCTTCAACATGATTTGCAAAATCCCTTATGTTAATATATCCTTATTTTGGTGGAATTGGCTGATGTGCATGAATCTGTCTCAGGAAAAAGGAGGGTCGGGCATGTTGGATTTCTAACATGCCTGATCCTTTTGTTGTACTGGAGATAAGCCATCGGCAGATATGTCTGGAATGGGCTTACTCTCCTCTCCCCACGCATGCATGGCCAGCTAAGCCAAGCCATAGTCACATCCATATAAAGATGGCTTCGGTCTCTTGAGAACATTAGACAAGATTCTCATACAAATCTAACTTACCTGAAGGCTTCAATGACATAAGACGTCACAGGCAGGACTCCCGGAGTGCCCAGCTGCCAAGATAAAGTAACACTATTCTTGCTGACATCAGTAACTTGAGGTTTCGATGGTGAACCAGGCAAGTCATTTATATCATAGGTCTTGCTTACAGTTGCTCCCCCAGATTCTATGGTGAAGTAGAGAAATATCAGACACACATTCCAAACTATAGTACAATGTATCATTATATATCATTATGGTCACAATATTCTCATACCTGTCACTTCCAAAACTGAGCTCCATGTAGTTTCACCACTGGAACTTGTAGCAACACATGTGTAGGTGCCAGAATCAGTTGTCTGTAAAAAGACAATGCAATTTTTTTTAAAAAATTAATTATATCACTTTTTATAATATGTTTTTATTTTCTGATTTTTTAAATTCTATTTCCTGTATATGATCATGGGAGTGGTCATCTTTTCTGAGCTTCTCCTCTGCTCTTTTAACAGCATTTAGTGTTATGCTTTACAGCATAGTCATAGCCATAGGCAGCAATAGTCAGGAGCCAACTCATTGAGGTCTATTGGAGAGATTTCTAGGCAGGGAGAGATTTGGAGAGCACTGGAGAGATTTCTGTGCAGGGAGCAGGAGTAGATAAGATGTGACATCATCTATTGTCAATAGTGGATGTAATGATGGCTGTTATGTCATGTTATCTATAAAGGTGTTAACGTCTATTGTTATTCTGTAAGTTTTGTCTGTGATGCAATTGAGATGACTGCTGCAAAGAAAACCCATAAAGAATTGGCAAGAGTCAGTATATTATAAGGCTTAGTGGACAGTGCAAATATGGACGCTTCAAAAAAAAAAAAAGAATTAAAATATTACAATTTAAAAATAATTGCAACATTAAAATATTAAAATATAGATTGTGTCATGTAAAATTAAAAACATACCTGTATATATAAAATATTCTTAAAACATATATTTAACATAAAAATGTGTTTTACAAAATAGGTCATTCCCTTTAAGGTGCAGCACACACCTCTGCAGGCAATGGTCGTAGCGGGGTCACCATTACAGCCAGTGATTGACTGTAGAGGTCACACATCACTGTGTCGGGATGTGTGATCACTGGACCAAGAAATACAGAGAGAAGGCGTGTGATTTATTTATTTTTTTTATACAGCAGTCTGATCTGCTAGGACAGAGAGATGGGCCAAAAATAGAGTCTGTCACCCCAGAAGAAGTTTTTTGGGGGCTAAATAACTAAATAATATGTACTCTAAGGAACCATAGTTCTTCATGGCCATATTTAATATAACCTGACTCGTCCAAATTTAATCATCCTATAGATAAAAAAATTATTTAATTACAAAAAAAAAGAAAAAAAAAATCAGTCTCCAATAAATTGTAAAATCCCTTAAAATGTTGACAGATTATAATGTAATTCAATAAATGAGCCATATTTCCCTTTTTTCCAATCTGTTAAGCACGGTTCTCCTTGGTCAAGGACACGAGCCACACGCCATTTTTCAGTAAAATACAGATAATTTTTGGCTAGTGACTCAGAGTGCACAGAGAGTTTAGCGACATCTTTTATAAATCCCGGTCTATCACTGTTATCTTGTTCATCATTTCAGCCAATTGTGAAGAATATTTAGTAGAGAAGCCGCACACGTTCTTAGCGATGACTCGGGATCACTGAGCTCCCACCTTGAAGAGCTGCTTTTCCGCAAACTCCTTGGGATCTTGCCTATTGAAGCGCACTATTTAATCCAGCAGTACAATAAAAATGCATTAACCTTTGTGGTCAGTTCCTGCCTTCAGTATTGAGTGGGAGGCTAAATTGTTTACTCAAGGAGTGCTGACATTCATTTTTTTAATAAATTCCATTTTGTTCCAAGGAAGTTAATAATTAATTTATGGTCAGCGACAGACAGCGGCGGACATAAACCTCTGAGTATTTCATATTGTCACTGCTGTATGACTGTATTGCAAGTAGTGTCTGTACTGTATGGACATAATGCTGTACATATAGTATATAGGCCAACCTAAGGCAGTACAAATAATGGTGAATTACTAAATGCAAAATATATGGTAAATATCTTTAAAATGTAAAGATATAAATGTAAAATGTAACAGATGTTATAGATAAATCACAAATGTAATAGAGAAAACACAAACATTATAAAAGGGGTTTAGTGGTACTAAAATATTGAGGACCTATCATAAGACAATGGGGTTGGGCTGCAATAGCAAGCACAACCCCTGTACTGTATGTGGCACTGTGCTTGGTAAGTAGTACTGTGGTTTCTTCAAACAGCTGATCAGTGACAGGTGTCGGACCCCTACCAATCTGGTATTGATTATCTATCCTAAGTATAGGTTAGTAAAGGGTTTTTTGTTTTCCAGCCTTATCGTTCAATATGACAATATGTACAGCCAGTTCATGGTGTCCTCTAAGGATACAATATTAGTTAGATCTAACAGGATTGTTTGGTTTTTGAGAACCTTTGGACACCCATTAATTTTGATAGGTCCTATATGTTTGCTTTTTCTTTCCAAGGCAATTATGAAATACCCCAGAAACCCATTTCTCTGGGGAGATATACTTTAATAGATAGACTTATCAACAAAACAGACAATCCCTTTTAAGGGATTACTTACAGTGAACCTTCCCTATCTGAAAGCATGATATAATAGAGGGAGAGAAGCTGAGCTCTGTGATATGTAGGGATATATGATAGAGGAGAGAAGCTGAGTGTGAGCTCTAGGGTTATATGTAGGGAGGCGAGCTTTGATATATAGGGTTATATGATAGAGGAGAGAAGCTGAGCTCTGTGATATATAGGGTTATATGATAGAGGAGAGAAGCTGAGCTCTGTGAAAAGGATATATAGGGTTATATGATAGGGAGGAGAGAAGCTGAGCTCTGTGATATATAGGGTTATATGATAGAGGAGAGAAGCTGAGCTCTGTGATATATAGGTTATATGATAGAGGGAGAGAAGCTGAGCTCTGTGATATATAGGGTTATATGATAGAGGAGAGAAGCTGAGCTCTGTGATATATAGGGTTATATGATAGAGGAGAGAAGCTGAGCTCTGTGATATATAGGGTTATATGATAGAGGGAGAGAAGCTGAGCTCTGTGATATATAGGGTTATATGATAGAAGAGAGAAGCTGAGCTCTGTGATATATAGGGTTATATGATAGGAAGAGAGAGAGAGCTGAGCTCTGTGATATATAGGGTTATATGATAGAAGAGAGAAGCTGAGCTCTGTGATATATAGGGTTATATGATAGAACAGAGAAGCTGAGTTCTGTGATATATAGGGTTATATGATAGAGGAGAGAAGCTGAGCTCTGTGATATATAGGGTTATATGACAGTGGGAGAGAAGCTGAGCTCTGTGATATATAGGGTTATATGATAGAGGGAGAGAAGCTGAGCTCTGTGATATATAGGGTTATATGATAGAGGAGAGAAGCTGAGCTCTGTGATATATAGGGTTATATGATAGAGGAGAGAAGCTGAGCTCTGTGATATATAGGGTTATATGATAGAGGAGAGAAGCTGAGCTGTGTGATATATAGGGTTATATGATAGAGGAGAGAAGCTGAGCTCTGTGATATATAGGGTTATATCATAGAGGAGAGAAGCTGAGCTCTGTGATATATAGGTTATAGGATAGAGGAGAGAAGCTGAGCTCTGTGATATATAGGGTTATATGATAGAGGAGAGAAGCTGAGCTCTGTGATATATAGGGTTATATGACAGTGGGAGAGAAGCTGAGCTCTGTGATATATAGGTTTATATGATAGAGGGGGAGATGCTGAGCTTTGTTATATACAGGTTTATATGATTTTGAGCATGGTTTCTGGGTAAAAAGCAGACTAAATCCTGAGAGAACTCCTAGGAGGGACAGTGAGAGTCCTGCTTACCCCACCCACACACACAGGGAAAGTTGTCAATTGTCTTTACATTTCTGTCTTTTTCTTACCTTTAGAGATTTAATCTGCAGTGATCCTTTATCAAGTATGGATAGTCTTGTATCTCGACCCATAAAGTTAAATCCTTCCTTTAACCAGCTTATGACTGGCATAGGATCACCCGTTGCTTTGCATTTGAGCATTGCGGTCCCATCTACTGCCAATGTCTGGTTGGCGGGGCCTTGTAGTATAATCGGCGGGGGTCTGTCTGTTAAAACTAAAAATAAAGAAAACCATAAACATGAATCCCAATATATTCAATGCTATACAGCTGTAAAATCTACATATTAAAATGCAAAACAATAGTGTACTAAATGTTGAAATACCTTTCAACCGGTGGATGTCTCTGGTTTCACTGCTATCTGTAGTCACGGTTTGAGCTCTTTAATGAGTCGGACATTGACTTAGAGTATAAAGAGACAATATTCTTCCTTTTGTAGGGAAGCTATCATGAGGTGTCATATTGGGGATTTCATAGAAGGGGATCTCCTATGGGTGGTATCCCAACCCTAAGCCTTGTAAAGGAGGTCCTTGCCCTTCTCCTCAACCCCTTGTGCCATGCCGTGGAGCTTGGAAAGAATCCTGTGCGGATCACAACTACAATTCCCGAAACCCCATACACATGCATACTCAGCTCAGCCAAGCATGCATATGATCTGAATGGGGAGAGGGTAGAGAACCACTGCTAGACACTTCTGGTGGTGGTTTATCTTCTCTGAGATCAAAAGAATTGGGCATGTTGAAATCCAACAGCTCAATCTTTCTTTCCCTTGATATCAGGGAAAAGTTCACTGGTTGGCAGGCTCACTGGTTGGCAGGTTCCTCCAAAATTGGTGTGCTCACTTGGCATAATTTTTATGTGTATGGCCAACTTTAGGGTTCACTAGAATTGGGGTCCAACCTTGCTACCATAATAACCCCTACATATGAAGCAATATGGTCTATGATGGAGCCATAAATTTAGTTTATTTTCAAAAATTTCAAAAATAAATCCATCTATATCTAAGTAACAAGTAGAGCCCTTATGATGGATATGTTACTTTATACCATGCCCTTTATGTCCGTTTTATGAGTACATAAATTAGAAGTCTGAAGCAGGCTATTAGGTTTATGGCAATACGCGGGTCATTTGCATATTTCTGGATACCACATGTCATTTATTTTAATAGCCTAAATGGTTTGCATTAAATGAGTTGGATCAATAACAGATTAAAAGTCTTTTTTCATCAGAAAGAAATCTCGGCTCGGGGGGTGTTCTGCGCGTGAGTTCGATACAGGTTTCCATGACATTGAGGTCAGAGGTTAAATGAACACTTAGAAGTTGCAGTGAGGTGTGAACATCCATACTGCCACCAAAACTGCAACCAGTCAGCCCTCATCTCAACAACCTTCAATTGTTTTATTGCCCTGATCCCTAAAATGTACTCCTGACTCAAAATCTATTTTCTGCATTTACTCTATAACACGGTGCAGCAGGAATCGCTAGGACTCTTCACTGTGACTTCATTGATAAATGTCATTTACGATAATTCAGTAGAGTCCCCAAAATCTACTCTATCTAGAGTAGAAAAAAAAAGCAAAAATTATCTTAAAAATTGTAGTTATATAGAACACCAAAAAAGTATTAGACTACATTCCCATGACCAAACCCATTCTGGGCCATGCGTTTCACGGATCTGTGTGAGATCCATTTTTTTCATGGACCAATTGACCTCATTGAAGAAGAGTCAGATCCAAAAAAATAGAGCATGTCCTATTTAGCCACAGATCATGGACAACGCACGTCTTAGGAACCCCTGTACGTGAAAAAGCTCTTAATGATTTGTGTTATAATCCTAAATATGACCTGGTATAATACAATATCCTTCTTTAAAGGGGTAATCCAGGATTAGAAAACATGGCTGCTTTCCTCTTTTCAGGAAGTGGCAAGTCTGTTGATCTTACTTCCAGAGAAGAAGAAAGCATCCATGTTTTCTAATTCTGGATAACCCCTTTAATTTGAATCTGATAACTTTCTCCATTGTGATAACTGAAAATAAAAGCCATAGTAAACTAATGAAAAAAGTCAAGTTGAAGATGTTGTTTTAACAAGTTAAGAGTCAGGTTAAACTTGGCTACATCTGTATTTATGGGTAACTGTACAATACTGGTGTCTTTCTATAAGGTAAAGGGACCTCTAGGCCCCTTCATGTACCAGGGTATGTGCTACTGTACCTCTATATCCCCTTTAAAGTAATTTACAATATTACTAGCAAAAATACCTTTTTAGCATTTTTGCTTGTGTCCCCATTGGTGCTGCTGCTAATCTATATTCCTTGTGGGAGGCTATGGAGACAATCAGTCTCCTTCCCCCTTTGGCAGCTGAAAATATAATCCCTTCTTACTTCTTCTGCAGATGGAGTCTTCACAGCTATACTTTCATGCTTTTGCAGAGGTTTTACTCCTTCCATGACATGCAGGACAGAAATATATTCCTATTGGCTGCTCTGCAGTAAACAGAGGATCACTATACAGAGAACTGGCTTTGGGGAGAGTGACTGAGCATGTGTGTCCACCAGCACTGTGCTCATTAGGCGGATGTGCACATTACTATACACTATGACCACCAGGTCGTGCAATTCTGTGCAAGTAAATGTTCGCTGAATAATTTTTGGCATATAAATGGCTAACATTGTTACTTTTTTAATAATCTATTCAATGACTATGATATGTAATGGTTTAAAATCTTGAATGAGCGGATTTATTAAAGCTAGTGAAAGTGGAACAACTGCCTTAAAGGGAGTCTCTCACCAAAGCCCAGAATATAGGTTAGGATCACCTGAATCAAACAGTGCTTCCCCCTTGTGATTTTCTCCCTTCATTGCCAAGATATTAGAGATTTTTTCAATATGTGAATGACCTTTGGAGCAACGAGGGCATCATAGTACACCAAAGAAATAAGCACCCACATTGCTCCAAAGTGCTCATTTCCATACAGACAAAAAGAAAGATATCTCGGCAACAGAGGCAGTGATTCACAAATACTGGTGACACTAACCTATCTATCTGCAGGGCTGGGGTGATATGCTGGTTCTGGTGACCCTAACCTATCTATCTACAGGGCTGGGGTGATATGCTGCTTCTGGTGACCCTAACCTATCTATCTGCTGGTTGGGTCAATATACTGCTTCTGGTGACCCTAACCTATCTATCTGCAGGGCTGGGTTGATATGCAGAGATATGGTGACACTAACCTATCTATCTGCCGGTTGGGTCGATATACTGCTTCTGGTGATCCTAACCTATCTATCTGCGCGGCTGGGTTAATATGCTGGTTTTGGTGACAGGTTCCCTTTAAGAAGTGACATTGACATTTCTAAATTTCTCACCTTCGTTTGTATTTGCAAATAGTTGTGCACCATGTTATAGTAAATAGCGCACACAATGCTACTACCTCAGACAGGTGTTCCGCTTCACACCTGCGTTCGGGTTTCCGTTCTTAGGGTCCACTTGGAGACCCATAAAACCCAATCTGCTTAAAAAGTGATTACCCGCAGACCCCATAATGGTGTCTGCCCGGTTCCCTGCTTGCAGGAATTTTCTCTTTGTATTTTTCAAGCGGAATGGGGAGCGGAATCCACGAACGGAAACCGGATGCAGGTGTGAACCTAGCCTTAGCCTTCATATATGACCCAGATTATGCCTGAATTGGAGACAGATTATATTTTCTGCTTTTACATAGTACATAATGGCGAGTCTTCTCTCCATCACTTTTTTGCTAACCCTATCCTGATGGACTGACCCATCCGAACACAACAAATTCCATCCTACATTTGCATAATATTTCATAATCTGCAGTGAACCTTGTGCTCCTTCCAAATATAATGTAGAGCATATCACTACATACCCAACTGGGATATGATGAATGCAAATACTAAGTCAAATGTAATCTGTTGTGTCTATGAATAATTCTGCTAATAAAGCCTAGTTCAGCCCCTCCATAAATACATAGAATGCGCCTCCGTAACTAGTTACACAATACATGGCCATTAACCGGCCAGCAGCTAAAAATAAGATGCATTATGAGCGGCCTTTGGATATTTATGCAAATATCATTGCGGATAATTACGGTAAATGTAATCTTTCTGCTTTTTGAGTACTTTAAAAGTTAAAGGAAGCATGAAAAACCGCATAGATTATCCATCCCCTCCCCCGACATTTACAATGTAACATGAAAATCACACAGCTCCTTACAATGCTGTAACCTCCGCTGAATCACAGTCGTTGCTGTATTGTTACAGATACGCTGCATCCTTTTACTAGCAACACAAAGAATTTCTCATCACGGGTATCCTTGAACCCAGCTTGCTCCTTGCAGTAAATCTACTTTGTACCAGCAGGTGCAACTATTAACAGCTCAATGGTCTGGGAGCCAATGTTTATCTCTTGTGTTTGTTCCAATCACAGCTCCTGCCCTGAGTCACCTCCATGCCACCGACAGATATTGAAAAATATTGCCTTCCCATTAATTGAGGAGACCTTTTAATCTGCACAGTAATTTCAATTGCACAAAAATGCATCATTTTGTCAGAGAGAAAATACCCAAATACGGAAGCAATTAGAGCGGCGGCTAAGAAAGTGCAAACATTAGGAACAATGTAATTCTCTGTATACACCATGCAGGAATGTTTAGTCTAATTGGGATTTAATGAAAAAAATTATACAAAAAGAATGGATTGTATTAAGGTCTAGTTATAGGGGGTGCACAGGTAGCAATGGCACCTGGGTCATGGTGCCAGAGGGGTGCAGTGCCTGGGCCATGGTGCCAGAGGGGAGAGGTGCCTGGGTCATGGTGCCAGAGGGGAGGCAGTGCCTGGGCCATGGTGCCAGAGGGGTGCAGTGCCTGAGTCATGGGCCAGAGGGGAGCAGTGCCCAAGCCATGGTGCCAGAGGGGTGCAGTGCCTGGGTCATGGTGCCAGAGGGGAGGCAGTGCCTGGGCCATGGTGCCAGAGGGGTGCAGTGCCTGGGTAATGGTGCCAGAGGGGAGCAGTGCCTGGGTCATGGTGCAAGAGGGGTGCAGTGCCCGGGCCATGGTGCCAGAGGGGTGCAGTGCCTGGGTAATGGTGCCAGAGGGGTGCAGTGCCTGGGCCATGGTGCCAGAGGGGAACAGTGCCTGGGTCATGGTGCCAGAGGGGTGCAGTGCCTGGGCCATGGTACCAGAGGGGTGCAGTGCCTGGGTCATGGTGCCAGAGGGGAGCAGTGTCTGGGTCATGGTGCTAAAGGGGTGCAGTGCCTGGGTCATGGTGCCAGAGGGGAGCAGTGCCTGGGCAATGGTTTCAGAGGGCTGCAGTGCCCGGGCCATGGTGCCAGAGGGGTGCAGGGTCTGGGCCATAATAAAGTGGTGAGGGTCTATGTAAAATAGAAGCAGACCTTACAGTAAAAGGTTGGCACCAAGTTTTACTGTCAAACTGACCCCCCTTCATATATCACCAACATTTGTCTATATAAAATTGACCCACAGTTTATTCAAATAGTAAACCTTATATACAGGATAGTAGTGGTTACCACTATGGGGTCCTATGTTGGTTTCATGCACTTTCCAATTGACCCCCTTCTTTACAAACAGTACAATGTAGCAAATAAGGTAGAGGGGAGAACTAGGCATCCGTCCAGTAAGGGTTAAGTGGGAAAGGGGGCTAGAGGTGTTGGGTTCTTCTGTTAAGGGATTAGGAGGGGGTGGAGGTTTTAACCATTGCTCCTATTCCATGTTGCCTGAAAATAAAAAATAATCCAATAATCTCAATTAATCCCATTATTTTTGGATATGCTTAAATTGGGTGGTTTTTACCTTTAAGATCTCCACAGATCTTAAAGGGGTGTTCTGTTAATAAAAGGTACGCTCTATTCACTGGGATAACTGGTTGATTGATGGGGGTTTGAGCAATGGGACTCGATACTGATCACAAAAAGAAGTGGTGGTCGAGCATGCTCACTATCCCTCCCTTTAAAGCCTATGGGACTGGCATAAATACAGTTATTGAACACTGTCTTCGACACATCAGACACATAGACTTTAAGGAGTGGTAGTGCACATACATGCTCAACCACCTCTCCATTCTTGTTTGGTGAGGCCCGCAGGGATGTAGCTGTAGGTGGTGCAGCAGTAGCAGTTGCTACCAGGCCCTGCACCCCGAGAGGTATCCAAAGGTCCACATAAAACATGTTACAATTCTAAATGGCGAAACGTAGGCAGGGGCCCTTTACAGACTTTACATTGGGGCCCAGGAGCTTCAAGTTACACCTCTGGATGAGAGTCCCAGTGGTCAGACCTCCACTAATTCAGCAGTTATCCCCTATCCAGTGGGTAATAGATAACTTGTTTTGACCTTTAACTAGCATTGCAATAAACAGCACCACTAGAGGCTGGAGTGGGTACTACATTAGGCTCCTGCCTACTAGCAACAGAGTATATATACAACTGTGTGAAGGTATCATGAATGTACTATTCATATTCTCAGCCACTTCTTCAAATATTTTGCCCCCTTTGGTTCTATAAATATCTTTTGTACGTATCCAAATACACAATAGAAGAAAACAATCTATTATATGGCATTGAGTAACAGAGTTGGAACAGAATTTTGGCATTATTTATGAAAACAAGACCCCAAATGTTAAGGGACAGTACGCTGACACAGTTTAATCTGTTCTGTATATAATGTGCAGTCACCATATAATTTCCAGCAGTGACGGCAGGAATGGACATACTGCACGCGATGAGGTTTTTTTTTTCTTACAGGTCACGGACGCTCACAGATTGACAGCAACCATGTAAACTCACCGTCAGTAACTTCCAGCTGGGCCTTTGCCAATATGCTTCCAGCTACTGTCAAAGCCTGGCAAATGTAGTAGCCGGCATCTGAACGTTGGATGTTGGCGATGGTTAGGTCTCCAGTTGGGGACACTGAGTATCTACTATTGGGTTGTGGTTGATTCGGGAAAAGCAGATTCTATTGAAAAATCACAGAAAAACAAAGGGAGAATTATCCGAGTGTTATGTAGAAAACAACGGCCGTACATTTAATAATTCTGACTGTAAATTTAATTGAAAACATCAATATTTGTAGGAAAGTAATAATTTGTGGAAAATTTACAAGCATCTGCCGCACTCCAATTGTTCTCATAAGATGAAACATATGTTTATTTGGAGGGAAGGCACTTCTACTTGTTCTTGCTTCATTTATTGATCAAGGGAAAATGTTTTATATTAACTGCACTATTAGAATTCATTATCGTGGTTTAATACATTCATTTGTAACATGAAGTGTGTAATATCTATGTCATTTAATTGTATTTGTCTATCTATCTATCTATCTATCTATCTATCTATCTATCTATCTATCCATCCATTTATCTATCCAATATCTTCCTGTTATCTTCCTTCCTTCCTTCTTTATATGTATCTCTGTGATATCTATCTATCTATCTATCTATCTATCTATCTATCTATCTATCTGTCCATCCATCATTATATCTATCTATCTTTTTCTTTCTTTCTTTCTTTCTTTCTTTCTTTCTTTCTTTCTTTCTTTCTTTCTTTCTTTCTTTCTTTCTTTCTTTCTTTCTTTCTTTCTTGCCTATCTTTGCCCTATCTACTCATACACATTTTCACTACAATTCTAACTAAGTATCTATATCCCTTGTTTCCTTTTTTTCAAATTCCTTTCTTCTTGCCTTTCATCTTCCTTGCTCTCTTTATTATTATATGCATCTTTATGCTATCTATCTTTTAATTCAATCAATCTATCTATCTATCTATCTATTTTATGTCATTTGTTTCTCTTTTGTTTTCTTTCATTTTATCTTCCTTCTTTATATGTATTTGTGTGCTATCTATCTATCTATCTATCTGTCTATCTAATCTCTATATCCATCCAAGATCTATCTATCTATCTATCTATCTATCTATCTATCTATCTATCTATCTCTTTATCCATCCATCCATTATAATCTATCCATCTATGTACTCTATCATCTATCTATCTGTCTATCTATCTATCTATCTATCTATCTATCTATCTATCTATCTCTCTATCTCTCTCATCTCTCTATCCTGTCTATCTGCCAGTGCAGTATTTCTAAGTCTGTAACATTTATGAATAATTATCTTTATACTATGTTATAAAAACATTTATGATTAAAAATAAACAAAAACTAATATAAAATTCCACAGTAAATGTTGATACAGCGATGATACTTTAATGATTTACTGTTTCCTAGATAAATGACTATTTCCTGAATCCTACCAGTAATTATTTTATACATTCATTAAGTTACGAGAGCACTCAATGGAAATGTTGCCTAACACAGAAAACATCTAGAATATAAACTCAATGACATACTGTATACCAGTGGCCTACAACCTGTAAAACTGGAAGTTATGGCAAGTCTAGACATCCACACTGCAGGCCGCAGGCTGACATGATATGCTGGGATTTGTAGTTTTACAGAGAGTCCATATAGGAGGCTTTATACACACAGCAGAGCCATGTGTACTGTATGGCGGCACATACAGTACCTGAGATAATTTTGTCTATGGTTGCTGGGTATGATTTCTACTGCCATTGTATTATGGCTTCATGTTGTACGGAACCATAATACGCCATATGGACGCGGCCTAATGGATGTGTTCAATGACTAGTGAGATCCTAATTAATTCCCAAAAAATTGCTAATGAAATTAAATTACGGACAAAGAGTTCATTCCCCCCTTACAATGCATCACTCTTACATAAGACCAATGGACGAGTATTAAATTGAGTATTAACATCGTTCAATTAAGCTAAATTACTTTAATCCTCCAAATAATGTGATAGGTTAATGAGAATCTCTTCTCCTTATAATGAAGTGATGGATGTCCACTTTACTGGATTCACGTGTCCCACTACTGAGCCACTTAACATAAACATTAGCACATGCTACCGAATGGCAGCTGACTCCGCATAGCTTACTGTCATCCCAGTATCTTATATTCCCTACTAATGCAGAATTATGGAACCCACTGGGGATAACAACTTGTGACCCTGGAGTTCTCATTCTATTGAAAGCTATAAAACAGTAAGTATATGAATATGTTACTTTAAAGGGAACTTGACACATTGAAAATGTAGTCTGATCTGCAGGCGGTATGTTATAGAGCAAGAGGAGCTGAGCAGATTGACATGTAGTTTTATCAGGAAGGGCTCAATATAACTCATAATTCATTGATCTGAACCCTTGCTCATTCCTGGCTCAGGAGTCCAGTGGGCGGTCCTACTGAGTGACTGACAGCCTATCCTGAATGGCTGTATACAGAGACAATTGTCCGACCACCCATTGGACTCCTAAGCCAAGACTGAATAGAAACTTTGATCAATGCCGTACAAGTTATACTGATACTTTCCATAAAACTACCATATATATCATTATTAGATATGAATGAATTGGGTATGTAAGGAGATGGATTTGTAACAAATTTTCTACAAAAATCAGGTTTTGCAGATCCCAAGATCATAAAGTTTCACCACTCATTAACCACTTTTAGGCAAAGGTTACACAAGGACTTTGGGGGTGACCAGAAGACTGCTGCGTTTCCCTGCGACTCCTTCATTTATGTTAAAGAATTATATTGCGACCGCAACTGTTGCAAAAAAGTTGAACAATATTTGACTTTTTACGACTAGAAGTTGCGGTCAGGGCACCCTCTGGGTCACAACACTACTCCATTCACTAACATGAGTGATGGAGTCGCAGAACGACAGTAATCTTTGGTTGCGTGATGGGAGTTGCGGCTAAAGTCGCCTTGTGGCCCTAGCCTTATACCTGGGAGTCTATTCTGATGTGACAGAGGAGTCCCAGTGATATTTAGGGAATGCGCAACAGACCCCATAAGGGACCCCATGAGAGGTGAGGAAGGTGAGTATTAGTGTTTTTTAGGACTCCTCTTATCATACTCTGGGTTCTGAGTAGACCCTGTGTATAGCGCTACTCTTGCCCATAGACTATGCTTGGTATTGCAGCTCAACCACACTGATTTCAATGGGTCTGAGCTACAATGTCGAATATAACCCATACACAATTGTCGTGATTTGATTTTAACAGAATGGGTTTATGGCTTCCATCATTGAGATAAGCGTCCGCCAAGGTGTATGACAGCTGCTTATTTCCCCTTCTTTGTTGAAATATTATACACACTTTGCCATGCCAAACATATTTGTTCATAGGGAAGCTTACAACAATTGCTGTAATATTGATTGACAATTGTTCTATGTCTATTAGGATCTCCATAGACATACAGTAAATGGTGGTGGGCTAGGGTTTCCGAAAAATATCTATCATCGGGATTAGGCTCTGGAATGCAAAAAGCTGATGGATTGCTGTGGTTTAATGATCATTCCTACCTCCTCGTATGTAGTAAATGGCACTAAAGTCACTAAAACATCTCCCCTACTGAGGTGTAATAGCACAGCAGTAATGGAGGATCAGGTTGCCATTAACCAGCTTCAGAGACTTCTGCCATCCAGTCCAATTTGTCTCTTTTGAAAGACAATTCTTCACGTCGCCCTACACCAGAGCCCTTACATTGTCTGTCAGGACGGGTTATCAATCTATGACAATCAGCAATATCATATTGATTTTTTTAGGTTTTGATAAAAGATCACATTGCTCCAAACGCTTACAGGATGTTTTATATTGAAATGTGTGATAAACTGCCATGTCCTATCGTGATAAGGGGGCTATTCTTCATTTCCTTTCAATGGATTATTATCATTTAATTATGTGGAATGATACAAAGTTTGGGGGTTGTAAAGTTATAAGAATCCAAAATACTCAAAATCCATGAAGAAAATTGGCGTGGGGATTCCAAAATAATGAGTAGATTCGATTCATGAAAACTAGAGCAATTGTGAGAATGTAGAAGATACTTGGGGACGGCAGGTTATGTTCTCTTGGTACTGGATGCTTGGGAAAAAGGCAAGAAACCACATCTTCTTAGACTCTATTCACACTTACAGAGGTCCTCCAGTAAAAAACAAGTGTAGTGCAACATTAGTGAATAAGTTAACGACAGTTTTATAGTATAGATATGTGCTCTCCTCTGGAGCGCTAACCTCCTCTCTGCTGTACATAGTGTTTCCTGTATGAATATGAGATCAAAGTGCAATGCAGGTCTATTAGAGTTCCAATATAACTACTCTAGACTCACATTGATAGCTTGACTTCCTGATCATACAGGAGACACTGTGTGCACCAGAGGAGCAGAGAGGAGATCAGTGCTCCAGAGGGGAGAACATAACTTCACAATAAAGTTGTTGGATTTCAACATGTCATATTCTTTTTACTCAAAGAAGATAAGTAACAGCTACATATGTCCAGTGACAACTTATACCCTTCTTTATCTCTACATAATTGAGCAGATTTGCCTAAGGAAATTGCATTGGCAAATATATTGGTTGCCTAAGATTTTTCCAGTTTTTTCACAAACATAGAAATTCCCTTCAAAACAAAATATATGCTTTTATTATCTGAATCTCACCCACAGCTATATAATTTTATACAGTAGTTCAAAGGTTGAGTGTCACATTTGATTGAGGCAGAAGACCGCCTTACCTGACTTCCTTCCTTTTGCCAGAAGACAGCAGGCTGAGGATTTCCTTTAGTTTCACAAGGGAACGTCACAGTCCGACCCTGAGCTACGATCTGATCACGGGGTCTCACGACAAACTGAGGAGGAGCTGTGAATATACAAAAACATCCAGTTCGGAAATCTTGACTTCAAGTTACACATTTATACAATGTACTTACGTAAATATCACATTTGCTACTAGCACCTAACTTTTTGAGTTTATTTCCACTGAAGGTTTTATCGCCTGGCTACCAACAAAGCCACTCTGGCTTCTGAACATTTCAGTAATTTGTCCATTCGTGGAAAAACATGCCCATTATAGACATAATGGTGAAAGGCCATGTTTATCCTAAATCAACCATCAGGCTCCTACTTTTTTGCAAAAAAACTTTGCATTTTTTAAGAAAAAAATTTCCCCTTTCAAAAAATGGGTTGGGCTTAGTGTGAGGGGGTGGGGCCCACAGTTTGTATAGATTTGATTTTTTTTTTATAGTGAATGACCAGGCAAATATGCCTCAATTTTATTATCCAGTCTGTATCTATTAATACAGATGTGTCCACCCTTAGCTTAGCTTGAATTTGTCTAAAGACTCCAATTTTTCATAAAAGTCAATTAAATACAATTTAACAAAAACCTCGAAGAGGCTGCAATTTGCAACACAACCACTGGATGGCCATGTAGAGATACATATAGGATATCACTTTGTGATATAATATCACAAAACAATATTCTCTTGAAAAGGTAATCATCTTGTGACTTACATATCTGGACATGTAAGGAAGGACACATCTGTAAATTTGTTGCATTTTACTCCAGCGCAATTTGGCATGGTAGTAACTGCTGCAAACAATTATATGTAGTGTGGTTTTACATGGGGTTGATAGACAGACAGGTAGCCCCAAAGAATTAAATGACAGATGTAGCTCATCTGTACATACAGTATTGTGCAAAAAAATTAGGCAGGTGTGGAAAAGTAAGAATTCTTTAAAAAAAAATATGTGTTAATAGTTTAGTTTCATCAGTTAACAACAAGAAGCGAATAAAGAAGAGAAATGTAAATCCCATCAATATTTGGTGTGACCTTTTCCCTTTGGATTAGGAGTCCTGGAAGTGATGATCCGGCCCCCACAGATATAGCCCTGATCTCATCATCATCCAGTCTGTCTGGGATGACATGAAGAGACAGAAGGATTGGACAAGCCTACATCCACAGAAGATCTGTGCTTAGTTCTCCAAGATGGCGCAAACAACCTCCCTGCCCAGTTCTGCCAAACACTGTACGTACCGAGAAGAACTGATGGAAGGCAAAGGGCAAAGGTCACACCAAATATTGATGGGATTTACCTTTCTCTTTTCTTTATTCACTTTTTGTTAATTGAAAAAAATAACTATTTTGGAAATCATTCTGACTTTGCAGTATTGCCCCCCCGTGTCTGTATCTTTTGCACATGACCGTGTATTATTTTTATTATATCAATGTGATATTGATTCTTTTAATCCATGGAGTATTGATAGAATAAATATTAATATACTCCCAAAAATGTTGACCCTCTCCCCCCACCATTAGAAGTCTATGAATTCAGCACAGGACAAATTACCTTTCATCTTTCCCTATCGCTGCTTCCTTGCTACATTCACTTAGCACAGGCTTCAATCAATGTCATGCATAAGCACTGTTATGCTAATATCAGCATTGGAGGGCGAGTGGGACGATATGGAAATCAGCATGTAGAACATGAATAAAAAGCATAGGCCATGTGTGAGGTGGGGTTGCAAATGTGCCGATGAAAGACCTCAAGGTTAATCACCTCATTTTTAGAGCTGGTACAATAGCACTCCCAGCCCGGATAAAACACCACATAATGAAGAAGCATTTAGAAGTATTAGACTAAAGTAGCGGAATGCAAATGGCCTCTTCATTTTTTTTTTTTTGCCCTTGCACTTTTTTGTTTAACTAACTTTCTACATTTTGCCGCTTTGATGACCTTAAAGGATAGCTGTGAAAAAAGGATTTAATGCGGGGCCACGGCAGGCTTTGTTCTTGGAATACAGATGCCGCCGGCAAGAGATAACATTAACCTACTGACCAACCTCTCAGAATATCAAAACCATGCTGAGCCAAAGAACAACATTTACTTTTTGTTTTATTATATTTATGCAAGGTAATGTGGGCAATCTTTTTTTTCTGATGTCTTTAAAACTATCCACAAGGGGCGCTGTATACCATGCCTAGAGTTTCTCTATTTGTAGACAGCTGTAATATTTTATAGTCAGATCTGATCAACCATGTTATGGACACAAGATCTGGACTCCTGCGGTTCTAGGGAACCAGACGTGGACCGCTCTATGGTGATCTACTGTAGGTTTGGTCCAGGTCTTACGGCCATCATATGGGCATCTGAGGAGAGCCTTTAGGAAAGTCTAGAGATCGTATTACAAATAATTTTTTTGCTCTTGTAGTTCAAAAAAATTATTATTTTTTAAACATATTTTGGAAAAAAATTGTTGCTTTCATCTTTGGTGAACCTCCTTCAATATATGAAATGTATACATAACAAGCTCTTTATATTTTGATAGTTTTTTGTATTGTTCTCTTTTACCATGAAAGATTTCAGACAATACGGCAGGGAAACCTTACTGCCAACCCATCAATTCTCAAGGCAATGGGGGAAGGGAAGCTTGGATTTCTCCCAGGCCTGCGTGTCTATTATGCTCTGGTCACACTACATTTTGGCTTTACGTCATGGTCCAATACCAGAAAAGAGAGTACAGGCACAGTACATACTGTAATGCACCTATACAGGCAAAGTATATACTGTATATACTGTAATGCTCCTATATGTTTCTATGGGTTAGATGTGCTGCATGCAGAAAATGTATGTTTTTGGAATATGTTCTATTTACATTTATGTTATGAAGTAGTTTTTAGTGTATTGAATAGAGTAGCACTAGGATTTTTTTATAACAAAATTCAAAAAATAACACTATTTATTGGGTTGTCTACCACTATACAAATGTTCTATTAGGGTACTGGGTCATCATTAATAGGATGTTCCCCTCTTTATAAGCTAAAGCAGAAAGATGTTCCCACTATGGCGTAACCCACTCTCCATGTATTAAGTGGTCATCCATTCATTTAAATGGCCAACATGTAATATTACATTTCTCCTCTAGGGACCACTGCAGAAGAACTTTAGGACTAGGTGGAATGTTCAGGTATTCATAAGACAAAAAATTGCTACTTATGCTATCCCCTAAATGGACTATAATACTAATATATATATATATATATATATATATATATATATATATATAAATTATTATTATTCTATTTTTTTATTTTTTTTTGTTATTTTTGGATGTTTGTTTTGTTATTTCTCTTTGTTTTTGCTCTTTTTTGATGAAATCGACTCTGACAAAAATGGATTTCCAACCTTGCCTTTCACTCCTAGAACCACAAGCCCAGCATTTCTGAATTGACAAAGCTCTCAGCCTCATAGGGAACCATCTAATAGAATGGGTCGCTATTCGATGAGGCGTTCACAACATGTATATGTTTTGTCATGTCTGATAAATATTTTAGGAGAAGTAAATAATATATCACTATTATTAATGTATTAAACAGGGCGCTACATGCGGCTTTACAAAAGGTTTTCTGCTTTGGTGAAAATTTGTCACTGTCAGGAGCATAAAGTGATGGATTGGCAACGTGACCTTATACAAAGCGAATTAAAATAGTGTCTGTCAACATCTGAGCGGGACGTAATAATCAATAGGAAAGCGTGGGGCGGTTGTTAGGAAAGCCTTGTTAAGATCTCTTAATCAATTTATCCTTAGTATGGATAAACATTGTAACAAACACATGATCGGGTCAATAGATAGCAGGAAACGGGGATTGACTTTAAATATGCATATAGGGGAGCAAATAAAGGAGTTGTCTATTTATGTGTACTATTATGGGATGTGTTGTATATAGAAGGGTCTGACCCTCAGGGCTTCATTTACAGTCAAGAGAGTGGAAGACGGTAGGGTGTTCACTAAAATCTATTGACACAATGGACACACTGGTTTCAATGGATGAAGCGAGGAGACGTTACACTGAAATTCCCCCTGCTGTCTTGGGGGACATGCAATCTGAGCTGGGTTGAACCCACCATACAGTATCATGTAAATATAGGTAAGTAACACCACATTTACTTGTATAGGTTTTACCCCAAACTCTGGGCCCTTAATATACAATCTGTAGCCCTCTCCCCCTATATAACGTGTTATTTATAATAATGGTATTCCTTATTTGTCAAAGGGATCATTCCACCCACTAAGTTGTCAGGGATGGCTACCTGTGCCCCTATAGCTAATCCCGTGAACCTTAATAACACATTATCAGGACCTGAGCTTCACTATAGTTCCATCGTATGGCATTTCTTAAGGTTGCCATATACAATAGATGTTGGGTGAACACGCTAAATTCACTGGGACTGGTCCAAAATCTAATGTGCATAAAGGTATTCCATCTGTCCCCCAATGGGAAATATTGGGGGAAAAGAAGAAATGGGCATTGCCAGTCAGAACTTATGCATGTTCAGTCAAGCTGAGCTTGCATGTGTTTGTGGAGAAGGGAAGGTCGGAAGGATAAGGAGGACCGCCATATAAAGTGTGTGGACAGATAAATAATGTAGTTTACCACACTGGCCATTATCCTAGAGATAATATAGATTTGATCTATAGACATATTTCCCCAATTCATGTAATAATTGTAGTCATTTACACCCAGACCAAGTTATCAAGGCTCCATACTATATGGCACTTATACTCTGACAGTCTATGGCATGGTTATTTGTACACTGTGTGTCTGTACCTATAGAGGGCACCAATACAAGGCATTATCCAACATAAGACCATTACTGGATGAAAGCATAGAGAAACCATTCCTGACCCAAATTTTATAAAGCGCACATGGACAGATGAACATATAGTGACATATCCTTGGATCTCACGTCTCTATAGATTTACAATATTTTCCATTCGAGAAGCACAAACAACTTGTACCAACTAGACCGAGGAGGACGACTTAGATAGTCATTGCCGATTTATAGTGTAATTTAGGGGGAAATAGATTTTTATGGTTTTAGGGTGTATAAGAAATTTTCATTTGCAGCCTTTATTTCCAGTATTGCGGCCAGTTCCATGTGAGTATTTATTGTATCCAGGATTGCGGCCATTTCCATGTGAGTACTTAGATTCATCATAGAAACTTTCCTTCTACCTGAAGAAATATTTCATTCATGGTGGAACATACATGCCTGGGGCCGAAGGGCTTAAAACAAATACATTTTCCAAAGCCCTTTTCCAGTCATATTTTATTCACAGAGGGAAAAGATTCCGCCGTCGACCTCTGGACAGGATGCTTAATTGCAAAATCATTTCAGCTTAGACATTTATGACAATGTTTTCTTAGACGGGTCCATGGGGGATGATTTCCCCCTCAAGCATGGTTTATTAAAGAGTAAAGGAGTTTCATAAACATCTGCTTTTCTACAAATTCTGCTAAAGGTGAAGTAGATCTGCCCTGACTTCTGTCATTCTGATACACAACTATTCGTGGCTGCGTTGAAATAGAGTTAGAGAAATATCCACAAAATATTAGCGCAAACCATGAGGACATAACACAACTTATTTTTCTTAGATATTAATGGGAAAAACAAAACAAAAAGGTACACAAGGGGGTTCAGAACGCCCCCTTCCTCAATCTGGCAGCCACTTCTCTCCCAAATGATGATTCAGGTCATTGGTGGTCTGGTAACCAATGGCACTTCCATCAGTAGTAATGGGCCCGAGAAGTGAGCACTGAGTATGACTCTCAGTACTTACCTCTCCTACGATTCCCAGCTCATTCTGTGCACTGGCATCGCTCTAGAGTAAGTGCCAGTTCTAGAGTAGGAGCAAAGAGTCCTAAGAGTCGTGAGTACTGAGAATTGTACCCACTGGTCACTCCCTTGCCCCCTATTATGTGGGCTTGGTCCAACCACATTATTCAATGTGGGACCTGGGGACATTATACAGTGTGTAACCTGGGGACATTATACTGTGTAGGACCAGGGGACATTATACTTTATGATACCTGGGGGTATTAAATCGTGTGGGACCTGGGGACATTATACTGTGTGGGACATAGGGCATTATACTGAGTAGGACCTGGGGACATTATAGTGTGTGATATTTGGGGGCATTATACTGTGAGGGAATTGGTGACATTATACTGTGTGAGACCTGGAGACATTATACTGTGTAGGACCAGGGGGCATTATACTTTATGATACCTGGGGGTATTAAATCGTGTGGGACCTGGAGACATTATACTGTGTGGGACATGGGGCATTATACTGAGTAGGACCTGGGGACATTATACTGTTTGATATTCGGGGGCATTATACTGTGTGAGACCTGGAGACATTATACTGTGTGGGGATCTGGGGGACATTATAGTGTGCAGGGGCACTTAGGGGACAATATACTGTGTGGGACCTGGGGACTTTGTACTGTGTGAGACCTGAGGACGTTATACTGTGTGGGACCAAAGGGCATTATGCTGTAACAGATCAGAGATAAAATTGTAAAAAAAAAAAAAATATGGTATAAACACAAGGAATGGCTGTATAAATATTCATTACAGTATATACTTAGATGCCTGTGCCCATACCAGGTTGCAGCCCTGGATGATAAGTGACCCTTAGGTAGAGTCCATAGAGGTCCAATTGATTAATGAAGTAGATTGACCACCAATGCTGAAAACTCAATTCAATATATGTTGTTGGACTTTTTTCTAAGGACCAGACAACTGTGAGACTTCCTAATCTCCAGGTTTTTGTGGACATCAAGCAGCGGCACTTACTGTCCTGGACACATGCCGGAGGAACTTTCCACTCCAAAGATTTTGGAGTATTTTTGAGGTTGGGTAATAGGAGCATTTTTGGGAGTTGTAAATTTTCAACAGTATAGAAGGTCAGGTTCACCAAAGTTCCTGTAACAGAAAACCCTACAAGTGCACTAGACACCTGCATGTGCATTAGACACCTGAAGCTCCACCACATACCATGTGCTCGCCAATGATCCAGAATATAAATGAAAGATGGAACACTACAAAATGTCATGCTAACATAATATAAGGATGGCTACTTACCAACAGGGCGAACTGAAGAAATTACAATGGTGGTGAGAGAACATAAAAAGAAAATTAAAAGAAAGTCTGTCAGAATGTGACATGCAATACTACATGGCTATAGTGACTACAATAGAATCAAATCGTCAGTGCATGCATGGATCGCCGAGAATACAGGGCGTCAGGTATGAAAATTACAACAAAGGAAAAAAAAATTGGTGTGTTTCCAATGACAACCAGGTCGGTGCTAATTAGGGTTGCCATGGGAAACACTGCTGTTCTTATTGATACTGTACTACATTATTATCCATGACCCCCCTGTATGAAGTAAAATATATAAAAGTGGAAAGAAGTAATAGAAAATCTTGTTTACTGCATGCATAAGAAATATAATGGATTATATCCTGTACAGATGCTTAACAGGTTGTTAATGGTAACTTAAATCTATCTATCTATCTATCTATCTATCTATCTATCTATCTATCTATCTATCTCACGTCTATCTATCCATCTATCTATCATCTTCCTATGTCAGTATTTTAAAATAAAGTTCTGTAATTAGCCCAGGTAGAGAACTGATATATAAAACAGTTTTTGGAGGCAGCCAGGCCTTAGGCTCGGTTCACACGTGTGCCTGCTTTCCACCTGGGGATTCCGTTTCCCATTCCGATTTAAAAATGCGGAGAGAAAAGTCCTGCGAGTAGCGCTTTTCTCTTCGCATTTTTCGCCCTTTTCAGGCAGAAACCCGGCGGACCCCATTATAGTTTATAGGTAACCGCATTTTTAAGCGGATTAGGTTTCCATTTGGGGGATCCCCATGGATACAAAATGGTAGCTAAAAAATGGATATTACATTTTTCACGGATGTTTTTTAAAGAGTACATGTCACCAAGTGCAACATGTTAAGTGCAATACCTCATTTGATAGCCACTGTTCTTCTGATCAATTTGGTGTTCTTTTATAAACTCATCCACCCACTCAAAAGATATGACCTTTATGGCATATAGTATTTTGTACTTGGTGATAGATCCTTTTTAACAACGTTTGCATGTATGTAGCCAAAGTGTTTAATTTCCCTACAGCACCCCCACTGGGGAAATTAGGCATTACACAATGTCCATTCACCTCTCCAGATTAAGACACTCTTTGTAAAGGTTCTCTTATCTGGCCAAGAGATGAGGATCCTGAACAGGGACTCCCCTCTATGAACCCTAGGTTATAGGAAATACAGAGAACCCCCTTAAAAAATCAGGGACATTAAGAAGGGATTAATTTATGCTGTGCTTTAAAAACCCTAGCACAATCCTGGTACCAAGACCAGGATCTAAGATCTAAGCACTCAATGTTCCTTCAAGTGACAATGTGCTACAGGGGTATAACTTGTGGGGGTGCAGAGAGTGAGGTTGTACCTAGGTCCAAGAGCCTTAGGGAGCCCATAAAGTATCTCTTCCTAATATGAAGGAAACCAGTACTAGAAATGATACATTATACAGTAGTTTGGGGACCTTGTACAGACTTTGCATCAGGGTCCGGAGCTTCTTGTTACGCCTTTGATATGTTCTATAAATATTCTTCCCTAGAACAAATATTTCTACAAGTCAATAGCTTAGGAATACTCCAATGGAGCATGCCTATTCCAAATAGGTCCTAAAACCCTACCAAATACTTCTAATAGGTCCTTAAACCCTTCAATGACCTTGTCTATAACCTTGACACTCTCAATATAAATGTTATCTTCTCACAGATTTCATCCTTCAATGTATTGGATGTGTGTAATATATGCCCAGTAGGGTTTCCTTTAAATATTAATAGGCAAACTTAGATTTCCTACTAAATTACTAAAAGGCAGATACTATGTATTAATGCAGAAAAGTGAGAAAATAATCAAAATCAGTGGCAGAATTCTTACACCTACATACTATATATCAGATCATATGGCAGATGTTCAGGCAAATAGCTTTAATCTGCAAGAATTAACCCATGCGTGAATTTCCTATATAGGGAGGCCAACTCCACAATTCAGTTCTGTTTCCATCTCTGATAAGATATCCACAAAGGTTTACATATGATGTATTGTGTTAAAAACGAGCATGAAATGTGCTAAAAATACTTTTATTAACCTTATAACAGCTTGCATGATAGCACTAAACATGCGCCACTAAACTGTGAAATAGCGTTCCCGCCGAGTGGAGAAAAATCATTCGGAGCAATTTCATCCCAGAATGGGAAAATGATATTTATAAGATCTGCAGAATTCTTTGAATATCTTTGGTTAATGGTTACATGCATGGTCATTTGCGAAAATAGCATATTGTAAAGGGAAAGTCATAGTCTTAAGAATATTTCACTAGTATATCTTAAGGTTCTATAGTTCATGGATAAAATTAGGACTAAAATCTAAAAAAAAATTAAAATTAAAAATTAAATAGGGACAAATTTATGAAAGCAGGTAAAAGAAAAACTCTTTGTTGCCCAGAAACCAGTTTTACAGCCCCGGGCGGTGTCAATATTTATGTTGGCCATGCTACAGCTCAACTGAATGGGACTGAGCTGAAGCATGGTCATGTGACCTATGGACATGATGTCACTTCCTGAGAAAAGGAAGTGGAGCTCTTTCTAAAAGAATGCAGCCATGTTATCTACCTTTGGATAATCCATTTAAAGGGGTTGTCTATGTTGTGAAAAAATTTAAAACAAGCTGCAAGTAACATATAATAAAAAATAAGAATTATTACTCACGTCTCTGTTCTTCCGTCAATCCAGCACTGCCTCTGGGATGCTCCTCTTGGTCTATCTTTCCAGATAGATGGCAATGGATGACCACAGTGGTTATGTGCCCTATTACTTTCATCATGGCTTCCATCATTGAGACTTAATGTCAATAATAGGGCATGTGACCATCATTGTCTGGGGGTCTCGGAGAGGCATCGATGGGAACAGATAGGTAAGTAATGGTTCTGTTTATATTTTATGCAACTTTCAGCTTGTTTTATTATTTTTCTCAACCTGGGCAACCCCTTTTTAATAGGAATATAATTGTTTTCCAAACTTTGTAATCCAATTTTATATGTGTTTTTCTTTAAAGGAGTATTTCGGTCGTGAACAATGCTAGATCTTTTGGGGTCTGACCTTTGCAACCCCACTGATCAAAAGAAGGCGACACTCCGGTCCTCCATTCCTCCCAGTCTCAAAAATGAAGTCGGGAGGAATTGAATGGAGCGGTGGTCAAGCATTTGCCTTACCGTTATACTCTAGGTCTACAGTAATGACAAAGTAAGCCGAGCACAATGGCTAAGAAGGAAAAGTAATAATTCGGAGACTTCCCATGATGGCTTCTCCACCACTGACCAAAAACATTTTGGAGTTGGCCAAGCAGATCTATACAATGAGAACCCGGAAATAACCGTCAGAGTACCAACGATTATACCTACCTCTTACGGTGAGCGTCGCTGAGGCTTCCACTTTACCAACCCGATTCTCCGAAATACAAGTATACGTCCCTTCATCAATACTGGCGGCCTTCTTAATCCGCAAAGTGTAATCATCCTTGATGTCATATCTGTATTTCGAGGCATAAAAAATGGAAATCTTAATGTAATAATGGATATTTCTCATGGCAAGCAGGCCTTTACCTTAAACATATAGATTCATCACAGACGTACCTGTTAGCGCCATTCATCGTAGGCTTTAATAATTTCACGCTAACATAAATCTCAATGACAGTTTTATTACTCTATGCATTAGTTAAAAACTTTGAGGCAATAAAATTAGTAGTGCCATGTGCTCCCGGTATTAGGGTATTATTAATAATATCACTTTGTTCTTTGCAGTATGGCAACATGACAAATGAACGCGATCAGTTCTCGATATGACATGTCGCGTGCGCTCCCTGACACTGTAAGCATTACGTTGTTATGCTTTCGTGGCTTTCCAATCTATTTAATCATCACTATAGTCTGATAAAACCTTTTAGTCCCTTTGGAGAACAAGATCACATTAGTTTTACCTCGCTTGATGGAGTTTCGGGCATAATCAACATAATTCATATGTTCTAAAGCCTGCCAAGGCAACTAACTGGAACTACAAATCCCAGCATAAACACAAAGCACCCACCCCCCCGACCAGTGTAAAGATTACGTAACATTTATTTTATACCGCTTTATTAAATATGGTACATTTTACATCATTTTTTATTATATTTTTCAACTTTGACTTTATTTGTACTTTGTCTTATTTACCTCCTGCTTTTTGGGTATTGAGTGACTTGGGAAATTTAGGCAAATATACAGTATACAGAGCAGAAGCGTGATCCTCAAGATATGACTATGCTTACACCAATTAATATCTAGGACAAAGTATGGGGTGCTAAGGGTAGGAAGAACTTTTTAAGAATGGAGACAAGTCAATGGCCACAGGCTCGGAATATAGGAATATGATGGACAGTTGTCTTTAGAGGTAAAGCCATATGAAGATCTTATACTTTAGGTTAAAACAGCCATCATAATAGACCAGAAAGGAGGGGCATGAATATTTTTGATTGAATACTTGGTAGCCCATGTCTTTGGAAAAACATTCAGACCTAACTAATCAATTCAGACATCATCGATGACATTAACAAGAAAGTTTCATCATGGCCTTTAGGAAAATGAATTATTACATTGATTGGACAATATGGTCCTATAGAAACATAAGAGCAAAGTCAGCCAAGCGCAACAACTTGGCTGGACCAACCTTCTATCTTATGTATATGGGGGCCTCCTGACTCTCCCCAGAAGATGGTGTCAAAGTAAAGAAGGACCAGGAATGCTGAATTTGTTCGCAAGGGAGATTAGCCACTACAAGAGACGTGTGGCTGACCTGATCGGCATGCGTTGGGGAATAGGGAAGAACGGCTGTCGGCTGAACACACAGCTGTTATCGGTGTAATGTATGGGCACTTTTACTAAGGTTACTAGTTTGATTCTGACTATGACAATATCTAGATCAGTGATGACCAGCTTTTATCAAAATTGGAAGCCTAGGAAACAAGCAAAGTAAACCTAATACTATGAACGTTCTCATATTAAAATTCCTGGTGGTCAAGGGTAGTGAAAGGGTTATTTGTATATTTCATGGTGGGCTTACACAGTAAAATGGTTAACTTTAACTTTCCTGGTTAAGGCAAATAATGGTATTAAAGTTAAATTCAGGTTGTATCAGCAGGTCCTTTTCTTTGGGACCTAATAGAAAATGGCCCTGTTTTCTCCCTTCACAACCACATTGAAGTACATTAATGTCCTAGGAGCTTGACCGTAGTTAGGTGGACATAGTCAAGATATGGAAATTAGATTGTAAGGCCAACTACGGACATGGTCCAAGGTGATTGTGTATCTGTACAGAACTTCACTATGTTGGTGCTATATAAATATTTATCAACAAATAAGCCACCGTAAGACCTTATTTACTGTGCTTAAGAGCCTATGTAATATGCTGATACTCAACTATAATGTATATATGTAAGCAATGGAGTTCCTATAGACTACTTCCATATAGAAGCATTGTATCTCTGTATGGCCCAGTGCTAATGAATGGAAATTTTGGTTTTTAGACCATGCAGTTCATTGTAACTGGTGCATCTCAAGTATTTGACTATGGACTTCTACAGGATTTTAGAGTACTATGTCATTTTTCTCAGAACATATGGGTGTGTAATATATCAAATAATTTGCAATATCCTGAATATATAACTAATACCATCTTGCCTGATTTAGAGGGTCAAAACTCCTGCTTTGCACTGTATTGGAAATTGTATTCAGCAAACAAGCCACAAGAACAACGTTAGGGAAAGTACAATAGGTGTCAACACTGGGATTAATTTAGGAGTCACACAACTGTGGAATAGTAAGTAATGCAAAGTTATAAGCGAAAGACCTCCAAAGTATCCGAGCAAGAATTCAATGTCACTGGAAGGACATACGGTAATGTACGCAGCAAGGAGACAAAAACATCCATAGAAACTCCAGGGATCTCATTTATTTACTATGGACCAAGAAAGAGATGGGGGAATCAGTGAAGGTAAAGGCCTTTACTGGAAGAATAACAGAGGGGGAAAGGCCAGCGCAATGTTAGAAGATAATTCACATAGGATTATAAGGCTGGAGCACCAGGGCCGGTCAAGGTAATGTCCTGCTGGAGCCGACCACAGAAACTCCGCTTAGCAAAACAACAGGAACGGCCGCCAAATATAAAATATAGCATCTAATAATAAAAGACTAAACAAATAGCCAAGCTCGCCTCGAGAAGAGGTCTACTGAGGGAACACATAATTGAGTTCCTGGAGACCCTATTAAATATTAAATTTTACTGGGCTTCCTTTTATTTATAGGAAAATAGTATCAATTCAGTTATATAGAAGGAAGACAGAAGAGAGAAAAGTAAATCACTATGTATAAGATAAAGTATGCACAGAAGTATTATCTATCTATCTCTCTATTTCTCGTTCTTTAGCATCTATCTATCTATCTATCTATCTATCTATCTACTCCTTATCTAATAAAGATTGGACTTGCACCCAAACTTTATTTTTGTCTATACTGCTTTGAATTTTTCTTATCTACTTATCTATCTATCTATCTATCTATCTATCTATCTATCTATCTATCTATCTATCTCTCATTCTTTAGCATCTATCTATCAGTCTATGTATGTATGTATGTATCTATCTATCTACTTACCTATTAATCTATCTATCTATCTATCTATCTATCTATCTATCTATCTTTACCTATTAATCTATCTATCTATCTATCTATCTATCTATCTATCTATGTATCTATCTATAATTCTGTCTATTTGTCTGTCTATCTACAATTCTCTAATATCTATCTCTCATTCTTTAGCATCTATCTATCTATCTTTTTCTGTCTATTTGTCTGTCTATCTGCAATTCTCTAGCATCTATCTATCTATCATCTATATGTCTATCTATCTGTATATCTGTATATCTATCTATCCATTTATCTAGTATCTATCTATCTTTCTGGATATATATTCATTTATCTATTATCTATCTATCTATCTATCTATCTATCAATAATTCTCTAGAACTTATCTTTATCTATCAGTCTATCCACTTGTCTGTTCCTCTGTCTATCTATCTATCTATCTATCTATCTATCTATCTATCTATCTATTACTATCTATTTTTTATCTATCAAACACTATCTAGATTCTATCTCAACATGTGATACAATAACTCAGACAAGCACAATAGGAATGGAATTGTCCAGACAAATAAAACAAAGACAGATATAATTATATAGTTATAGATAATTGTTTTAATGTTAATACGATCACAGTTAATATGAAACTTTCTCTATGTGATGTTTTAAGAGAATTGGCAAAACACCTAAAACTGTCCTGTGTATAAACTGTGAACTGAGTGATAACTACAGAAAATTCTGGAATGTAACCACAAAGCGCAATAAATAACAAAAAGGTGTAGAGTAGAGGAAACAATAGCCCTCTGTGTACAGTAAGTGTTATGGGAGAATTACTGGTCGCTCCTTGGGTCTTATAATAGCCTGAAAACTCTACCTTGTGTTATCTGAAAGTGTCTCAATGCTGCTTTTGTTTAAGGGTTTAACATTCTCAGTCTTGTGTTCAAAGGTGCTTGTAAAACCTTTCAGAGATGCCATATTATGCCAGTCCGCTGAAGCCTAAGAAAGCTGAATAACTAGATGTACAAGGGGGAAAACTCAGGTTTGTTCTTAATTGGAAGCAGAAAAGATGACAAAACAGTAGTAAGAAGTCAACAGTAACACGAATGGGGTTATACGGATTGAGAAATCTGGCAATCATTGGGTCGGGATGAATGCATTCATTGTTTTTGCTTATGATTAATGACATTTGCCCAGGCAGTCTTTACCACGCACATGCCCACTACCCCCATCCCTTTAATTCCTATATGAAATATTCAACATATTAAGATTTGGCTCATGGATAACATGCACTGTCATCACTTGTTCCATGCACTGATTCCTCACCAGCTGTGAAAAAGTTATAGAAAAATATAAAAAGAATAAAAAATATACAAAAGATAAAAACAAGTAAAATAGGAAAGTAAATCGCAGAAATGTTCTAACCATCTGTTCTTTCAAAGATTTAACGAAAGTGTAAGAAGTTGCTGCAGCTGATATGTAATATGGTCTTCTGAGCCTTAAGGAAATAGACACAGATTATGTTCTGCTGTGATTTTTCTTCTTTTTGTAGCTCTTTTTTTGTTTATTTGGCCTTTCTCAATGTCACAGAACAACCTGGCTTTTCTATCCGTATAGTAATTTAAAGGGAACACACAGTACAAAGAAATCTATTTATCTAGCAGGTACTGCAGCATGAATAAGGTGACTATACTGGCGCTCCTTGCCCTTATGCACAGTAAGGGTGTGTTCACACGGAGGAATTTTCTACGGATTTGGGGGCGGAATCCGCCCCCGAATCTGGAGCAGATTCCTCCCGAATCCGCCTCCCATTGCTTTCAATGGGAGGCAGAGATCGCAGCAGGACGCGGAAAAAAGAAGCGTCCTGCTCGATCTTGCCGCGGATTTCGCCCACGGTGTCCACGGCTCGAGACTCCCTCCTGATTAGGTCCATTCATCCAGACCTAATCAGGAGCGGGATACCGCGACAGAATGCTGATGCACTGCATCGGCATCCCGTCATGGCTAGACCACGGCGAAAATTTCGGCGGCGGAAAATGAATTCATTTTCCACCGTGTGAAAACAGCCTTAAGGGGTTATTTTTATTCACAATATTATTATTATTATTATTATTATTATTATTATTATGTGATTATTATTATTAATTATTATATTTTTATTATTATTATTTTAATAGGGCACCACTAATTCCAAGGCTCTGTACATACGATATAGGCTTACATAATAAATACAAAAACAAGTACAATAAACTATGGCACAATGGGAGACAGGTCCTTGCCCACCTACACTTACAGTATAATCTACAAGGGAAGGGGGATGGTGGGTTTTCAGGTTGCGATTGTGGGGGACAGCCTTATGTATCGGGGTAGCAAGTTCTAGAGCACAGGAGAAGTCTTGGAGGTGGATGTGTGAAGAGCAGAACGATGAAGAAGGTTTTGTGAAGATTGGAGATTAAGTGTTAGGAGGTATCGGGAGATTAGGTTAGAGATGTATGGAGGGAACAGGTTGAGGATAGCTTTGTATGTCATTCTTACGCTAGGTTCTCACTAACATTTGGGTCTCCGTCGTTGGGGTCTGCATGGGGACCCGAAAGACGAAGAGCCTGTCCGCTTAAAAAGTGGTTACCCACAGACACCAGCAGACCCCATAGACTATAATCGATTTCCTCTTTGCAGGACTTTTCTCTCCGACGATTAGGCGGAATCTCAGATGAAGTCTCATACGGAGACTCCAACGCAGATGTGAACCTAGCCTTAAAATATTATGCTCTATTTTCTGGGCAATGGATAGCCAGTGAAAGGTTTGGCAGAGGAGAGAGGTGGATTAACTGGGGCAGCAAGGTTGAGGTTGGATTGGAAGAGCAACATTTTCTGAGTGGCTGCAGAGTAGGTGGTTGCTGCAGTCTAAGAGATGCTGAGGGCATGGACTAGTATTTTTGCAGTTTAAGGGTCCTAAGGGGTACCGTATCTCCTTAGGGAGACATTGCTTTATCAAGCCACTTTGCAGTATGTAGAGTGTTACAGATCATGCATGTTCTACTAGGAATTCTGGGAAAGGAATTTGCAAATAAGTTCTTGATAGAAAAACTCAAACTTGCTCTAGTCCCAAATTAAAGAACATTTCTTTCAAAGGGGAGAGAGACCCATCCACAGACAGCAGGTCTGGGGTTATTACCCCTCATCAGTGTGAAGCTGGGTACTGGTTTAGCTAGGTAAGAGGTCATAGTCATCGGTCAGAAGGGTTACTATATCTCCTTAGGGATTCGTTCCCTTTATCAGGCCACCTTACAGTCTCACTGATAGGGGAACAATAATCCCCAAAACAACAATCTTTGGATGGGTCTCTCTTATTTCTTGTTTTCTTGGTTTGGCTTTAATCCCATACAATGTTTCAATGTCATATCGGAACCATCTTAAAAAATTATTGGTAAACAAATCTAATTTCCAAGTCTCAGCTTGGTCTCTATTAGAACTGCTGCTTTACCGGTGTGCAGGGGATACATCCAGCATTTGTAGCTCTGTAAAAGTCTCCTGTTTTATTGATGCTAACAATCTTAATTTGTTTTAACATTCTGTCACAAGAGACTAAGTTCAAGAACCGGTCAAGGTACTCTACCTCCGGCAACTCCAGATACGGGAGATATAGAGTGTATACTGTGTGAGGTTTGTTTCTGTATGCACTAAATAATATGGCACAAACACAAGCTCTTAGCACATATGTCAATACTTTCAACTAAAGTGACTATATGTAATATATTGTAATATTATTCCATAGGAGAACTTTAGTTACACCTTCTGCAGAGAAGAATGTATCATTTATCTGTTTTATTACATGGCAATGAGCAAAGAGCTATCTCTCATAACTGCCCCATACACATCCACAGTCAGCCGAGTATATATGGGCTTATCTCTCGGAGAAAGGGACTTGGCAGAATTATCGTTATAACCCCTGACATCTACCATTGAGGAAGAGTAAAGGGGTCCCCATACAGATCCCCATTGGAACTGATGGGCTCGACCAACATTTATCTAATGCGTATAGCCAACTTCATACATACAGCTTACATAATGTGATACAGTGATGGTCTTTGCCAAGTGATATTGAACAGACTATCCAAGGACTATATTTGACCAAGCCAAGATCGGAACCAGCACCCAAGTCAATCCGCCTACTTCCTGCTCCTGTGTCTACTAATATTATTATAATAATAAGGCCAGCTCCTATAATAAAAGCAAATACCAATAAAGACGAAGAAGAGGGAAGGGGCAGATCAACTAAGGTGTCGAGTTCTAATCATGTGACTGCTAATCAGAATCGGCCCAGAAACCCAATGTGCACCCTGGCCAGGAAACAGGTAAAATTTACTCCCCAGAAATCTCTGGGCCATGGGCCTGGAGGGAAATGCAGATATCTGGCATAAATTATGATAAATCTGGGAAAGTGGTGAGGATGATGCAGAAATTAAGAAGTTGCTTTTTTGCGCAAACAAACCAATTTGTGCAAAAATTGCGACTATCACCCAAAAACTGGCATGCAAGGCATAATACATTTGCCCAAATGCACCTCCTCTTTTACCTAGCGATTGAGAACTGAAGCTCAGGAACTCCCCTTGGTGTTTGCCAGAGACCAGTATGTGATCAGTGGCCCAATGATCATTTTTGCCTATCTTTGTGCCAACTTTTGATTGGATTACTGATTGCCAAAGGTTGGCCCCACAATTTTGATGCACATTGTAACATTTTAAGTCACAACCCTATCACTAACCCACACCCCTTCAGCTCTCAGCCACTCCCGTTCTGGGGGCAAAAAGTCTCCAAAAAGAATTCTGGCACATATAGCTTAGTAAATTGACCCATATCTATTTATAAAGCATCAGAGTTATCCTCTAGTCTAAAAAAAAAAATTGACTTCCTTTCCCTTTAAGGAATCTATTTTTATGTATTTGTATATAACTGAAGACACGGACATATATTTTAATTCCCAATATGGAAAATTACTATAATGTGTACATGAGAATGCCTACTATAAAATTACATTACACATCAGTAGTAAAGCACGCTATCCGATTTACTACGTTTCCTTAACCTCATTCTGTAAAAAGCAGCAGAAGATCAGTTCTGTACATTTATTTTAAGAAATTTAATTTAGGCTTTCGATTCCCTGGTACTGAAAATCGGGGCACCAGCCAAGCTTCCCTGGTCGATCTGGCACTTCCTGTTCCTGAATGTTGTCCTCGTATAATCACAAAATGTCTATTAGTGCTTCAGGAAAGCAAAGTCTACAATTTCATTACAGATTTACCAAGAAGGGAAAAAAAAACATCTGCTTATATCTGGACAACAACACTCAGTCAAAGCAGATTTTCTCCGAGAAAAGAACACATCATCCCTGGTGGTGACGAAAAGCTATTGGAACGGCAACTCTCTTCTGTGCAGGAGGTTAGGATAGTTATTACATTGTCATAAATTTCTCCTTGTAATTGAAAATCTCTTCGCTGAGCAAAGAGAAGAATTTCTGTTTTACATGCTTTGTAATTACAGCAGGCAGCTGCCCTCTAAGACGTGTCATTTTCCCAAACCCCATGCTCGGCCTACATTTAAGGCAATCCATTCATTAGAAACCATGTAAGAGATGACCTCTTCTAGGAACACTTGCCGACACTGCAGATAGAGACGCTAACAATTTATCACTATGTGTGTGTTATGTAGGACGTTACTGAATTACTTGAATGTTTTTGGATTTTTTCTATTTTAACCAGAAGAATACAAGCAAAGTAAAAGAATACACATATTACATGTACATGACACATCCTTAGGACATGGACAAGATAAGAGTTGTGCTGTGTCTGGTATAACTCTGAAGGTCCCCACAATGTCCCACATTTACAAACTTGTCACCCATTGATGTTTGATTGATGGGGTCCCACTACTAGGACCCCCACCAATCACAAGAATGGGGGTCCCATGCCCCCATTTGCTTGAACACTCCACTCCATTTAAAGTCTACAGGTCTGATGAAGATAGGCAAGTGCTGTACTCTTTCAGCCCCATTAAATGGAGCAGTGGCATGCACATGTGGCCATCACCCCATTCAACGCAAGATACAGGACCCAAATTTTTGTGAATAGTGGGGTTCCAGCAGTGAGACCTCCGGTGACCAGGTGCTTTTATCCTATCCCGTGGTTAGATGAGAAGTTTAGATTATGGGACTACTCTTTAAAGGGGTTATCCAGTTTTTAATATTGATGGTTTATTTTTAGTATTGGCCATCAAAATTAGGTATGCGGGGGTCCGACTCCCAGGACCCCCACAGTTCAGCTGTACCAAGACAGCGTGGCTCTCATTAATGTTTCCATACCACGAGCCGCGCTGCTCCCTCACCGTACAAACTGTTGCGGCAGGTGTAGGTACTGTAGCGCTGTCCCACTGAAGCCTGTACCGAATGTCTGAATGGGTAACATAGATCGCAGTATATAAACATTATAGAGAGCTGTGCTGTGTCAGTACAGCTGATCTGCAGGTGTTCTGGGTGACGATGGAATCACTAACGGAATATCCTGTTGATCAATGTTTAGATCTACAAAAATTTTACTGAAAACTTAACGGGATTTTTATAACAATGTGATGACAAAAAGTACATAATGTTGCTCCAGATAATAAAAAATTACTTGATAAATTGCTAAATTTTCCCATTCCGAAAATAAGAGTCCTATGATGTACTGTGATCATGTGACTAGTCAACACATACAGTGCTAGAGTTGAAAATAACCTACTAATGGTCTACTAATGGTCGTATAGCTATAAATAAGCATAAATCCATCATAAGTGTGGATACATTCACCCATTGACCCTTCTTGTAGCAAGAAAATAAACTAATAAACACGACTAAGAACACTGGGAAGAAGACCCACCTTCCTCTCGGCAAGTCCACATCATCTTTCTTCCACCGAACTGTTGGCTGTGGATCCCCCTGGACCTGACATCGAAATTCTACAGCCTCGTCCTCCAGAACTACCTGGTTAATTGGTCTTCGGAGAAAAGTGGGCCGTTCTTGAGAAGTAAAAAAGAAAACAAATGGTCATTATTAGATCCTTCGGCAATTCCTTTGAATGGTATTAGCAAAAGGTATGGGTCACCGCTCTAACAATGCACAGCATAAAGTGTCATAAAAACTATTGCTAATCGTGTCTGATACTTTTAATAGGAAACAGCAAACAAGCAAAATGCTTTAGAATAATTTTGGAGTCCTTGCAAAAATTTTCGGTTTACCGATTGCGAGGAATGGGAATATGAAACAATTAGAATGGCCTGGGTAATATTCTATACATTAGGGATGTTTTATGTTAAAACATGGTGACGGTTGATTTGGTTTATTTCCTCAGGATATTTCCCTTTAAGGTAAGAATAATATATAGATTTCAGAGAAGCGTGGTGGAAACCACCACCGAAGCCAATTACGGGCTAAATATGGAATAATCGCCAAGCAATAATAGCTTTAAAAATAACACAGACCAGGTTATTTTTCAACAACTCGACTCTAAGAAGAACCATTTTAATCAGTCAAACAGCTAATTGCGAAACTATAGAGTGAGCAGAGAGGCCGGCGACTGCCAATACAATTAACATTCTACGTGTGCGAGATAAACTCGATTAGAGGCTCCTGCATAACTTGCTTTCAGCGCTAATCTCCCTGGATATGATCTGACAATGTGCGATAATAACCACGCTTCTCTTAAAAAAAAAAAAAAAAAGTTACATTAATAAAACAAAGCTGCCGGCTATATCATATTTTTTAATCAAATCTTTCTGATAGGATTAAACAGGGCCAATGCTACAATAGCAGAATTTGTTATATAGGAATTGTTGAAAATATAATTTAAAGAGGACCTTTCACCCCCTCTACCAACTCCAATTCTACACCTTTCAGCAGGCGCCACCCCAAAGATTCCGTTTCAGTTCCAATATTTTCCCATTAAAGAGGACCTTTGACCACCTCCACCAACTTTGCACCTTTCAATAGGGGCCACTTTGCTGATTCCGGTACAGTTGGAATTTTTTCTCTAGTTCCTACGGTTCCTGAGCAATCGGTGCTGGTAGTTTCAGCAACCAATATGCTAATTAGGCTCTGTATTGTCAGGTGGGTGCTTACTGTCTCTCTGTTCCAGCCCAGGACTGCCCACCTGACAGTAGACAGCCTAATTAGCATATTGGATGCAGAAACTAACAGCATTGATTGCTCAGGAACTATAGAAGCTAGAGAAAAAATTCCAACTGAACCGGGATCAGGGAAGTGGCCCCTATTGAAGGGTGCAAAGTTGGTGGAGGTGGTGAAAGGTCCTCTTTAATGGGAAAATATTGGAACTGAAATAGAATCATTCGGGGCGGCGCCTGCTGAAGGGTGTAGAGTTGGAGTTGGTAGAGGTGGTGAAAGGTCCTCTTTAAATTATATTTTCAACAATTCCTATATAACAAATTCTGCTATTGTAGCATTGGCCCTGTTCAATCCTATCCGAAAGATTTGATTAAAAAATATGATATGAAATGGTTTAATGGGAAAATATTGGACCGTTGACCGTATTTTACAAAACTGAAATCCTGTTCTCGTGTAGGGATGATCCCAGTTCTTTATAAATCACAATTATATACCAGATTATGTGCAGGCTATGGATATAATGCTGCATATAACAATCAACCAATATCTGATTTAGCAAAGTTTAACTTGAAACGTAATTGGCCAGACCAAGACTGAGCTAGTATAAGAATACTTTGACCGACCTTCCTCCAAGAGGAAGAGATTCCCATCACAATATTCCCTGGAAAGAGCAAACTGGTTTAACTAAAATCCCATCATTTTTCAAGGCTCTTTAAAGGGTTGGACATTGACATATAGCGTAGATAACTTCAATATGCATCATGAGAGGCACAGATTTTCTTCCTCTTGGAGGAGAGCCAATTTTCATACATTTTCCCATTGTGCCTATAAGCCTCCCTAAGCCAGCTGGTGGCCTACCCCAAGAGATATAGCACCCTTTATTAATAAAAGATAAAATGATGAAATAGAGAGTAATACAGGGAGGTGGCTATTAACTGCTTTTTAGTTGTTATTTTTAATAATTTCATCATAGATATTATATACTGTGTATATATATAGTATACTTATGTTTTCGTGACACTAAAGTTTAGTTACTGAAACAGAACAATCAATATGATTTCAGCAAGATATCTATAGAGAATATACTGCAGAGATTCCCAGAACAACGTGCAACTTCTGTTCTGTGCAGATTACTTCATTTTTCTAGATCCCTTTTATCCTTATTGATTTTTCTTTGTCTGTCAAGGACCTTTTGACTGGTGTTTGCAGTAGCGCTACTTATGGCGTATATAACTGCACAACCTCGCCATCCGTCGCTGTGGGGTTTACATACATGTTGCTTATCCATGTACTTTAACAATGACTTTACAATTGGGTATTTTTACACACTCGAACCTCTATGCTTAACCTCAAGAAGAAAAGATGATCATAAAGTTTAGGGATATATTATATATTACTACATGGTTAAAGGGAAGGTATATTGTATCAGTCATGTCAGACTTGTTTCTCCTAGGTATGTGAGGATCCGAGAGATATAGTTGTGATTTTTTGTGTTGGGATGTAAATACTTTATATGATATGATCTACAGTATATGTGTATTTTACCCTCCTTGATAATTGTGCATCCAGTTATGGATAACTTGTAACATCACTTCTTAAATTTGGATGACATCACTAGTCTTAAAAAATAAGTGTGACAGTAAAAATCATATAAGATAATGTATATAATACATGCAGATTTGTTTACAGGGCATTTTGCTTCTATAAAACCATCAATGTTGAATTTTACTATATTGAGTTTTACTATATACATTTACTATGTTGTATTAGAACACATCAGTAGGTATTGAGCATATTTCCCTCTCTGGGACAGATGGCTAATGTCAATGCCATGTTCTGGAGAAGTTCAAGATAGGGCTATGTTCACATCCATTGGAGACTCCATTGTAGAGTCTGCTGGAAATTGGTAGAGGAAAAAAATTCCTCCATTGGTTTTAGTTTAAAAATGATGGACACCCAACGGACTCCATTATAGTCAATGGGGTCCGCCGGGCACCGTGTGTAACCAATGTTTTAGCGGTTCACCACTCCGTTTTTCGGGTCCCCCAACATACCTGAACAATGGAGAGGCAATGGTAGAGTGAACCTAGTGTCAAGCATAATAATAAAGGGGACTCCATCAAGTTACAGACCAAGAGACACGAAGTCCTTGGACAAAGTCAACGGTCTATTACAGGTGCCCTTTATGGCATGTCAATAGGTAATGAGATATGTATGTAGGAAATATTTAACTACAGAAATGTATGATTTTATGACAAGTGTTCAACAAATCCATCTTACCAAATACTGTCAGTTCCGCGGGATCACTGTCTCTTTCTCCAACCATATTGGTTCCAACACAAGTGTACATGCCAGCATCACTTTTCCTTGTGTTGGAGATCATCAGCTTACCACCACGAATCTTTAACAGGAACAGATATAAGATGTCAAAATCTGAATTGATAGCCCAGCTAAATTTACAAAAACTTTATCCATAGATACCTATGATTCTATCCACATATGGGTAACGTCCATTAGAAATAATCAACGTAGCTTAAACATCTCTTTAATATGATTGATATTTAATTGGGTATTCTGGTCAGAGAGAGACACTCAAATCCCCATGAAAAGTTAGCCTAGATACTTGTTTTAATAGAGTGGCGGGCAAGTATATGCCCTGCCACACCACTTAAAGGGGTTTTCTGGGACTTATTAATTGATAACCTATCCTTAGGATAGGTCATTAATTGAAGATCAGTCTGACTCCTGGGACCGCCATTGATCAGCTGTTGGAACCATCACGGGCTATACATTGTTTACATGTTCACAGTTCAGTACTAGGGAATGGGCTTAGCTGCCATACCAATCACATCCGCCATACAAATTTGTGGTGTTTGGTACTTGGTAAGTAGAGGAAGGCTGCAGTGCTTACTACGATCTTTAATTCATGATCTATCTTAAGGATAAGTCATCAATAATAAGGCCTGGAAAACCTCTTTAAAGTCTATAGCTTTGGAAAACAAAGCCAATACAATTATCACGCATGGATGGATGATGATGGCATCTGATTGGAATATCTGTTACAGACTTTGTTCATTTCACACCATTTAAAGGGGTCTTCTTATACCCTATAAGGATACTTTAAATTAAAAAAGTGCAATACATAATTTTCCTTCATTAATGAGCCAGAGCAGACAAAAAAAGAATGTCTCTCATTGTGTCCATGCATTCCATAAACAATTTGTTAAGTTCAATGGACATCATGCAATGCTTAATTTCCCCTGTGGTGGCACTGTAGAGAAATCAAACACTTACTGCAAGGGTTTCCCAAGCTTTTTGGTGGGTCATGGCAACGCATTTTCAGGATTAGGGATCATCCAAAGACAACTCCTTTAAACTGAATTTATTGCATCTTTTTTACTAATAACATTTACACAAATTATGGCAAATTTACTAATACTGTCTAAAAGACAGCCAACTACACCAGATTTATCACAGTGTCTAAAGCTCTTTGATAAAACTGGTGTATTCTTAGACTGTCTAGTCTAAATTTACCCCTCCTATTAGTTGGCTTAAAAGTTCTTTGTGCATTTTTGGTACACAAAGTCCCAACGTGGGCCACACCCCTTTGCTGTGAAGTCACGCCCCTTTTCACACAAGTTGGAAAAGTGCCAAAAATACTAGATAAATTTGGTGCATAGCATGTTAGACATTTTTTTGGTGCACATTACACCAGAATTCTGGCACATTTCGTTTAATAAACCTGGCCCATTGTGTCCATTCAAGCCAACTTACACTAATTCTCTCATCTTTGTCATCTATTCGAACTTTGTCTTTCTTCCAGTAGATAGTTGGTTCTGGATGGCCTCTGGGTGGCTGGCATTCTAAAATGGCAGGTTCTCCAGCTGCCACTACCACATCTGTAGGGTTGAGTCGGAAGTCATCTCGAAGCACTGTTGTGGAGACATAAGGGATATTAAATTCGCATTACACATATAGGTCTCACTTCTAAATAATTGCATTTTTAAGTAAGCTACAGATTTCCTAGGCTGCTTTTATAATAGTCATGCAGAAAACTCTTTAGTGATCCTACAGAACTGGCATACTGTAAAAGTCTTCAAACGCCCGCTACTCCCACTTGTTTCAATTTTCCAGGCTTATGCTAGACATGGCCAAGAATGCCAAAAGCAAGACATAAATCAACACTTCATTTGGAAATAAATTAGGTAACATATGTTAGCATCTTATGTAAATGACATGTTTTAAAAGAGGGATTAGGGCCCTCAAGTTGGCTGTGTCTCTCCAATAAGACATCCACTTCACGATTACTATTCCAAATGAATACTACTTTGCAAAGTAATTGGCTAAAAACCTGGTAGACACAAAGGGACAATGGCTGTTCTGATTTTTATGGAAAATAGGCAAAAATTTGTAACAAAATCTGAAATTCTGTAAATAAAAAAAAATAATGTAGCCCAAGCGGTAAGGGTTGTGATAGTAGCTTCCTAAAAAGTAGAATTGTTGAGTGGTTAGCTCTTCGACCAACTGCTACCTCTACCATTGTTTCCAAACCAAAAATGAAACGTCTGTGTAGCTTTCATGTTCATTTAAGCCTTTTCCACTCAAACAAATTTATGGAAGAGAAAACCCCGAGATGTCAAAAGTCGTCTATGCCAGTACCCTCCATGAGCCCAAGTCATAACCTCCCTCATACATCTGGTCTCTTGTGTGATGCCAAGATCACAGCTGAACCTGGTCACCTTTCATCTAAGGACAACACAATTCCTCTCTTCAGCAGTTGGATTATATGGAAATTGTGACGTTGTTACAGTATATCAGATGTTCATCTAGCAATATAAAAAGTCAACAAGAAGAAAACATGACGGGACATCAAATGCCGAAACGTCAAGTATTTGACCAAGACGTGATATGAGTCGTCGGAGGTGGTTGAGAAGAATAAATGCAACATTGCCGAATACTTTCTATAGTTGAATAGCAGCACATTTCATGTATGTCAGAAGCAAAAAGTGTTTAAATAAATGGTCCCGAGCACCTGTCACCGAAAACGAATCATTGCTTCCAGCAAGGCAACTGTTTACTAACACCTGCCAAACTAGGCCGGAGTCCAGGTCCTAGCCACGCCATGTCATTTAGCAGGAGATCTGACACAGCACACTAATGCACTGAGTTTTCTCCTCCCTCGTCATCCTAAATGGTTTTAAGTAAGTTTAGATTAGCAAACAATATTTTGGATAACAATTGGAAATCAACCCTTTAGCTTTCTACTCTCCAACTACAACCGCCATCACAAAAATATATCTCTATAGGATTTACATTTACATGATGATTACAAATAACCATCTGTCTGTTTCTAGTTTTTCAATCTGGTCTGTGTCCCATGAGCCTCTCGTTTATGGTCAAAACAGCAAAGCTGGAAGGGAGAAAAAAATGTTGGCCTGTCAAGAGGAGAAGAATAATTGCATACGTATCCCTAAAGAACCAGGCTTTTTTTTTCCTCGACACAAAGAATTGCTTAGATTTGTAAAACCTGGAATATTTTTAGATATTGGAAGGTAAACAAAGCTGTGCCTGTCTAACTGAGTACTAGGGAGGATTACAAGTTTTCCAGATGGGTAAAAGTGAAAAATGACTAACATTCACCTGTCGCAATCTCACAATGGAGGATGTCATTTTTGGATATGAGTTTTCACGTTAGTGGTAACATATTATTCTCTAATGAGATGACCGCTGATCACAATTCTAATGCTAAGGTCAAAAGCGTGCTCAAGAAACCTCTTCGATTTGTGTCCTTGTATGCGGTCCTACCATACCTGACATGATGATCTAATGATGACCAATAAATAACTCTCCAAAGAGCCAGACAAGGTAACACAGGTTATGAGCCTTACCCTTAGCTTCTCAAAGACATGGCTGTGGGTCACAAAACGTAGAGGCATATATGGGACTAGTCACTTGGCCATAAAAAACACTCCATTTGGGTTCCTGTGGATTGGCCAATACTTCATATAATGGCCCAATTGTAACCATTGGATAACCCTTCAAAGGGCCAGTCAGGGTCACTAAAGATGTAAGTCTTACCCGTGACTTTTCAAATAACATGACTGATAGGGACACCTATAGGACTAGTCACTGGGCCAGAAACCCATTTCATGTATGTTCCTGTACATTGCCTATCCTACCTAGAAAGCCCTCCAAAGTGCCAGTCTGAATAACACAAGTTGCAAGTCTGACGCTTAGCTTCTTAAAGACATGGTTGAATATCACAAAGGGGAGGGGAAATGTGACAAGCTATTATCAAACCCACTTGTTGCCACTTCAGGGCATTGTTTAATTGGTACAACTGTAGCTAACTGTAAGTGCACCCACAAAATGCAAAGGTATGACTATTTTGCCATGGATGGATTGATAGAGTTAGGACTTGCTTTATTTCAAGGACAGGGATCTATCAACAATTCAACTTCCCGACATATGTTTGTAGAACTGTATAACTGCATGAACAAAGGAGATTTCTGAGGACCTCAGAAGAAGAGTTTTTGATACTCATGAGGCAGGAAAAGGTTACACAAAACCTTGCTAAATAATTTGAACTCCACTAATACACAGTATTTTATACCAATGGAGGAAATTCAAGACCATTATTACCCTCCCAAGGTGTGGTTGATCAACAAAGATAATAATTTATACTTTTATGGAAATCTGGTATAGTTTTAAGTCAAATTTATGCAGAAATATAGACAGTTCTGAAGCATTCACAAACCTCCAAGCACCACTGTACTATTTATAACACTGGTATCTATTTATACGGCAGAGGAGCCTTCGGCTGGAGGTATAAGTGTGACTACTACCTCCGCACCTCCAGTAGCCATGCCCCTTGTTAAGCACTCTTTACCTCTCAAAGGAGAGATGCAGATATAATTGTACATTTTCATTATACTAGATGTAGAAAAGAAGAACAAATATGGAAATCTCTATTTTCTGCCTTCCTTTATTGTCACAAGTGTTATGCACTTCTCGCAGTGTGAGCGTTGTTAATTTATTCCAGCTAATATTTTAGTAAGATACTATTTCCAGACCTTGTCAAAACAGCACCACAGAATAATTATGCCATGGAAGTCATTAGTGAATGCAATGGTAATCATAACATCAGCTTAAAATTGCTCATTTTCATTTTATTCCTATTGTACAAAATGGTATAGAAAAAAAAAATCTACCAAGGCTAATTATATAAGGATTACATGCAATGCATGCAGCGAATGTGAATGTGTTGAAAACAGCCGAAATGATAACTTTTATCCCATACACATTCATACGTAGAACAATGGGGTTTACACAAAGGGTCATTTGTGCAATTTCATTGCAAATTGTGCATAAATATAATTGTAGGATGCAACACATAGCGGAACGTAATATGGCGTATACTAAACAATATAACACAGTGGGTCAATTAAGGTCATAATAAAGCGAATTATCATCTAGCATGTCAACCCTGATGGACCTACTACCCTGTTATACTCCTACTGTACATGAGCTATTGCTTAGTCTTAATCCTACAGTATAAACTCATTTCCATAGCATAAAATAAAAAAAATTAAAAAAAAGTAAAAAAAAAAAATGCAAAAAAATCCTGTCTCGTTCCAGGATATAAATAGAAATTTAAGCCTGGTGATATCTGCATGCGTGATTTGGAAACGCTTGCATTGCAAATTTGGTCTCATTATATGGTGTGAAATTTATCATTATTATAGAGGGAGAAGTAGAAACCTTATGTAGGGGCTTTTTTGACAGATTTAGGACACATAACATTTTTCACACAAAGGGCATTTATTAATTTTAAAGCAGCCGCCGTCGCTGCAGCCTGTGTTCTGGGAAATGAATGGTACAGAGCATTTCTGTGGATATTTCGAGCTCGTAGAGTCCCCCTTTCTTGTTTTAATCATTGTATCATGCCTGGAATTGTCACACACAGGGGATCATTCACGCTACACCAAGGGCTCTACTTTTTATGAACAATAAAGCCAGGAAACACCTTTGATATAGCGTTTGCCAAGTCACGAAATGCAGTTCATCTCGGTGTTTCAATGCAAAATACATTAAAGATGATCTGCTTCCAATAGCGTCTACAAATACAGACCGGAAATGTATGTCATATTATAGATACAATTGTATCAGGGTGAATGTAGGTAAACAAGACTATGCAAATGAAGACAATATTTACACGAGGTGTCCACTCCGGGCGTCTTCTGCTCGGATGTCGTCTTCCGGTAGCTACAGCTGTGTTGTTTATTCCCACAGCATATTGCTTACAGTGGATGGATCTGCTTACCTGGGGGACCTTGGCGCAGGGGTGGAGGAGAGGAGGAATTTGTCTCCTTATATCCGTGATGAGAGATTATGTACATACTACAATCCCTATGAATACATATATATCATTGCCCATAGACATAAGTAAACAGTACAACCCTGAGATTATTTTAGGCTCTGTTCACACTGCTGTCAGTGGCTTCATTGGCAGTTCTGGACCATAATATTGATTGCTAATTACCAAGCACAGAGCTGTCCATTGTATAGTGGCTGTGGTTGGTATTGCAGCTCATCCCTATTCATTTAATGGAGCTACAGTATGGCCATGTGACCAATGGTTGCTGACTTGAGAAAGGGAAGAGGAGCTCAATATCACAACAACCCCTTTAATGAGTAGAATAGGGCTGCAGGCAGGGCTACTCTTGCCGACACCACAGAAACCCTACAGACCCTATTGTAAGTCAATGTGGTCCATCAGACGCAGTTATAATATATCCTTTACAGCATCTGGCATTGTGTCATGGCTGCCGCTAGGAATGGAAACCACAATACAAATGTGAACAGAGTTTTAGAACATATTAGAAAATTACAGCTTGTACAGTAAATGTTATATTCATGGTTTCTTAGTATGGTATTTTAAAGCAGTTATGCCACAAAGATTATTTATTCTCTATTCAAAGGATAGAAGATACATTGCTGATCAATGGGAATCGAACCACTGAGACCCCACTGATCTTGGGAGTCCCCTTGGTAGTCAAGTGCTGTGCTTCGGCTATCTGAGACCCAAGTGATCTTGGGAGTCCTTTAGTTAGTCAAGTGCTAGGTGTGTCTGCATCGCTACCTTCACAATGGTAGTAAAGCACCAGAATCGGTTGGAATCTCAGTGGTTGGACACTCACTGATCAGCAATGTATTGAGTTTAAGGCTACAATTTAGGAGAGAAGATAAATTGTTGATTGGTGGCCCTTCTGCTGAGACCCAGACATATGCCCCACTCTAGAGATGAGCGAAGTATTCAAAAATTCGATTCAGCAACTTAGTCAGTTACAGCTAACACCCTGCTTCATAACCGATCGGGGGTTTTAACACCTTGGATGCAGCGGTCAAACATGCCGTGGGCGCTCGCGAAGGGGTTAAAGGGCTGTGACATCACAGGGCTGGTTGCTGATTGGCTGCACGCACTCTCCATTCCCAGAGTTCCTTGCCCCATGTCCTAACATGTACAGCAGCCATTTTGAACTAAATGCAATTCGTTACCACGAAGTGTGAGGAAATTCAGATTCGATGTGAATCAAATATTTCCTGAAATTCAGATCGAATTCCACTTCATCAGCTTCGATTCGCTCATCTCTAGCCCACTCTATTTCAATCCGAGGGCTAAGGATACTGTAGCTAAGAGCTTTACTTTGGCTATTTCCAGTGTTTCTATTGAAATGAATGGTGCAGGGGCACATCTATGTCCAGTGTTGCATTCTCAATAAGGGTAAAACACCATCGGTTCTCAGAATAACTGGGGGTCTCAGCGGTCAAACCATCACTGATCACCAATTTATCCTATGAGTAGAGGATAAATCATTTTCTTGACATAACCACCTACACTGAGTGTAGTCAACAACCACCATAATATTACAGAGCACATTACAGTGACAAACATCACACCTCTGTTATGTATGTTACTTTTGTAGATTTGGAGAAAAACAGCTTTGAAGTTTTATACAAATGAGGCATTTGGTGCACTGGGGGCGGACTTTCAGACATGAGAGCACTGCTCTTGCTGTTCAGGTAGGATGGGTGATGTCATAAGAGTGGGAGGATCAACTCTCACTGCACAGGGAGGAACATTCAGGAGATGGTAGGGATGTGAGTGGCAAGAGCAGTGCTCCAGTAGCTGAAGCCCCACCCCCAGTGCACCAACTGACTCATTTGCATAAAAATTCAAAGTTGTTTTTCTCCAACTCTACAAAATTGACATATATCTGTCACTGTATCTTGTTTACCACTGTAATGTGCTCTGTAATGTGGTGATATATGCACGGAGGAGGTGGTAGACTCCCTTTAAAGTAGTTGTCTGGACTACAAAATAAAAAAGAATTCTGGGTAAAAAGATGGAGCTTGCCTATCTCTATTATCTCTATAATGGAGTGTCTCTTACTATGGAGGACCTAACTCATCCATACACTACACGGACAGTCCATTGATTTTGAATGGGAATGGTGTAATTCTGCATTTAACCTTTGGTGGCGCTGTTGGGAAACTGAACACTTGTTGAAAAGTTCCTTCACAGATCACAACTGACCAATGTGGATCCCAGCCATAGGATCTCTGCGATCAGTTATGATTGGGGGACCCTTCTAACAAGAAAAGGGTCCAAAGCAGACAACCCCTTTAAAGAGTCATCTTGAAACCCCTTTAAGATCAACACAACAAAAACTGTAATTTCATTACTACTTTAAACAAAGATTAAGCTTAATCCCCCTCGGGGTCCTAGAATAATTTGCACTTTTCGTATCCGCGCGGTGTGCCGCTGCGTTGAGCACTATGGACTGTACATTGTCTTATCAAAATTATTTATGTTGTAAACACCTCAATCGATTCCAAACTTCTTCTATCTTCTTCTATCTTCCAGTCATGTCTGTACATTAGGAAACTCTCTCTTCCATCCCCCCTTCAGTAATGAAATCTGAAAGCTGCAGTTAACATTCAGCAATCTCATTACCCATTTACTATAAATCTTCCAAAGCATCACTGTGTTTTGACAGCTAACCACAAGAAGAGGAAGCAATAAGCATATCCAAGCAGTTTTTATGAATGCAAATTTCCTAAGAACGAAATGTAAATGATTCTGAAGCCCTTAAATATATACTGTATCGCAGCAGCTGGAAAGTGATATGTTCAGATCTCCCGTCAGGTGCTGAAGGCGATCCGCTCAATTTCCAATCACAATTACTGTTTGTGCTTCCAATATGGCAATGTTTGTGTACACAAATGACAAGAAAGCTGTATGTAAAGTCAGCCATCCCCAGGACTGTCGGATTAGTGGAGATAACCCTCTACTGGTGACCTCCATGGGGAATGTTTTACTCCAGAGGTAGTTACAGGTGCAATTATCTGTGTATGCTGACCCCGGGGGAAATCAAACCCAGCACCAAATCATACAGGTCCCATTAGTAAATACGAAGGAGAAATGTAATTAGTTGGGCCTTCCTATTGGATAGTCATTTAGATGACCCCAGGGGGGTACTAATAAGTACAAGGATATTTTTGACAAGTTTTTAGGGTTCAGCTCATCTTTAAATATTGTATCTAAGTCCCAGTGTGTGAATTGAATATTTCTTTGTAATGTATCTTTTTTGCCAGTACTTGAACACTACAAATTGTACAGTGCTGCGGAATATGTTGGCGCTATATAAATAAAATGTATTATTATTATATTATTATATGAGAATACATCAATGTACAACAGGAGATAGATAGATAGATAGATAGATAGATAGATAGATAGATAGACACATGGACAAAATTGTTGGTACCCCTCGTTTAATGAAAGCAAAACCCACAATGTAGTTTGGCAAATTCCAGTCTGGCTTTTTTATGATTTGTTGACAACTACATGTTGACAAGCCACAAAGCTTCTGGGAGAATGTCCTATGGACAGATGAGACAAAAATCGAAATTTTTGGCAAGGCACATCAGCTCTATGTTCACAGACGGAAAAATGAAGCATATCTTGAAAAGAACATTGTCCCTACTGTGAAACATGGAGGAGGCTCTGTTATGTTCTGGGGCTGCTTTGCTGCATCTGGCACGGGGTGTCTTGAATCTGTGCAGGGTACAATGAAATCTCAAGACTATCAAGGGATTCTAGAGAGAAATGTGCTGCCCAGTGTCAGAAAGCTTGGTCTCAGTCGCAGGTCATGGGTCTTGCAACAGGATAATGACCCAAAACACACAGCTAAAAACACCCAAGAATGGCTAAGAGGAAAACATTGGACTATTCTGAAGTGGCCTTCTATGAGCCCTGACCTAAATCCTATTGAACATCTTTGGAAGGAGCTGAAACATGCCGTCTGGAAAAGGCACCCTTCACACCCGAGACAACTGGAGCAGTTTGCTCATGAGGAGTGGTCAAAATACCTGTTGAGAGGTGCAGAAGTCTCATTGACAGTTACAGGAATCGTGTGATTGCAGGGATTGCCTCAAAAGGTTGTGCAACAAAATATTAAGTTAAGGGAACCATCATTTCTGTCCAGGCCTGTTTCATGAGTTTTCTTTTTTTAAAAATCCTGTTGAAGCCTGGTTGGAAAGCAATGTCTGACTTTCATTTGTTCATTTTCATAGAATTTTTATATATTATTACTTTTGTCAGATTCAAGTTATTTCTGTGACCATTGTAGGTTTTTCTTTCATTAAACGAGGGGTACCAACAATTTTGTCCACATGTGTAGATAGATAGATAAAACATATGAGATAGATGATAGATAAACAGATAGATAGACATATAGTAGACAAATAGGAAGTTAGATATGAAGTAGATAGATAAATAGATAGATAGATAGATAGATAGATAGATAGATAGACAGAATATATCAATGGTTGGATAATAGATAAGATAGGTGCAGATATAGAAAAGTCTAACATTACAAATAACACGTTATCTGTTATGCTGTGTCACAAGGGTGTTATATGGACTTTTTCAATAGATTTTATTGTTTTAAGTTGTCTTCGCTGACAAGATATCATTGTGCAGACTGTCATTCATGTAATGTTAAACATTGCTAAATCTGTACATACTTGATAAACATAGATAGTTGATACATAATCAATTAGATAGATGGATAGATAGACAAATAATAGATAGATAAATAGATACTAGATAGATAAATAGATAAATAGATAGTAGATAGATAGATAAGATAGATAGATAGTAGATAGATAAAGATAGATAGATAGATAGATAGATAGATAGATAGATAATTAGATTTCAGACTTCCTCTCAGTTCAGACACTGGGTGAGTCCTGTTTGTCCAGCACATGAAAAGCGAGTAGCCCCATAATGTGAACATGCCAAGAGATATTTTGTAAATGAGCATTCACATATTCCATAATTTCCTTGAAGACGCTTGAACTGTAAGTGTAATCATATCATGTTTGGGTCTTCACAGTTATATATCCACCAAGCATATGTCCACCAGCGAAGGGAAACACAACAATCTTGTTAGCTGCACAGCTGATTTATTGTATTCCATTTAGCCAGAACACCAGGGCTGGAAATGTGAAGTATCACTCGGTGAGTTTGGAAAATAGCCACTTATATGCAATTCAGCACTTGAAACAACACAATTTACAGGCGTCTCTCTTGAATTTACTTATAAATAACCTTCCCAGGGAGGTAGACCTCAGCGTTCACATATACCGGCTGCCAGGCTTCAGTACGGAAATCACAAACTTGTTTTTATCTTAATAGCATCTGGCCAAGGAGTTTTTGCTTTTTGTGCTTTTATTTATTTGTTTTTGCAACTGCAGAAAATTAGCTGAAAACAAATAATTCTGTAAACCAAGATAAATCTCATACATATATCTATAATCTAATAGAATAATATATACCTTTCAGGCTCTGTATGTATTTTTATATCTGTCTATCTATATCTATCTATCTATGTATCTATATATCTTTGTATCTATCTATCTGTTAGTATCTATCTATTTAGCCATCTATTATCTATCTATTTATCTTTTGATCTATCCACCTATTTTTCCATGTATTTATTACCTATGTGTCTATTTACCTCTTATCTATCTATTAATCTATCTATTGATTATCTACCAATATATCTACATATCTGTCTATATAATCTGTCTGTATAACCTACATTATTATACACTATGTTTCTACCTATCTTTACTCTATCTATCAATCTATCTGTGTGTTACTATCTATCTGTTATCTATCTCATATCTATCTATCTATCTGATCTATCTATTTGTTATCTATCTATCTGATCTATGTATGATCTGACTGACTTATCCATATCTTTCGATTTTTCTATCTTTACATCTGTCTGTACACTGCAGGCAAAATATGCAGCAGTAAAACCTTTTCATGTTTCATACATGATGAACTCCAGCCAAAACAACATAAGTTGCTTCTATCTGTAGATGTCTGTGAGCCATCTATCATTGTTACACCGCTGGTCTTATTAATAACAGCTCTGAGCACAAGTTCTGCCCATAACATTGTATAATTTATTGCTGCAGCCTGTAATTCATCTCACTGGGTTTTATTTCTTATGAAATCTGGGGCTACCATACATGAATATAACATCACCTCAAGATGAAATGGTAGAAAAATAAACGTATATATAAAGAGCTATATAAAGGAAGACAATAAAAAAACTCAACAATATTATCTCCTAGTGACATCACAAGAATTTCACACCATGACATATTTGGTTGTTGGTCTTGTTCATACTTTGTGTTCATCCCCAGAGTCCCCTATGCACAGTCATACAGGGAAGTCACAATGTAGGACCGCCCACTGGACTCCTAGACCCTACAAAACTACATATCAATCTGCTGCACTCCTCCTGCTCTATAGCGCAATGCCTGCAGACACCATGTTGAACACGACAGGTTGCCTTTAAAACTCCTTCAAGGCTAGGCCATTTTTCCTTTAGCATTTCCATTTTTTCCTCCCCATTTTTCAATTTTAAAAACTTTTTTATTTTTTTGGATAACACAGCCATATGAGGGTTTATTCTTTGCGGCACAAATTGTACTTTATAATGACACCATTTCATATTCCATAAAGTGTAGTGAGAAGCTGGAAAAAAATTCAGAATGGGGTATAACATAAAAAAACTACAAAAAAAAACCCAGTTGCACCATTTTCTTATGGGTTTTGTTTATATAGTGTCCAATGTGCATTAAAAACGACATGTTAGCATTATTCTGTGGATTATTACACCCATGTCAATACCAAAATTCTATAGTTTTTGCTGTTAAAAAGACATAAAACTTTGAAAAGAAAAATGTATATGCATTGCCATATTGTAACACTTGTAACTGTTTATATTTCGGTATGGTGCTGAGCAAGGGGGTCTTTTTTTATTTTTTGCTGGGAAATTGAAGCTTTTACTGATATTATTTTGTAGAATTTCAGAAGTTTTGAACACTTTTAAAAAAAATTTTTTTTGGGAGGTGAAGTGGCAAAAAAACTGTGATTTGGGCATTTTGAATTCTTTTCCCTTTATATTGTTCACAATATGGGATGAATATTTTTTATATTTTAATAATACAGGCATTTTTGATTAAAGGAATACCTAATGTATTTATTTTTGTTTATTTTTATGTGTATAAAAGGTAAAGGTGATGACTTAAATTTTTACATATTTTTAAAAATGTCTTCAACTTTTTTTTTAACCCACCTAAAAGGATCATTGGATCCCTTACAAGTATCATACACTGCAATACTACAATAGACTGCAATACTACAATACTGAATTATGTGATGAAATAACTACATTACTATTGAGCCCTGCTACAAGCAGAGCTCAATAGTAATATTGGTATGGCAGGTCTGGGAGCCTGAAGAAGGTTCCTGGCTGCCATAGCAAAGGGATGACTCCCTTTAGGAAACCTGTAGGGAAGCCGTTCCATTACTTAGAATGTGTCCAATCATGGACCCGGGTGTCTGAAGGAGTTAAATAATAAAATGCTGTCTGCCATCATTAATCACTAGGAGGCGCCTGATAGATAGGCAACCCATGGTAATCCAGTAGGCAGTGAAAAATAATTTTGATGTTTTGGTAAACATTTTAATCCACTATTTTTGAGTTCGAAAAATCCAAGATGCCTGACAGACCCCACAGCCAATGTGAACCGAGCCTTAATAAAGCAATATTTCTAATTTTAGATTTTATTATGAAAACAACAATAACACAACTGCTATAAAAGAAGATGTGTAAAGTAAACATTATGCCTCCCCAGCAAATCTGCTCCCCTAGGCCCGAGCCATCACATTGCTTTACATCTTTGTAGTGTCACAACTGAACAATTTACTCGATCACCCAGAGTCTCCCTGCAATCTTAGAGACACAATTCTGCCATGAAATTAACAAACCGCATTAAATGCATCCAACCCTAAGGGTTTTATTTACAAAAATGCTAATTGTAGTGATTTAAAAGCTGTGAGGTTCACTTTGTGCAAATCTACATAATGCCTTTTGCGTACAAAAGTAGCACATTACGCTTCAGTAAACCTACCAGTTAGTAAATCTCTCTCCATAGGAATATTAAGGCATCTAAAGTTACCGGAGATGGATCTTAGTAGATGTGTAATTGGAAAAAGGGGAAAAAATACAATTTATTTTTTTTTTTAAACTCAACACCTTTACAAAAAGTTTTCTCTGTAGTTCAATCTAAAAATTAAATTATCACAATTACAACTTCTCATAAATATAATGATGGAAAGATGACTGATTGTACATCAAATTGAAATATTCCTGCCTAAACAACATAATTAACTCTTAATTAACTTTTTTTTTTTTTTACCTCCCAAGAAATTCAATACATCTGATCTTTGGGTTTATGCTAATACAGTGTTCATTAAAATGATAGTTAAAACTCATTAACATGCACGCTGAGAGGTAACGGCTTCATTACCGTAAAATCTTATAAAACAAAAAAATTGTAGTATTATCATTTAAGTGCTTCCAAAATGGAATACATTTGCATGGTGATCAGATTTACAGGGATGGGTAATCTATAATGAGAAAGCATTGTAATTAAAAATAAATTTACCATAAATAATTTCCGTGTCATTGATATCAGTTTATTATTTTCAAGTTTGGTACCCTATTCCCAGAGCAAAAATTGGGGGAGTGTCTGTTGTCTTAATGGCGTCCTGTCCCATCTGGCTTGCCAGAACTGTAGGCAAGGCAGCGACTGGAGGATATTAGCATGTTGTGCATAACACGCCCCCTTAATGTTTTGCAAACATTCTATTTGGCAGACATCCAGCACTGTTGCCATGGTAACTACAGTCAGGCAGGCATAGCACAACATGCAGTGAAGTGATATACTGTCTGTGATATCAACAATGTTGCACTTCACACGAGACTTGCATTAAAAAACATAGAGTAAATATGAGCCCTTGACTCACCTTGTTTAATGAAGTTATTGAAAATTTTGCAACAAGTTCTGTGTATACAGTTCAGGAAGCTGCCATACTACTTCCTGTTCCCATAACGGCGATCACATGATCAGTGGGTGATCGACAACTGCAGGGTGTTATCAAACTCTGCAGTGAGTTTCTGTAAACTGTATTCCCCTTGTAACTGGAGCTAATATGTCTGCCCCATAGAAAAAAATTAGCAATAAAAATAATGGAAGAGTGAAGAAATCACTCTTAAAAATCACTCAATAAAAACAATGTAATGTTAAAATGCCCCACAAAAGTGTTTTTTAATCTTATGGAAGAGTACCATAAAATAAAAACAAATAAAGGCAAAAACATTTTAAAAAAGAATGCCCGTACCACTAGCCCATATTGCAGATTCTATCTCAGCCCCCAACTACACTAAACTGTAGGTCCACTATATAAAAACAATCGTAATGGAAAGTGGAAACTATTTCAAAATTTGCTATGTAAAAAAGAATTTAAAAAAAAATGAAAAACTGATACATTTTATTTTTGTATTTATATTAAAAAATAAAAAAATTAAATAAAAATGATATAAAAATTAAGCTCTATAAATAACAGATAAAATACTCAATTTTTTGTATACTTTTAGAAAAATTGAATAAAAATTAAAACGCATAATGAGATTAATTTGAGATTTAAATTTCTAAGTTCCAACCCCAAGAATGCCCCCAAAACATCCACTTTTGGGAACAAGTTGCATAAACTCGGTCCTTTTGTTGTCTAGTTTGCAGGACTGTGATAGTTCAACCAAAAATGGGACTGTTAGAACTTAGGGAAGTGCCCAGCAGGGGGCAAGAATACAACTTGATTCAGAAGACTACCAGTTTGGAATCACATATATGAAGCTATATATATATATATATGTAGTTAGCTAATGGTATCAATTTTTATACATGTTCAATGGTCACCAGGTCATTATGTATAGGTCATGGGTCCTTGTAAAATTTTGGCTTTATGTATGTACTATGTAGAATTATTACAAGAGGAAGCATCTATTATGTGGTAATAAAAGTGGGCATGTCAGCTCAAAATTTTACAACATACAAGTATAACGCGATATTTTAAGAAATATGACGTAACAGGATATAACTCTGTTCATGGAGCTTGATATATGAAATTCAATGGGAATCTCTAAGCATGGGCAGGGTCTTCTCAGAAGAGGAAAATGGAGACAAATGTCATCAAATAATTGGCGTCCAAGATGTCTCTGGATGGTTACTCAATGTAGTAACGTCTGTATGTAACAACAAAGCAATGAGGATACATTGGGATAACTTTAATGTCATGTACTGATACAGATTTTTTCAAATAATTTTTTTTAATAAACTGTTCATTTGATTATTTTTATTATTATTATTTTTTTTTTCCACATGTATGAATATTTCATGGGTGGGCTCCTGCTCGGTATAATGTGTGTGTTATACAGCAGACATGGAGGGGCAGCTCATCAGAATTACTCGTGAACAGACCTGATTAGAGCACAATATCAAACATCTAAACAACATGTCTGCATCCATCCCCCGCAGAGCATAGTTAGCACAGACAGGAACCTGTCCAACCCCTGATGTCTTTAATTGACCCCGCAGAGAGTGCTGTTCAAGCAGTGTTAATGGTTCCTGCTGTCTGCTAACACATGCTAAGCCTGCACAATGCTGGACCTTCAACTTCAAGATCTAATAAGCAAATATAATCTTGTCTCAGCAGGAGTTTTAGCAAGTGCCCAGGACTTTCCTAAAAGCAGCAATGTCAACAAGCACTGAAAAATTTGCTATACGCATTAGCGTAAAAATGTGCAAAGGACGACTTTTTGGATTACTATTTCATTTGCCAAGAATATCTGGATACAAAACATCTCTCTTTTGTTTGTGCAATATTACTTCCCTGTATATGGATATACAAAACTTTAAATGGAATGTGTCACCAATGTGTCCAAACCAAGTTTTTATGTGAAACATATTTTTAAAGAATTTTTGATTATTTTATTTTTAATTTTCCATGTCATTTTCTAAATATAAAAAATTACCAAACCCTGCAATTTTCACTCTGGCCATTGAGTCTAAGGCTTCATGCAAGTCTGAGCGTGCCATCCGAGGGGGCGTCCGATGATTCTTTTTGATGATTATAGAACAGGTTCTATCCTGCTCTTTTTCATCGGAACAGAATGGATCAGAAGCCCCCTAGAGGTAAGTGCTTAATGAAACTTGGATGTCACTGCGAGTATCATCTGAATGCATTCCGCTGCAATCTCGGCCCTAATTGGATGCACACTCGGTTGTGTGCATGGGGTCTAATAGTAGACTGACACTTGTCTGTTCTACAGGGATTTTCATTGCAGCAGTGATGTCATTGACATCACAAACAAGACAAACAGGATCACAATAGAAGATAACACTGAAAGTAAAAACAAGTTAGATAGAAGTGACAGATTTCACTGGTAAATAAATAAATGCAAAATTGGTGATACATTCCTTTCTCTAATAGCTCCATTATAATAATTTTCCTTACTGACATTGTCTAATACAGTATAATTCGACTTGCAATTTACAACCTTATTAGACTAGGGTGCAGAGTTTCAGAAATATCCTGGTCTTCACCCTTAACATTTGCAAGGGGTATGGACTTTACTGCTGGAAGATTTCCAGCTCTTTGTCCCCAGAATAATCATATATTGGCTTCTTTAGTACTACAGCAGTACTACCATAGTCACAAATGGAGCCAAGGATAGTCAAGAGAAGACAAGTCAGGATGCAACAGGCCAAAGAATAAAACAGGAGCATAGTCAGGAATGGAAGTTAGAGTCAAAGCCTGGAGAAGAACAATAAGTACCAGGCAAGCAGTCCTAGGATTAGAGGCAAAATCCAGGAGCAAGGTCAGGGACAATAAGGAGGTAAAAAAAAAAAAAAAAACTGGAATATTAGCACAAGGAAAGAGAGTCTCAGTCAGCAGGCAAGACACAGCAGGATGGTTCCACTTTAAAGGGAGTCTAATACCAGAAATCAGCATATCAACCCAGCCCCGTAAATAGGTTAGGGTCACCTAAATCAAACAGTGTTTTTCCTTGTGAATGTGTGCCTCCATTTGTCAATATGCAAATGGGCTCTTTGGAGCAATAAGGGCGTTGCCATTGCTCGAAAGAGTTATTTGTCTACTCCCTCCTTGCTACAAAGAGCCATCTGCAAATTGACAAATGGAGGCACCAAATCACAAGAAAAAAATCACTGCTTGATTTAGGTAACCCTAACCTATCTATCTGTGGGGTAGAAAAAGTAGAGAAAAAAACTGGGATATTATGGTTGAGCGCTGCAAGTAAGGGTATATCAATACAATATTTGCAAAGAGAATGTTCCCCTCCTGCCCTGGACTCTGCTATACTTTATGGCCTGATGAAGACGCTAGTACAGCGTCGAAACGCGTAGCCTATTGTTGTACGTCCAATGTGGAACCAATAAAAGGTGTGTTTTTATTCATAAAACATTCTCTTTGCAAATATTTTATTGATATACCCTTACGTGCAGCGCTCAACCATAATGTCCCAGTTTTTTTCTCTACTTTTTTCTGTATTACGTTACCACCAAACTAGTTTTGGATGGTCACTGGGTAAGAGCAGCAGCAAGCCTTATCTGAACAGCTTAGTACTGTTCTATTACCTTACTAACCCACCATTACTCTGTTACGGGGGCGCCAGGATCTACTTTTTTTTCTCTATTACAAATTATCTGTGGGGCTGGGTTGATATACTAGATTCTGGTGACAATCTCCCTTTAAATAGGCGCCCGGGCGCCCGGGAAGATGGATTCCTCAGCTGAGGAGGGTTGAGGTGAGAAACAAATTGGATACACTGAGTCTTCCACAGAGAAATGCTTCCTGCAGCAGTTCTCCACTCCATCTTATTTTTAGAGATCTTGAAATAATCTGCGTCATCCTAACAGGGTACTTGAAAATGATCTTTCTAAGCCAGACAACCCTTTTAGCCTATGCCCTATGCTACTATCAATGTATGCATGAACATTTAGCACGCTACATATTTTATACGCCATTGTTGGATTTTTTGACATTTTACCAGTGTAAGTAATAAAAAGCGAATTCAATATCTTGTTTTCATCAGCTTTATTAACTAACAATCACAGTGGTATTTAGCCTTCCCCAGGTGGCGCCAGCATGATACCAATTTTACACGCTTCCTCGGCACCATCTCAAGAAAATGGGATGTCCACCTTGGTATTTCTAAGAGTTTCCAGTGGAGCGCCTATGGTTTTAATGCTCACTGTGATACTAAATGCTAAATTAATATACTTGATGATTGTCTTACGTTCAGCCTTCAAATCAGCTTACTTGGTTTGTTGGAGATGCACACATCCCAAATTCACCTGCAAGTGATCACCGGGGACCTGGCGTGCTGTTTGCTTTTCATTACATTCTCCGCAGGAAGTGAATGTATTCATCATACAATACAATTTTACATCATTACGAGAGATATTCATTAAACAGACCGGCAATAAAATGAGTACAGTACTCCCATTACTGGACATTAAACAGTGGGAACATCTGATTGCAAAAGCAATTTTTTTTTTTTTTGCTAGCTTCTATGTTATTATACTTAGTGGAGAATTTCTATACAAAACATCTGACTGAATAGAATTTACCTGCACACTTATATGCCAGAAGCTTTGGTCTGAGCATTCCCTGTACTTGGATGTAGATTTTTATGTTAAAATAAGCGATCACTGCCTTTGCTTGAACAACCAGCAATATCATAGTGGAATATCAATGAGTGAGGCTTATATATATATATATATATATATATATATATACAGTATATGGCTAGCCACACTGTCACATACAAAAGGGTGCACATCCAAAGATCCAAGGCAGGAACCTATCCACAGTAAAATCCAAAAAAATGGCAGCACTCCACAGGTTGAAAAAAGTAGAGAAATAAAACTTTATTCACCCATCTGTGTTTCAGCTCTTCCACGGAGTCTTTTTTCAAGCATATTTTTTCAGGCTTTAAAAAGACGCTATGGAAAGACTGAAACATTGTACAGATGGATGAATAAAGTTATATTTCTCACTTTTTTTCAATCTGTGGAGTGCTGCCATTGTGATTTTATATACAGTATATTGACAGCCTTCTGGGTATACACACAGATATAGAGAGCTGTCAATCATCCTGTGTGGGCAGAGTTATCAGGACTCTCACAGTCTCTCCTAGGAGTCCTGCCAGGAATTACTCCTCTTTTTACTCAGAAATCCTGCTCCAAATCATGTACTCCTATATATCACACCATACAGGGCAGCAAAAATCATGTAACACGTTTGCTTAAAATTCTTGGGGCTTCATTTGTAATTTAAAACTTGCAGTCCGATCACAAATAACACAGTGTGATATTAAAAAGAGAAGTGCTCTCAGCTTTCTTATGTTTGACAAAATCTGACATTTTTTATTTGCATGAGTGTGCAGTTAGCCAAATAGGTACACCGAAAGTCTAAAATGCTACAATAGAGAACTATCGTAGCTCCCACTGGTCTAATAGAGCTATTCTGGTGCTTTTACTTATGCAATTGCTGGACCATCAGGACTAAGCTGGACCTACAACAGCTACAGAACTCCTCCCCATATAGATTGTAAGCTCTTGTGAGCAGGACCCTCACTCCTATTTAGTGAACTGATTTATTACACTGTAATGTCTCATTTGGTCTGTACATGAACCCTATGAGTTGTAAAGTGTTGGCGCCCTATAAATAAAATGTATTATTTATTATAGAGCACACGCATGCTTAGCTCTGCCGAGTGTGCTTCTTTTTTCAATTTGAAAAAAAAGTAGTAAGTCGCGGCCAGACACCTTGAGCTATGGTTTATCTCCCCTGAAAACAAAAGGATCGGGAATCAAAACCAATCCTCCTTTTCTCTGACATCTGCCATTGGAGGAGAGTTGGTGGACCCCATACACATTACATGGTCATTGGTCCCGCTGATATGGATCAATAGCCAGCCCAAGTGGACGGTAACTGTAATGGCCCATTCCAATACAAGCCAAATAAATGTCTATGTAAATATGTAATATCTGGGTAGACACACTCAGTACCCCATGAATCCATGGTATGACTGGGTGGTGAGAATAGGTGCAACAATGAATTTGGGAAAGTAGGTATGGAAAAACAAGCTGTAAATTCTCCGATCCCTGATAGTTAATGGTTTGGTGATGCTAACCAGCCCCAGCAGGGGTCCTCATTTTAATCTTTGCTTTAGGACCCTCTCACCTCTACATTTGGCTCTGGTTAGAGCCACCATCAGTATATTGTATGTTAAAAGGCAGCGAATCCCGGTTGTATCATAATCCAAGCTTATTGCTCCACAACTTAACCTTCCATTAACCTAAATAGAAACATAATTTAGGTGATTAAAATCTCTGCTTTCAGAAGGTGAACGGGTCACATTGGGTTTATGTTCAAAGCTACATAGCCGGAAAATCTACCCATACTGGAAAATCCAAGTGACACAATCTGCATGAAGATCTGGGTCTCTCTATACAGTCATTGTGGAGATAATGAATACATTCTTCAAGACCATAGGAAACCTATAAAGAAGGAGAAGACCCTTAAGAAGATACAAGCGTTTTCTCCAAGAAGTAGTATCTAATCTTTTTTATGTTACCGAGCAATTAATTATACGGCTCACGGCTAATTTTCTGCTACATAATTTTGCTACCTATGACAGCTACATAATTGGAAGAACACATTTCTTATTAACATGGAAGTCTTAAGAAGTAGCATCAATAATTCTGTGCCAGTCTATACGGAACTTGGTTAATTAATAGTGAACTGTTTATCCAGTAAAAGCTTCAGACTGGCTAGTAATGAATTCTTTACTTTAGTGGTGCTGGTCTAGAACAAATTACATCCAAAGGTAACAACTTAGTTCCGACTCATTAATCATAACATGTCATGTTCTGCTACTTTGCTCTTTTTAATGCCATTGTTTCATTTTCTTGAAGCGTTTCACCCTGATTTTACACTTGCATGGAGGTGGCGTCTATGAAATCAATTAATCCGAGCAGAAGTGTGCAAGATAATGAGGATTTTTGTCATCGGTTTGTCTACGTGGGCCGAGGTCCAAATAGTGGTCACTACTGGGCAAACCGACTCATACTAAGCCGAGTTCACCCCAAATATTCCAAATTGTTTGTTCTTTTTACAAAAAAATGAACAAATGGAGATTTTTCTCAGGGGAACTAAAATGGCCACTGCATTATAGTCTGGAGTCTCTTTAGACCCCAGAGTATAATCCGAAGGTGAAAAGAATAAGAAACATTAATTCTAACCTTCCCTCACCTCTTTTGGGCCTCCTTGCCGTGTCTGGCACTCTCCTGGTGACGTCATGCACTCGGGGTCACCGCTGAGGTCTGTGATTGGGCCATTAGCGTTTACATGGGCATGCCCAGTGTGATGACATCATGACGCTTGGCATGCCCATGTCACTAATGAGGCCCAATCACAGGCCTCAGCGGTGATCCTGCGTGCATGAGGTCACTGAGGAAGCTAAGAGAGATCGCCGGAGACCAAAAAGAGGTGAGGATAGGTGAGAATGAATGATTTTAATGTTTTCCCCTCCCCTGGGTCTCCACCTATTATACGCGGGTCTACTAGCAGAATTTTTCAGCTAGGAGAACAAAGAAGCATCCTGCCCTATGTTCAAGCGGATTCCACCTATAAGGCCCATAGAGATAAATAGGAAGGCGACCATAAACTTGCAATTTCCTAGAAAAAACAGAAGATTGCTAGCAGACAAAAACCACATGGTCTAGCTAGTGAATTATTTCAATACCACCAGATGACTTTCCTCAACAGATGGTGTCAGGGAAAGAAGGAATGGGCATGTTGAATTGAAGCATCCGATTCTTTGGCTTAGGTGAGGTGTCTGATAACAACGTATTCTTCTTGCCCCATTTAGAACATATGCATGCTCGGCCAAGTATTCATGTGTGTAGGAGAGTCATGAAAAACAGGCTTTGGTAGCCTGCTATCTGACATGTATGACCAGCTTTAATATGGAATATACTTAAACCTCACATACAAGTGTTGAATTCTTCAATAAGTGCCTAATATGAAAGGTAGTTTTCATAAGCACCAGATGCAGGGGGAATAGTTGTGATGGGGAATGAAAGAACCTGAGCCCGGGGTGATGGTTTAAATGAAGTTGCCAACAATCCAGTCTGCCTTGGCTCGGGTTTGTAGATATGGAGCTGGAGAAGAAGGCTGAATCTTTTTCCTGGGTGAAGATAACCTAGGATTGGTCCAACTATGGTCTATATGATGCGATTAATGTACATTGTCTTCTGGAATGAGTTCAGCTATACTGCATATGTGTATGGAGTCATCAAGTTACAGATGTGATCTTCTTCCCTTTCCTCTTGGCTGCACACGTCCACCAATATGGCTCATGAGATGACCAACATTTTAAAAACAACACAATATCGCAAAACTCAGGTTATTTTTGTCCTAAATGGGTTTATGTGTAGTCATCCAGTGGTTATGATGTCTACTGCAAGGTTTTACTAGCATGTTGAGTTACAGTATTGAACTGGTTTCATGAGAAATTGGAGCCCTTAACCCAAATCAATCCCATTTTTATGTTGGCTAAGTTACTTCTGGGATTGTCCTTCAACGCTCTATATGGTACATTAGCTATCTGGCTCCTGAAATTGGACCAGCAATGCTATATATGGAGTCAGTAAGGTTAGTTGGATAACTGGCTTCTGAAATTAGTCCAGAAATGCTCTCAATGGAGCCAGGAAGAATTTTCTAGTTTCCGTAGCGATGTATGACTATTGTGTATATTTATCCTTCCTATCCAGTCCTTGCACCATTGACAGATACTATAGTACAGCTTTAGACTGACAACATAAGAACAAGGACACAGATACAAGTGTATCAATTCAATTACAAAGACAAAACAATAAATGTAAAAACCCTATAACAGATTGGCCAGAAATCCCGTACATTAACAACATGTCTAGTCTCTATGGAGTGCGGCACATGTGCCAGGCCAAGTAGCGTGAAGTCATATTTATTTATTTTTAATGTGATGTTTCAGACTGAAAACATTTGTGCCAGCTTATGATCTTAAGGAACATCTGTCACCTACATGCCGTAATGAGATTCATTTTGTGTGATGCAACCCCATTTAGAAGAGACAGGGCGACTGATTCTCTCCTACTGAAGTCTAGAATTTCATAAGGTCCTAAAGAAAAGATGTTGTATTTGAAGGGATCTTCATTCATCTCAAAGATTCTTATTTTCATGAGGTTCTGAAATGGTAAACTTCCATCGAAAAGAATGGAAATCGCAAGTACTCATCGATTTAGTACACCAAAATCTTTGTATGATTATTCCGACTTTGTGTGGATCCCAACTCATGAACCCCGATAATAAGAGTGACCGTCATACCATAGATATTGTAACTCTACACTGGACACTAGTGAATTAGCAACAAAAACTGCTCAACCAGCTTTAGAGTTGGATCTATAAAGATATAAAACTGATTTAAAGGGGCGCTCAGGTTTAGATGACCCTTTATGTTGTGCAAATGTGGGCTAATAGAGCAAGGAGATGAAGACCCTGGACTAGGTCTTCATCTATTAACCAGAAGAGGAAGCAGCTACAAAGAGCATGTCACCCTGGCGGACCCGATGGGGATGATTTATTATGCCTTGGTTGCCGGTTTTCTGGGATCCAAAGCATGAAAAATTGCAATTTTTGTTGCACATGCATGAATTTTTATACAAAAATTTCAACTTTTACACTTTTCAAAAAAAGTGGACGGGATGGGGTAGGAATCTAGGCTGGCTGGGAAGCCGCAGCCTGTCGATTTACGATAATAAATGAGTTATACTAGAAATCTATGCCAGTCCCTGATTGGCACAAATTTCCTTTCTGGTGCACAGGACCACTCAGTGGCGCACCAAAATTATTGGTGGTGCACTTTGCGCACCTGTACAAGTGGATTAAGACCGAGGCAGTTATATGGAGATGCAATACATGGACAACTCAATGATTTCAATATACACCATGAGATGTTTTATTTACCCAGTGGGGGCGCTGTAGAAATTCTGCACACCTGCTGTGTTCCTCCACAGATTACAGCGGGTTGCTGGGGGTCCGCATTTCCAAACATCCTGTAATTAACTTATCATCAGGGGACCCCTTTAACAAGAATGTATAGTCTAAAATTAAGAACCCCAGCTTCTTCTGTCCAGTAAAGGTAAGGGCACAGACACATTCTACACATTTCATGGATAATTTTAGTATAACAAAGAGTAAATAATGTAATAGACACTTCATTCACTGCATGACTCTCCCCTATTATATATGACTGCTTATACAAAGGAGGAATATGCTGCATGCTGAGATATAATAAGATCTGGATGTTTTCTGTTACTATATAAAGCTTCTATAGAACAAAGCTACCTGGCTGGAAGCCCAACAGTAGGACATATATCTGGAAGGACTTCTACAGCTCAAGCCTCATAGAAAACCTCCAGGTGGCCTTTGCAGATCTTTATAATGTTAATTTTGTAACTGCGGAAGCGCAAACATTTAGTAATATCTGATATAATATGTATAATAGTCGAGAATGAATTACAAAGATGATAGATAGATAGATAGATAGATAGATAGATAGATAGACAATTAGCTAGAAAGATAGATATTGCATAGAAATCTATCATAGATAGATACTAGAATAGATAGATAGATACTAGATGAATAAATAAATAGATATTGTATACTCGTGAAAAGTCTCAGTTTTTTGCACAAGTCAACCACATCTCCAAAATGCACTGGTGGTGTGGCTGACTCCATTTTGGTCTTGAACACCACCCATCAGCCCACGCCAGATTTTCATTACAGCATAATATGGGTGAACTACACTACCCCTTAATGCACTCCAGAGAGAGGAGACTATTGGCAGTGAATACTAAGCATAATAGGGCTGAGTTCAGTCAGTATAGGTTCAGTAGGGTGTAGGGTTCCACTTAAAGAGGTTACCTTGTTGTTGCAGATGGGCTTATACAATTTGATCCAAATGTTAACCAAGAACCTCATGTTCATGTCTTTTACTATATAGCAGGTATTAGCAGTAATGCTCTTGTTCTAGCAGAATGCAACTTTTTGTATTTGTATATCTATCACCTATTGTATCCGGTGTATGCATCGCCCCCCTCTGGCCTCGTGCCTTAATAACACAATATATCAGTTTTGCTGGGAGTTTTCCTTTAAGATATAAATGAACTCACTTTCCAGTACTTCATCTCCTGCTACATACACTACACTTACAGATAATCTTTTAGAAATCCTATTATATATGTATAATTGATGGCGCCATTATCTAAGCGTATTCTCTCCGATATATTTCATACAAATAAGAGAATATTTTCTTTTCTGATCAGTCGATATTGACAATGCAGAGTAGATTGGGATGGGTTAGCATGCATGAGAAATGAGTTTACTGAGATGACTGTATGCGGCTATCATTTAGAGATGGCCGACTCTTCCTTCCCTTGAGGCAATGCATCTAAGTGATCCGAGGGATTAATGAATTCTCATTACACTGGAAAGTATAATCTGGTCTACACTCAGGATCTTAACCTTTCATCAGATCAGTGCGGGACACTTAGCCAAAGGACCCGAGAAAGAGGAAGACCCGAGATAAATTCACATAGAAATTCAAGGGTTAGGAAAATGGCGAGAGATTCTTGAATGACAATTCGCACATGCTGACACTGCATTACTGCAGATTATCTCTTAGCAACAAAGGGATCGCAGGCGATTATACACACACAAATATAATGTATTGCTGTTCTCTGGGAAGTCATAAAGGAGATTAGTCGTATCAAATGGAAATAGGTTTAGATGAGAAAATAAGGCAGGTATTTGTAATAGGACCTACAAGAGACGTGCACCATATGCCACCAATATCTGCATATCAAAAGTCTATAATATGGGAAAAATTCAAGGGAATGAATTTTTTTTTTGTAAAAGGTTTATATCTCATTATTCCACCAAGGCATACAGAAAATCCTATAAGTCAGCAGCTCAGTTTAACCAGGATTCCTGCTAATATTCCAAGATTTCTAAACATGCCCTAGTGTCTATCCATACTTTTTCACATCTTGTTAAAGAGGTTTTCCAGGGTTTATATATTGATGGCCTACCCTTAGGTGACCGTGGGGGTCAGACATGATGACCCCCTGCTGAACAGCTGTTTGAAGAGGCCGCGAGATGACATCAAGTTCATTGGTCACTTGGTTAAAGCAGCAATTTAGTCCTATTCAAGTGAATGGGGCCGAGCTGCAATACTAAGCACAGTCCTACGATCCCCACAGTCCCTACGATATGTACCCGGCTGTGTTTGGTTTTCAGTGAAAAGGTTATATCGCTCACTGGAAAGCTGCGGCCTCTTCAACTAGCTGAACTCTTGGATCCCCTTAAAGATTGGTCATCAAAATATTAGTCCTGGAAACCCCCTTTAAGGACTCTAATTTTTCACTGAACAAAGTCAATACAATATTGCAACTTGCTAGCAAAACCCAAAACAGGCTGCAATGTACATCACGACCACAGGGTGGCCTCATATAGACATATAGCATAAGTGAATCATGTTATTCCAAGTTGGTCATCTCATGCCACACATCTTGGGGTATACCGAGTCAAGAGTAGGAATGGGCAAACCAGTTCATAATAAACCAGGTTCAATGTGAGTTTTCCAAACATTTTGGGTTTGGCTGAAACAAAATCTTTGGGGGGGGGAGGTTGTCAACCACGAGCCACTTTCAACCTCCTGAATGATGTTGGTGGCTTCAGAGGACGACTGTGACCTGTGATTCGGCCACAGAGGTCACGTGTAGCACTTTGATGTCACAATGCTTGTGTCTAAGCATCTCCAGATTATAATAATAGCAGTTCCAATATGGACAGAACAAGTTTGGCCCAAAGTAAAACTGTTGGATCACAAATATTTGCAAAATAAATCTCGCAAGGTTCACCCAACACTAGTCAAGAGGAAAGATAAGGAAAGACACATGTGTATTCTTCACTGATACCCTTAGAAGTGACAATATTTTCCCCTGTGCATTGGATTTCTTTATGGTCTGCCTCCAATCCATCATAATCCACACTATATAATGTCCATTTATTTGCATGTATTGGCTCGCCACCATGTTTCCAAATAAATTCCTTCAGAAATAGCAGTCACTCAAATCCCATGATATGTTCATTTGTCTCCAATAATCTCCACAATACCTTTGTTTCCATGACCTTTACTGACCGTGTTCTAATCTTAACTAGCCTATACCGAACATGCACATTGATCTGTGGACAATAGGAGCGTTATAGGGAATCAATATATCATTCTTTCAGTAATGAGCTAGACTTTTGCTGACTTTACTTCCAATTTTTTCACCAGATCAATATCCTTGAATCGATCTATTGTAAATTGTGCTTCAATTAGTTTCTGTCTCCAAACATGTTAATGAGATAAAACAGAGCAAGGATCTTCATAGATATATTCAACGCAACTGGACAAGAAATCATCGCCGAAGGCTGGAAGAAAAAGACATTGGAAAGCAAAATATACCACCAAATGTATCGGCCTATTGCAATGGTCATACATGATCCAAGGTCTTCAGGACATGGCAAGATAATGCCCAGGAACATAGAATTTCTGGAGAAGGTTATGAAACTGCTGCCATATGGGTTAGGACATCTTGGAAAGATAATTCATCTGAATACCAGAACTGCATTCGGAAGATCACCAAAAGTCTAGACATCATCTGAACCCAAAAGATTTAGTACAAAGCCAATCCATAGTCTCCATCAGTCAGCAGATGTGGTAGAAAAAAAATACTAGGAGCAATTTATCCAAGTGGACCTTCCATGTCGTCTGACATGTGCCATGTTATATACCTGAATTCAGATCATTGTCAGGTTTGCCGGTATGTTCCCCAGTGCTAGAGATATGGGTGCTGATAAGGCGTTGGGCGTGAGGAATGCCCCCCTGATGCCCCCCATGTGCATTAATGAGGTCCGTTGGGTACTGGTGGTATCTATTATACAACAGATTTGGCAAACCATGTTATAAATGGAAGGCACGACATCAGTATGTATTTGTAGCATCTGTTTGCCATATGGACTGGCAAAGCTCCCAGAACATACTTCAAACATATCCCTTACTTACCCAATGGAGGGTTAAAAAGGGTCTTTAAGGCATCAATGGGGCAGGTATATCTTGGTGTGCCATTCTTTGCTGTATGAACTAGGGCAGTCTATGCTATCCCTATTTTTTCACAATAGGAGCCAATGGGTGATGGTTGTCACTGCTCAGTGATAGCAAAAAATACTTCAGGAAATGCTCTTGACACGTGCAGATGTAGCAAAATTTAACTTGACACTACATCTGTAAACTTTGCTACCGATGTAAATCCACCAAACGCTGCAAAACGCAGTGTGAACGAGACCTTAATTGACAGATTCAGCCCTGCTACATCTCCCATAAGCGATCACATTTGGTGCATTACTACCCGATACAATGATTTCAGTACACTGAGCTATTTATACTACTAGAGAGTCAATGATGAGTGTAAAATACGCTATGAATGTATTATACACAATGCATAATTCCCCATCCTCCAAAAGACATAAAATAAATGCTGAAGTCAACATACATTAAGGTTTTCAAACACTATCATGATGCTAAAGTACTTGAATATAAAAACACTTCTGCCTTGATAGCCCAAATCTTGCAAAAAGAAACAAAAATGTCAAAGCCGTCCTGCTGTGTGACAATAAACTGCATTGTTTATGCTGCATGGCTGCCAAGTGGAAGAGACTTCATTCTAGCAGCGCCAAGTGTCTAACGCTCTATGCCAGCTCATCTCTCATACAGGTTCTCTTCTTGATGCTCAGCACTAGTAACATGTATACTGCAGCCACACATCTACAGGATGCTATTTTAGTATATAATTATGGGATATATTTCGGACTCCATTAGTGTGGGTGTATATGACGGTGGTATACTGCAGCTATCTGCACATGTGTCTGTATTATTCACATAGTTATGTATGGGAGCTGTCCCAGGTGCTGAAGTGGAGCAGTACAGACTACAGTTCACTTTCCTTTGGACACATGAGAGGTAATGGGAGCCTTTCTGAGCCCCAGTGTAGTTCCCAAACATACAATGTGCATTACATGGCAAGTAAATGTTACTTGTAGTCAAAAATATGGCGGTGTGTACTGTATGAAAGAGATCACTTACTAGACTGACTATCAACTATGGCTGGCTATCTATCTGCTTTTATGTATAGTCTTAGACAAGTTGCCATGTTTTATATTTTTTGTATCTTTTCTGGCCATAAGACCTGGACTCCCTTCTTCCTCCAAAGGTCTACTAAAGTGAACTTCGATTACTATAGACCACTATGGTTGGATAAAGGGGTTGGCCAGCTTATATATCTTTTTCTCTGATGGGTCTACATGTTAATATAGAGCCATTCACACAGCTGTGCCCTTTTCAATACAATTGATGGACAATCCATCCCCATTCTGCTGCATGGTAGCAACTAGAGGACCATGTGATTCTCCGCAGCACGGTGTGGGGTTATGGAGGAGGCCGAGGGATGGAATGGTTGCATGGTCCTCCAGTCAACGTCATGTTATGGACAGGAGTGTTGTCCACAGAAGACGGGGCTGGCATAATGTGAGCAAGTCATCCATCAAATGTAATGTAGACCCATCAGAGAAAAGTTTATTTTAAAGTAGTCAAAACCTTTAAGTAGAACTGGGTATTCAATATTGCAGCCATGTGGATCAGGACTTACAGACTTTTCACTCATCCATTTTACAATGTATTTGTTTACCAATACAAGAAAGCTGCCTCTCTAGCGCCACCTATTAGATAGTTATCCTATAAGTTAATGAATTTTATTGATAATATACAGTATCACAACTTTGACAATAGATCCTGGGAATTTCCATCTACTCTACACATGGGGAAAAAATAAAGGGTAAACATTGTATCATTTTTCTTCCACAGTTCTTCAGATCTATGTTAGTCTATTTTTATCATGTGGAGTAAATCTGTGCACATTCCTGTTGTAATTCTAGATTGAAAACTTAGTTTGGCTGCAAAATAACCTTAAAGGTGACCTTTCACCACCTCCACTAACTCCAACTCTTTAACAGGCTCCGTTCCATTGATACTGATGAATTTGGAATATTTTCTCTAGCCCTCACCATTCCTGAGCTATCATTTTTGCTAGACTAAGCACCCAATATGCCAGTTAGGTTCTCTACTGGCTAGTGGGCAGTCCCAGACTATCTGCTCCCACCCACCCAGTAGAGAGTGTACTTAGCAAATGGGGTTCTGAAAATAACAGCACTGATTGCTTAGGAATGGTGGGGGCTAGAGACAAAATTTCAATTGTTTCAGAATCAATGTTTGTGGAAATGGTGAAAGCTCCTCTTTAAAGGGATTGTTGACCTTGGAAAATTTTTATTAATTAGAACAGTCCCCTAAAATAGTCTGATCAAAGCGTATAAGGCTGTAATATATGGGTGTCCAATTTCAGTACAGCACCACCACAGGGGAAATTGAGAATTGCACAGCTCCTTTTGAACTCAATGGAATGTCCATGTAATAAATGGACATACTGGGTCCTCCAGAGAGTCAGATGAGATTGGCCTGTCTGACAGAGGGTCTCAAATTGAAGTCACTCATTTATTAACTCAAAAATCCCTATTAGGGTATCTGACCAGGAAATTTGTCAAGCCAGACACCACCTTTAAGTCATCCTCAATGACCACATGAGAGTTAACATTACCCAAATATTTCCATTGAATATCAAGCCAGAATATTAGCATAATATTTCTCCATGTATGACTTCTAAAGTGACCAAGCCTTACTTTTTATAGCCTTGTCTAATGATCAATTGAAGCACTGATTGATATCTCCATTTCATTAGTGATGGGGTTGTTGGCGTACTGAGAGGCGATACCTCGGGGACTCACCGATCACCTGGATGAAAGCTCTTGGGTTGTTAACAGGAACATTTATAGGTATTTACAAAAATAAACAGCTGTATCTGTGCTGGAAAAAGGCCTCATAAAACCAGCCCATTCCTTGCCAATGTCTCCAAGATCAATAATAATCCTGAAATATCTGCACAAGGAAAATGACCTCTCACAGGCTGACCTCCAAGACCTAACCAAGCATCATGACTGCAGAAATCCACAAGTGGATGTCAAAAACATCAAAAACAACATAAAGGCCTCATGGGCCAAATATGCAGAAATAAAAATAGAGAAAACCACTAAGAAACCTCTCTCCTCGGATGTTAAATGTTCCGTTTCTGAAGGAATTTTCAGATACATAAAGGTACAAAAATATTCCTTTTATTTAAGACCCGATTCTTTCTTCGTGAAAGGATGGATCATTTTAGAAGACGTCAGACATATGGAATATTGGGCCAGATTCCTCAAGACTGGCATATTATACGCTGGTCTTGATGGTCCCTGTGATGGCAGAGGATTCACCAAATTCTTGTCAAGACAGGTCTCATCATGAATCATGGATATCCTCAGCCAGACTCTGCAGAAATCTACACCAGCTATGCCACAATATTGGCACAAAAGTTAGTGAATTTGGCGCAGGTGTTGGCTCTGCTCACGCCCCGACCCCACCCACTTTCTAGAAATGGAGTGAAACTGGCGTAAAAAAGTCACCTGTGACTATTTTAGTAGCACGTGACATTACAAACCAACGATTTGTAACTAATATTGGCAAAATAGCGACACAGCTTCTTGCAAACCGCACCAATGTACCATATAAAGTGTCATATTTATTCTTTGAAGATTCTCCGCACTATAAAATAACTAGTTATCGGTATCTGAAAACTCTTCTATGACTGATCACACATGCATGCTCAGCCAATATCGATCGAACATGTGTACGGAGAGCTGAGAGCTATTGATGGTACATGGACATCCGCCACTCATAAGCTCCTTTGTCGAAAAATATATACCACACATGTTTATTTCTTGGATGCCTCTATAAGGAACAGGATGGCAGACTGTACATTATTCCAGAAAGTGAATAAAGAAAACCAAAAAAATGGTATGTTACAGTATTCTTGCCTAATGGAGGCCAAAGTCCCGGCCTTATGCCCTCCCTCTGGTCAATGAAGGCCTATGGAGACATTAGATATAAAAAGACTGCAAAATGTAATAGCGCCCAAATAATGCATTAATGAAGAGTTAATAACACCCCCAGCTCTGCTACATCTGTATCAGTACAGGACAGCAGTCAGGCTCGGCTCTATAATCTGACACATGAGGGTCCCCTCGAGCGCCGGAGTCCTTCAGATACTAGTTCCTCATTTTCATTAATCCCCCTGCTCCTAGCAGTCATATTTCACAGGATTTGAGAGCGGTTTTGTGGCAAGATGGCCTGACAGGCAAGAGGCCAGCAGGAAAGCATCGGGATTAGCCATAATTACCTCATGGTTCACCCTAATTAACTATGATACAGAAGGTAAACTCGGCTGGATCTACCGGCAGCGGCCATGATATCTAATACATCATTGTTTACAAGCAGTAATCTCTCCCTCTAATCCCTGTCCGGGCACTCACTGCCTGTCACCTCCTCCTCACCGGGGGCGCACACGAGCCTTTGAATGGAGCAATATCAATGATAGTAACGTATCCGTCACATCCACACTCAGTATACACCATATTATCCTGCCCTTAAAACCAAACAGTAAAAACCCTATTATCCTAGTAAAAGCTCCTTCACCTGTCCTCGTCGCTAAAACCATTTAATTAGCCATTGCTTAGTTAAATCTGTCTCAAGGAAAGCTGGGTGACTACTAATGCCTCTGGCATTAAAGGGGTTTTCCATCTTGCGTACACAAGATATTCCATTTATTATCTATCTCATATCTATCTGTCTATCTATCTATCTATCTATCTATCTATCTATCATCTATATATTATCTATCTCCTATCTATTATCTATCTCCTATCTATTATCTATCTCCTATCTATCTATATATCTATCTATCTATCTATCTATCTATCTATCTATCTATTATCTATCTCCTATCTATCTATCTATCTATCTATCTATCTATCTATCTATCTATCTATCTATCTATCTATCTATCTATTATCTATCTCCTGTCTATCTATCTCCTATTTATCTATCTATCTATCTCATATCTATCTATCTATCTCATATCTATCTATTATCTATCTATCATCTATCTCATGTCTATCTATTATCTATCTATCTATCTATCTATCTATCTATCTATCTCCTATCTATCGCGACTTTCTACATTTGTATAGGCGTTATAGAAGGAGATGAGCAAGAAACTAATGTAGTCTTCTTTTCATTTGCTATCTGAAAGTGTCTGCCGTCAGCCATCTCTTCCTAATAGGTAGGGGTCTCTTATGGGGATTTCCAATGAATTCTGGAGTACTTTTCATTGTGCCTCAATTATTCCTCCTGGAAATGTATGATAAAGTTTGATAACTGATTGCTGCCATTTCTCGGTGTGTTAGCATTATCTCTGTATTTTAGATTCTGTAGCACTTTGCTTTGTTTGCCTAAACGATAAGAATGAGTGAATGGCTTGAAACAAGCACGGTTTGTCATGAGTTTGCCAAAAATTTTTGGTTAGGCCAAACTTAAGATTTTTGAGGTTCACCATCCACAAATTGTTATTATACTCTGGGGTCTCCTCAGACTGAGGGTTCCTTAGGGGTGCTGCTGAAGCTAATGATTGGGGTGCACCAATGTCATGACGCTTTAATACAAGGAGTGACCGCTGATATCACCCAGAAGTCCGGAAAAGACGGGAACGTGCCAGGGAAGACGACTGGATGTCGTGGAGAGGTGAGGAAAGCTGAATATGAGCTGTTATTTTCTGAACCTCCCAGGGGCCTCTGTTTTTTCTAATCTGTGGTCTGAAGAGTCCGCACAGTATAATAATGGCTCTTCCAATGTGGACCAAACCGAAACTTGAGGGTGAACCACCGAATATTCATGAGACAAATCTCACAATGTTCACCCATCACTACTTAAAGGGATTTTCACAGGGAATAACTTGCAGATTGATGGGTGTTTGACTGCACCGACCCCCAACTACACTGAAAGGAGGAGTGGTTGGGCAGGGACCGCACTGTTCTATTAAATTCAATGGGAGTGCTGAGGGTAGCCAAAGTATAGCGCTCCCCATTCACAAGGCGAATGCTAACATCCAGTTGTTGACTTATTTACACATTTCCAGGAGGAATAACAGAGGTACAATGGAGAATTCTGAGATAAGATGATTTCAAATTAATTAAATATACCCAAAACAGATACATAATAGCATAATAAAGAATAAAAAAGCCTTCATAGCAGGGCCTGAACAGTTGTATTATATATGTAATAGTGGAATGTGCTCTCTGCTGTACTGTAATATTACATTGTGTCTCTCTGTTTATTAGTCTGTAATAATAGCTATTTATTACTTATCATTATTTCTTATCATATGTGTAAGTCTGACAATAATACTCTGCTCAGCCTCACCATCCTGATCATAGAAAGCACATGCCATGTATCTATCTGTTACATATGTCACACTCAGTGTATATAATAACTCCTGACAAGGTTGAACAGAAGGCTTTGTAGTGACAGCGTTTAATAAAACCGCACAATGCTCTCAGGATAATAATATGGGAAGTCAAGATCTTGAAGCTAATATCATATTGAAGATCCTCCATATAGCTCGGCGGAGGAGACGTATATTAGCATGTTAATCATGATTGACGGCCCAGATTTGTCTACATACACTTGTTTATGTTTTGAAGAGTTAACATCAAATCCTACTGTGTCAGCCGGAAAGATCCGCAGATCAATAACTGACTGCGAATGTTCACTTATATAAGATGTACATCAGTGAATTGTCTAAAAGTGGGCGGAAATATCTACAAGTATCTATCTAGGTATCTATCCAATACCTGTCTACCCAATTATCTATCTATCCATCCAATATCTGTCTACCTACATATCTATCATTTGTCTGCCTAATTATCTATCTATGTATTGATCTATCTATTTAATAGTTCTGCCTGTTTGTACATATATTAATGGAGGATTACTTATTAAATCCTAGGGCTGGCAACCATTTTCATTTCAAGTCTCATAGTGCTGCTCTGGACATGTTATCTGTTTAATCTATCTATCTATCTATCTATCTATCTATCTATCTATCTATTGATCTGTCTCCTATCTATCTATCTATTGATCTGTCTCCTATCTATCTATTGATCTCCTATATGTTTGTCTATCTATCCATCCATTTAATACCTGTCTGCCTAATTATCTATCTATTTATTGATCTATCTCCTGTATCTATTTATCTATTCATCCATCTAATATCTATCTATCTATCTATCTATCTATCTATCTAGTATCTGTCAACCTAAGCTTTAGCAGTACTCCTGGGAGACCCCCAGTCTGAGGAGGCCCCAGAGTATAATATTAATTTGTGAGTGATGAACGCCAAAGATCTTAGGTTTCACCTAATCCAAAATTTTTATGAAACTTGTACCAAACCTTGCTAGTTTTCTACCAGTTCACTCATCCCTAGTATTAAGACAAGCAATGCACAGTGCTACAGAATCTATCTATCTATCTATCTATCTATCTATGTAATATCTATGTTTCCAGCTAATTGTCTATCAATCTATTTAATATCTATTGTTCTATCTTTATTCTATGGAATAAAGTCATTCTCTACTTTCTAAATCCTAGTCCTGGCCCCTATTTTCATTTCAAGTCTCATAGTGCTGCTCTGGACACTGTATCTATCTATCTATCTATCTATCTATCTTTCTATCTATCTATCTATCTATCTATCTATCTTTCTATCTATCTATCTATCTATCTATCTTTCTTTCTATCTATCTATCTATCTATCTATCTTTCTATCTATCTTTCTATCTATCTATCTATCTATCTATCTATCTATCTTTCTATCTATCTATCTATCTATCTATCTATCTATCTATCTTTCTATCTATCTTTCTATCTATCTATCTATCTATCTATCTATCTATCTTTGTCTCTCTCTCTTCACCACACCACATACACAGTATGACTGTCACTAGGGCCTCACTTTTTCCTATTCTTAGGCCTCCTCTCTCCATAGAGCTTGCATAGCAGACTGTAAGATCTCGTAGTGAGAATTCCTTCCCATCAATATGTTGCAAATGAGCTTAAGACAAATCTGGCTGCACAAACAAAGCTTTCTTTAAGTGACTCTCTGCACATGTACCCTTACCAGGAAAAAAAAATGAACCCCGATGCACCTTGGGTTGGGGAGGTTACCGTCTATCTAGACCCAGATCAAAGAGTGAGATCGATATATCAAAATACCAACATTATTAGCCACTAAAGTGGTTATCATGCCCGGAAATATAGATCTTGTGTCAGAAATATAAAGCAGAGAGGCATTAGGTAAATGTCCTCCCCCTTCTACCTTTAATGTGCAGTGTATTAGTGCTGGATCTCATATTAACCATCAGGCTGTACAATGCAGATAATGTAATGAGTGTCCCTTAGAAATGTCACCCATACTGCACTGATCAATATCAGTGTGAACTATGACTGATAAAGGTCAACAGCTAATTAACCAGTTAGAAAGTAATTACCTTTCCTAGTAAAATGAGATTATTTGTGTTACTTAATTATATTGTCAATGGAAAAGAAACATTTATTTGATACAGAGATTACCTGTATGGGGCCATATTGCATGAGAAAGTGACCATAGAGCCACCACTATTGGAAATGGAAACCCCACAGATAACTGTAGCCAAATCATTTCCTTCTCTATTATGAGGCAGACCCATAGCAAGAAGTGCCTTGGCATTAACTCTTGCCTAGACTTGGCCAAGACCATTTTACTATAATATGTTATATTACAATATAACATTAATTCATTTGGGTCTCTTACTTTTTAGTGTCCCATTCACCTGTTTTTCAGGGAAATACTCAGGAATGAATGAGTCTAAGAGATTTTCTGTCTCTAAGTCTAAAGACCGGAGTTTAAGTGATGACCAATCATATTCACTGTTGTAAAAAAGTGAGGTCACATGACAGGCCGATCAGATATCATCTTGTGGCAAGCTGCTAAAGTATATATTCTATACGGACAGAAAGTCTAAAGATTATTCTGAGCAGCCATTTCGATTGAAAGGTACCTGTTGTTTTACTAAATATCTATACATCTTAGTAGCAAATCAGATGGTCTGGGTGCTAAAACCACCACTGATCACTAAAAGAGAGGGGCAGCATTACTCCTCAAGCGAGTGTGGTACAGGTTTATCAAAAGTTCCTTGACTTTCTATGAATTTGTACAACCCTTGCTTGGTTCTCCAGCCAAACATCAATGAAAGGAAACAATAGGCGGATCTGCCCCTACTTCTCTGTGACTGGTGGAGATATCAGCACCCAGTATAATACTGATCAAAACTTCTGACACATCAGATGTTTGCTAAAATGATAAGTACCCTTTTAAGATATTTAGATAATATTTATGACAACCTTTTCTACAGTAGAAGGATGCTGGGCTGGCGATTAGCTGATCCGTGGCCATCATCTCTTATCTCCGGGGAAGCTCCAGTTGGCCAGACAAGTCTGCTGTCTTGATCAGTTGAATGCAGGAACTTTCTATGGTTTGGAATTGTCAGAAACCCAGCCATGATGTCCTTATTGTGGCCGGGTTATCTTCTCATACATGTAGTGTCCTCCTGATAACCAGCCATGATGTCCTTATTGTGGCCGGGTTATCTTCTCATACATGTAGTGTCCTCCTGATAACCAGCCATGATGTCCTTATTGTGGCCGGGTTATCTTCTCATACATGTAGTGTCTCTCCTGATAACCAGCCATGATGCCCTTATTGTGGTCGGGTTATCTCCTCATACATGTAGTGTCCTCCTGATAACCAGCCATGATGTCCTTATTGTGTCCGGGTTATCTTCTCATATATGTAGTGTCCCTTCTGATAACCAGCCATGATGTCCATATTGTGTCCGGGTTATCTTCTCATACATGTAGTGTCCCCTCCTGATATCCAGCCATGATTTCCTTATTGTGCCGGGTTACTTCTCATACTTGTAGTGTCCCTTCTGATAACCAGCCATGATGTTCTTATTGTGGTCGGGTTATCTTCTCATACATGTCTAAACACCTGTCCAAAATAAGGAACCCATGGCTGGGTTTCTGACAAGACCAAGACCATAGAATGTTCCTATATTCATGGTCGTATCCATTGGCAACTGACCAAGACAAAAGATGTCACCACTAAGATGGGTAGAGAAAATCTTCAATAGTCTGCAAAATTTTGAATTATTTATATTTTAAAAATTTTAATTGTCTACAAATTTCAATATGGTTATGTCCAAGGGAAAACTAAAAATTAAAAAAAAGTCTAGACCCCAAATTTGCTTGTTGATGCCATAGTACCCCAAGACCATTGCTACAGCCTGACCTATTCTATTGTGATATATAACAAATACCTAAAACCACCAAAAATTGAAGAACTTTCAATGTTTCCGCAATCGATACCACACTTGCCTCTCACAAGCTTTGAAATTCTCTAACATTGTCATTCCTAGCTTTTGTTGTGCCAACCATAGCGCTTCAAAGGAGCAGAAATCAATGAGCCAATAGACATGTCTAATCATTGGTAAGACTCAGATATGACATTTGGAGCATGAATATGCCATATGTAATTTCCATAGGATTTCTTACTCTTTAATAACAAAGAGCTAAAGACATCACAATATACTTGTGAAGCCGAGAAAGAGAAAAGAAGACGTGAAGGGAAGATGTCTTCTGAAAACCTATCTTAAATCCCATGAAATTAATGTTTAACTGAAGGATTTGCTGTTCATCTCTCTGGCTCTCCAGCCCGAGGCAAGATTAGGTTTGACTCATGTTCGAACAACTGGAGGAAATCAATGGGTTTTTCTTTATTAATAATTAAAAGGCCAAAGCAGACATCCAAGTGATTAAAATCGGATAGATAATTATATTCATGTAGCATTTTAGGCTGGGGAAAATACATTAGAAAACATCAGAACAGGAAAGCTAAACAGGAAGATGATCTGAATACGTATTAGCAGCAGATATCTACATGAGAACAGGCGGCTCTGGACACCGTCTACATAAAATCATTACCCATCTGTCTATCTGGATCAAGGATACAAGTCATTTATATTGGAGCGATTATGGTTTCCGCTTTCTTAGGAGAGGACATGGAAAAATTGACAATATTACAAACAAGGTTTTTACACTTTTCATTGGTTTGTAGATTTCTACAAAGATTTATCAACAAATTAGGTGTTGACCATGTGATGTACCATCAGCGGGTATGGGTGAAGAGATATCTCCCATTCACAGATTATCCCAATATGCTTATAGAAAAAGCAGATCCATATACAGGTAGTCCTCGACTTACGACGTTGTTCCGTTCTTACGCGGCGTCGTAAGCCGAATTTCGACGTAAGTTGGACCATACCTGTACTGTAGCTTCCCTCCGTCCACGGCCGCTTCTTCTCTCCTGGCAGCGCCATCCCCTCTTCTGCTGCTGCCGCCTGCCTGCTCCGTGGACTGTGGCGCGGGGTCCTCCAGGGAAAGCGTTGGCTTTTGTGTATGGGTCCCACTCCGTCGTTGGTTGCTGATGATGGGCGGCCCCCCCACTCCATACACTGGTCCCGCACCCAGCTGGGGGAACGCCAGGCCTGTCACTCTGATGTCCTTACGTCACAGGCAGCGCGAGGCAGCTCGGGAGTTGTAGTGTGGTAGCCCGGCGGGAATGTGCGTCGTAACCACGAAACGACGCAAGTAGAGACCGTCGTAACCCGAGGACTACCTGTATTCCACTAAGTATGGAGATCCATTGACTATGTATAAGGATATTGAAGAATCTACCAACATAAGCAAGAGAAGGAGTCAACAGTATAATATGTCATCAGAGAACAGGAGATGGTCCAGTAACAATAGGAGTCTTTGGAGACTATGGATGGTTGCACTTTTAGAAAACCCTTTCTGAGGTCGGGGCCCAACGTTGCGGAAACGGAGCTATTTTGTTGCAGATTTTATTGAGTCAAGACCAAGAATGGCTACAAAAGGAATGGAAAGTATATAGGAAGTTCTTATACTTCTACCTTCTACTTAATCCACTCCTGGGTTTGGCACAAAAAAAAAAAAAAAAACACAGCAAAATCTGCAACAAAAAAGCTCTGTTTCCGCAATGTGGGGCCTCAGCCTTAAAGAGAACCTGTCACCAGTCTTGTCATGTGCATTTTAGAAAATACTCATTCTGGATCTGATTTCTGGAATATATTTTCTTAGAACTCTACATTGTGCCGTTCCTGTTATTCCTACAAGATGTTCTTGAATATATTGACAAGTGGGCATTACCACTTCGGGGTGTGTCTATTTAGACTATAACATTGTCCAATCAGTGCTGAATGTGTATGGACACATGGGGAATGGTAACGCATAGTTGACAATATATATAAAAATATTAATAAATAATAATTAATAAAGGAATGGCACAATGCAGAGTTCTAAGAAAATGCAAGAAAAATGCAAGGAAAAAAAAGATTGTTTGTATAATTAATTTCTTAGGGATAAGTTCAATGGGGAATTTTTTTTATTGGTAATAATAATAAGGACAAAGTTGATCAGTAAAAAAATACTGATGTTTGTGTAAATTGTTCTATAACTACAGGCATATGAAAAATCATCAGCAACATCAGTTATTCATTTTGGATCAGCTGTATCCAAAAATATTTAAAAAGTCAAATATAGTTTGTCGGAGGTTATTTTTGTAAAATTCACGAAATAGAATTCTTAATTGTTACATTGATATTTCTTATGCCATAAATGAAAATGATAAAAAAGAGAGACACAAAAATTGTACATACTATGTGACATACATGGCATAAATGAATCAAAGAACCAAAAAGTAGCCTTTTATGTGAAAATGGACTGCTTTATTAGTACCCATTCCCAAAATGGTGGCGTCTAGTTTGTGTAGGCAAAGGGCAAATTAAAAAAAAATATAGAAATTAAAAATGAATCAAAGACATGCAAATTTCAAAGGCAGAATTTGTTTGATCACTGTGTAAATTAATTTTGGGGGGAAAAATTTTTTATGTTCTTGAAGAATTTTTTTTTTTTTTTTTTTTTTTTTAGGCCGTTGTTCCCTTAATAGCTAAAAATCCATAGAAACAGGGAAGAATGTCGGGACTCAAGGTATTTAAAGGCTGAATTAAGAAGCGCCCAGGGAATAAACATAGTCTTGTTACAGAAAAATGTACTCTGTGATCTCGGTCTTTGAGTTGAAAGGAAAAAAGGGCATCAAAAGAGCAGAGTTTATCACACTTGCCATTTGGGACTGTGCTAATCAGCAGAGGAAAACAGAAGCACATTCATCTCTGCACCAGCTCGCCACTAGAATAATCTCCGAAACACCCACTGCTCTGATAAAAAAAAAGCCACTTTAACCCGACGCCGGTGTAAAACCAAGCAATTCATGAAACAAAGCTCTGTTATTTCCAGTAGTGGTCGGTATATAGAATGTTCCCATCTGCTATATACTTTTTATCATCTCTCACTTTCAACATTTTCTTTTGTGTCGCTTTTCACCCCACTGCTTACAAAGGACTCATTTCCATTACTTTCAACAAGGTTGGGCATTTTTGCCTTGCTCCTTGATGTGAATGTGCTTCACCCCTCTGCTGGCTGTTTCATCTGCTGAAATTACTTTACTAGACTTCAGATAACAGTACGCCACCAGAACAATACAAAATTGGGCTTTTTTTTTCTGTTAATAATTTAGGATTTGGTCAATTATCAGAGAACAATCTTCCTATATTCAACAATGTATAAAATACAGCCCAAGGGTTCTAATCTTTTTGTCCGTATCTTCTGAAGAATGGGTTTGACTTGGGCTCCACTCCTTTACATCATCTCGCTGGTGGCTAAACATTATACTTTTCAGAAATGGCTGCCATTGGTGGAGTAGGAAGGGATGGAAGTGGAGAGGCATGAGGAGCTTCAAGCCAAACAATTTTTTGACTAATGAGACCATCCTTGTCACAACATTTAATAGAATTGGGAACATTTGAGATACCCGTAAATAGGTGGAGGGGTCATAGATGCGTATTATTGGGGGGGGGGGGGTACAGACTACAGAAGGGGGAACTCTAGTTTCCAGACACCAAAACGTAGAGCCCCAATGAGACAAAAGTAAGGTCCTGGTTTCTTCTATCCCCTAAGGGTAGGTTCACTTCTGTGTTTGATGACCGTTTGGGGATTTCGGCCCCCACTCGGCCCCGAAAAATGCAGAGAGAAAAGTCTTGCAAGCAGGACTTTTCACTCTGCATTTTTCGGAGCGGAAACCAGGTGGAAATCCTGCAGACCCCATTATAGTCTATGGAGTTTGCGGGATTCCACAGGTAATTGCTTTTTAAGCAGATTGAGTTTCCATTTTTCGGGTCCCCAAGCGGACCTGAAGAATCGAATCCCCAACGCAGGTGTGAACCTAGCGTCAGGGTTGCTGCTTGTCCAGACAGCAGTATATATAGTGTCATGTGCAGTATGTTATGATGTTGATAATGGCTTAACTAAGTTACTCAGATTTATCTCCATATACTTTTCCCCCTTTCTATCCTCACCTTTTTTTTCTTTTTTCCTTTTCTCTCTTTTCTTCCTATTCTGTACCAGGGCCTGAAGAAGACATTGTATGTTCTTTCCTTTCTGGAAAGCTGTAAAACCTTAATAAAATATTTAATAAAAAAGTATAATATAATATATGATTATAATATGGTTTACGAGACCTTTGCCATGGACTTACAAGGTGACCAATGTGAGGGTTCCCGCCATCTGCAGAAACCTATATCAATTAAAGAGCTTATTCTTACAATACCTGAAGAGCCTGTGTTTGTTTAATAACAGCCCTCTGGCACACACAGCAACGACTTCTTGCCAAGAATCACAATTTACAGTAACTCCCCGGCCTAGTGTTGTTACTTACATAGCACCCCACTAAGATCAGGGGTTTAGCTGTGAAATACTTTGAAAGAAACCCATAATTATCCATAACATACAGATCCTGGGAATAAAAGAATACGGCTTACTCCAAATCAAATGAAAGGGACGGACGTGCCTCGGCAGGATTGTTTTACTATTTGATATGTTATATCAGACAATAATAAGGTTATTTATTTCAAGGATTCCCCATAGGATACCTGGTATTGACGCTGGCCATAGACAGGAGAGTATTGATGCCGGGTCCAGCTGTTTTCTGGGGGATGTACTGAACTAACAATATAATGTTCGTGGTTTTCTCCGACATCTTCCAAAATAGGTTAGCCAGGTTGGATTATCATTGATTATTCCAATTTTATTGCCATGGGTGTAACCACCAGGGTAGCAGACATAGCAGCTGCTATGGGGCCCAACAACTAAGGGGGCCCATTACCACTGAAACCTAAGGTACAATTTGTGATAACTACGGAGGATGGAAGGGGATGTGTATTTGGTTATTTAAGGGGATTTTGTCATTACAGACACTTATCCCCTCTCCACAGGATAGAGGATAAGTGGCAGATCACTGGGGCCCCAGCAATCAGGGGCCAGAAAATCCCTCTGCATTCTCCATGTTAATGAAGTGCCAGTGTACTTGCGTAACCACTGCTCCATTTCGTTCTATGGGGCTGATGGAGATTGTGGTTCCAAAAGGTCCATAGAAGAGAAAGGAGATCCAGTTGGGCAAGCACGGGTGCTCCATTCACATGGGGTATACAGGGGGACTTTGGATCCTGTGGATAGGGGATGTTTCTGTAATGAGAAAACCCCTTTAAGTAGTCACATTTCGACTCTTTATAAAAAGTTAGCCATAGATAGTCTATACAACATTCACTGGAATGGGGGGTGAGTAGTTGGTAGATACCTCTGGCACCACTTACTGTGTGGGGTGGGGGATAAAAAACAACAGATAAAAACTACCAATTCCAATATTTTCCCATACACCCCTCTAGCTAGATATGAGGTAATAGTCTGTCAACTTCAAAAATATCAGAAAATCCTCCCAAAATCAGTTGGGTCTAGTTTTGGACTGGCCAAGTGTCGGACTGGGTCCATTGGGCCCAAGCTCTAACGTAATAATGGCACAGTAGAAGACTCCCAAATTTGAAGGGTACCATAGTTTATTTGTTATGGGTTATTGGTGTTGTCTGGTGGGCCAAGGAATCTCAGTCTGACACTGGTTGGGTCCATTAAAAACATGTATTTCTTTAAGGAACATACTGTTTTTTACTACTGCCATAGACCAACCGGGCCATTTCCAGAAAAGACACTACCTATGAGTCTCTAGAAATAACTCAATGATCTTTCATACCTATCCCCAGGTCCTCGTGCTTTACCTCCTCTTTACCCTCCCACCAATTCCACACAATATGGAAGGTCACCCCTCTTTGCAGGTCTGCAGTCAGCTATGGATTTTCTGAATTGAAACAATTTCAGACCAATTAGTCATTGAGATTATGCAAAAGCAAAACTATTTGGAATCAGCTTCCCTTTTAATATTGCTGTAAGAAAGATCTCCATAAAGCAGTCAGCATGGGTTATTGTTAACTGCGCTGTTGGGAAGTGACTGGCGAGTAGCAGTAAGGACGCAGTGTGCAGATTTAATTAAACCTGAGCAGACAGAATCCATCAAACCCTCCCATTGTGTTTATAGCAAGGTTATTAATTAACAACCCGCTACTACTTTCACGTAAAAACATGTCTTCTATGTCAGCGTCCGGGACACTGACCGATGGTTATTAACCATGTGGGCACCAAACACTTTGTAGTCATTATGTATTAGGACAATGATCCTGGACCTGTAGCTCGCCAGCCGTTGCAAATCTACTGCCAATGGCTATTGGGACATGCTGGGGAGCACCGTGTTAGGCCATGACAATTACCATTTATAGGGTTATTTTCTGACTTTATTATTGATGACTTTATTATTATTCTTAGGATAAACCAGTGATTAAGGATGGACTCATCCCATGGACCGCTAAGGACTAATTACAGCACTCAGCAGTGACCCCGGGTGCATGACGTCACCCAGATGCCCGGAAGAGGACCTGCAGAGAGCCGTGGACGCCATGAGGAGGCTCAGAAAAGGTGAAGGAAGGTATGTTTAATTGTTTGTTATTTTTTTATGTCCCCCCCCTGGGCCTCCACCTATTATACTCTGGGGTTTGAAGAGACCAGTTCATTATAAACCGATTTGCCCACCAGCAATATCAGATTGACGAGGGTCTTATTCCCAGCACTCCAAGTCTTTTCTCTTGATCAGCTGTCAATGGATATGACTATGAATGCAGGAACTTTCTATGAGCTGGGACTTGTCAGAAATCCAGCCATGATGTCCTTATTGTGGCCGGGTTATCTTCTCATACATGTAGTGTCTCTGCCTGATAACCAGCCATGATGTCCTTATTGTGGCCGGGTTATCTTCTCATACATGTAGTGTCCTCCTGATAACCAGCCATGATGTCCTTATTGTGTCCGGGTTATCTTCTCATACATGTAGTGTCCTCCTGATAACCAGCCATGATGTCCTTATTGTGTACGGGTTATCTTCTCATACATGTAGTGTCCTCCTGATAACCAGCCATGATGTCCTTATTGTGGTCGGGTTATCTTCTCATACATGTAGTGTCCTCCTGATAACCAGCCATGATCTCCTTATTGTGGCCGGGTTATCTTCTCATACATGTAGTGTCCCTCCCTGATAACCAGCCATGATGTCCTTAATGTGGCTGGGTTATCTTCTTAGGTGTACGCTGTAGTGTCCCTCCTCCTGATAACCAGCCATGATGTCCTTATTATGGTCGGGTTATCTTCTCATTTGTGGGCCCCCCCTGACAGCCATGGCGTCCGGGTTCCCGCTAGTGTCCCTCCTGATAACCAGCCATGATTTCCTTATTGTGACCGGGTTATCTTCTCATACATGTAGTGTCCTCCTGATAACCAGCCATGATTTCCTTATTGTGACCGGGTTATCTTCTCATACATGTAGTGTCCCTCCTGATAACCAGCCATGATGTCCTTATTGTGGTCGGGTTTTCTTCTCATACATGTAGTGTCCCTGCCTGCCAACCTGTCCACAATAAGGACATCATGGCTGAGTTTCTGACAAGTCCAAGAACATTCCTGCAGACATGGTCGTACCCACTGCCAACTGATCAAGACAACAGATGTCACCACTAAGATGGTTAGAGGAAATCTTTAAAACTTGGCAATTTTTTAAATTATTTACAATTGCAAAAATGTTTAATTTTTAATTTTCTACAAATGTATATGTTGTTATGTTCATCAGATCGAGTCAACCTAGATCTTTGCATTCATAAAGTCACTGTCTATATTGGGCTCATACAGGTATATCCCCAGGCTACCATCACCATGGATACCTACATACATCATATCAGCAATACGTCACAATGTTTTCATGTCAACCATCACAACATATTGCACATCAAAATGCCAGGTGTTCCACACTGAGAAACTTTACCTTTAACAAACCCAAGATAGGCTCACATTAACACTGCACCATCTGGCCACAAAACAGTGGGAACATTCTGGCTGCAACCTGCTACAAATGTAGTGGAGCTGAACTTGTCATTTTACTCATTAGAGCTGTATTGGTTGTGTACTCATTTAAAGGAGTTGTCGCACTATACACAATTATCCAACCATCAGGATCTCCACCGATCTTGTGATCTGGAGTCGTGTCTTGCTCTTTATTACTCGACTACTTCCAGCAGTTCCATAGAGGTGAAAAGAGCAAAATGACCATGTGTGACCATTGTACCACCAATCACTTTTCCTCACCCTTAAGGTCTACAGTGGGAAACCCCTTTGAGGACCTTTACACAGGCCAATGACTAGTCCATATAAACATGCCTACTGGCCATGTCTGCGAACTACAAATGACAGAACTCCAAACATGAATTTAATAAAGCAAAGATGGTTTCTTTACTAAGTCATGACCATGCAATGTTTCCTTTTTTAAAATTTTTTTCTTAATGAATTCTTTAGACTTCTGCCAGGTTTTATATTTTACACGGTAGAATATTCAGTATGGCTGGTGATTCGGTGCTCGGGAGATTGTACCCTATTGCTGTGCACACTGTTTTGCTTCCTTTGGATTGTTTTAGATAGATAGCTAGATAGATAGAGTAGATAGATAGATTAATAGATAGGTAGGTAGGTAGGTAGGTAGGTAGAGATAGATAGATTAATAGGTAGATAGACAGGTAGGTAGATAGATAGATAGATTAGATAGATGAATAGATAGATAGATAGATAGATAGATAGATGAATAGATAGATAGATAGATAGATAGAGATAGATAGATTAATAGGTAGGTAGGTAGATAGATAGATAGATAGATTAATAGGTAGATGATAGATAGATAGATAGATAGATAGATAGATAGATAGAAAGATAGATAATGTAGTCATAGATTAATACATACTGTACTTTATAAAATATATAAATAAATACATAGGCATGTAAATAGATGTTAGATAGAGAGATGACAATATATTAATAGATATATACATAGTGTACTAAATATAATATATAAATGATATATGAATGGAAAGATAGATAGAAAGATAGAATACTTAGATATAGCTAAATAGATGATATATGAATAGATATATAGATAGATACAGTAAAAGATAGAAAGATAGATAGATGATAGATAGATAGATAGATAGATAGATAGATAGAAAAAGATAGATAGATATATATAACTTATAAATAATAAAGGTAAATAGAAGATATAGATAAAAAGATAAAGAAAAGATGAATATATAGACAAATACAGTAACTGATGATAGATAGATAGATAGATAGATAGATAGATAGATAGATAGAAGATAGACACATACAGTAAATGATATATAGATAAATAGATAGACACATATGATAAAGATATAGAGATACATATATATATATATATATATATATATATACAGACTAAAAAATGAGGCTTTTGCATTGTAAAGTAGACTATACCACAATATACTATGGGAAATAAAGTTGTTGTGTTGCGAACAATTCAGGTGACAAATTATTTAAACGGAAGCACAAAACCCAAACCGCACTTCATTAATCATGGTAATATCCAATCACTGTCGTGCCGTAAGTGTAAACACTGTAATTAAGGTAAATTTGCCGGGCTCAGTACTTTCTCGCTGTAATTAACCCGAGTACTTTTTATTCTTCAAGAAAAGTGCTGTCATTAAAGGAAATCCCAGAGTAAATGAAAATTTCCTAAATAAAGAATCTTACATTATTTATATTGTATGTGCTGTAGTTTATCAACAGCGGGCGGACCCCTCAGTCCCACCTGGTGACCCCCGATAATACTGAAATAACAAGATTATGGCAGTGTCTTCACCAGCGCCGGTAAAACTAATTAACATAAGCTATAATTGGCTAATCAGAGGAAAGGACAGATCAGCAGATATCCCCGCTCATTAAAATAGCGTGATTGTACAAACCACTCATGGACTGGTGGTGAAATGTCTATTGAACTCTCCTCAAAGAGCAAAAATTGTTGCACATTCATTGTCACGGCATGAGCTCGGCAAACACCAGCGACTTCCTTAAGTCAATTAGTGGGACAAGAGCCGGCTGGGCCGCAGGAAGCCTTTAACTTGATCATTTCATTTTAGCATGACTTTTCCATCTCAGTAAAAGCTTTGTTCTCCTCACGACCTCCACTCCGAAAAAGCCAAGGTGAATGATCTCATATGAAACTCTACGCCAACTTTTACAAATTGGCAGCAGGGATACGGTACGATCATTCATCTATGCGAGTCAAGTCACAAATATCATTCATTCACCTACGACGGCACATCTTATGTGTGGGGTAATGAAACCATCCAAATTAGACGCCCATCTATCACAGACCTCAATTGCGAGAAAATGACTTTAAGAGATGATCAGTGTCCTGTGCCATATAGACATATAAAATACATCCTAAAAATGAAAAATCTTAGGTCCTTAAAAGGGGTTATCCAGGATTGGAAAACATGGCTGCTTGGATGCTCCACTTCCTCTTCTCAGGAAGTGACATCACATCCATTAGTCACATGACCAAGAAGCAGCTCAGTTCCAATTATTTTACTGGGACTGAACTGTAGCATGGCCATGTGACCAACAGACGTGATGTCACTTCCTGAGAAGAGGATGTAGAACTCTTTGGGAAAGAAAGCAGCCATGTTTTCTGATCCTAGATAACCCCTTTAAGTATGTGATGGGAACAACAAGTTCTCTTTTATTGAATACTAATAAAAGTAAATTTATGATATCACTTATTACTGAGCCTGGGTTATGGCCTGCATTATACTCCAGAGCTGTATTCACAATTGTGCAGGCTTCAGAGTTCTGAAATGGGTTGGTGGAGAACTAGTACATCATAGATTCACAATGGGAACGTGGTTCATAATAGAACCATGTCTACCTAGTACCCTGCTGTGTACTAAGGAAGGGCAAGAACCCTAAGAAACTGCAGTTACGTACAGGTTTCAATTTTGAGACAGATTCTTCCTTCAAGGTAACCTATTATCAGAGAGATTCACATCTTATGTTGCCTTTTACACAGATGTGTCCACCATTACCTTAGCTCCAATTTGGTTAAAGACTCAATTTTCTCATAAAAACAGTTTTATTAATATATCACAATACTCTTGACACTTTGTAGCCCAAGACATAATCACTGGGTGGCCTCTAACAGAAACGCATAAGACAGACATCTTGTGACAGAGTATCACCAAATCCTGTTGTTTTGAAAAGCTGGTCATCTCAGCCAAGAGATCAGGTAAGGAATGACATATTTTTAAGCTCATATACTGTGCTGCTCTGAATTCTATGTCCTAGAGAGTGTCATATAGTCTAATAAAGTCCATGCAACACTTAGATACCACAGCTCTCAGGCATTAGGATATTGGTCATATCAGAATATTCCATTGACTTTGCAAGCTTGTTTGCAATGGAGTTTCCCTTTAATGAATCATTTTCTAAAATTAATCATTATTTATTATATATATATATATATTTGAGGACACTTTTATTTCCCCAATATATGCCTGGTTCTTCATCTCTCCAGGCTAATATCAGGTATTATTGAATTGATTTAAGCGGATAAACTAAGTCTACTCCGTAAGGCAAAAGGTTATATTTATGTCTCTGGTTTTACTACATGCAGTTTTGTTGCTAAGCATCATATATCCCTCAGAACCTGAGAAGGTACTGTCTGCTGATCTTGGAGGTAAAGATCTTTCATCATTCTGATAATCTCCCAGTAGGGTACAGAAAATCACTCGCAGCATTGCCATAACACCTTTAATTTTTCATGTTCAATGCATTTTTTTATTGCTCATCTAAGAAGCTGCCAGTATCTCACTTTTAACTGTGAATGTTTTAATATTACTCATTTTTACTACTACATTCTCATCGTGCGGCACTACATCAGCTGTCATTGATCATTATTTTTATGCCAGAAGCACCTTGCTATGATCTTTAACTTGCCCGGTGAACGCACTGAAATTTGACTGCGGCGCGGGGAAGGGTTACAAAGTTTTTTACTGGCAGTTTATTTATAAAGTATCTTAGAATTGCTCCAAAGTTCTTAAAAATAAGAGAACAAATCAAAAACTACAATAAAACTTAGAGGAATGTGCAAGTTCTATGTACGTGCTTTGATCTTAGAGTCTGTTGTAACTTGTAGCCTGCTATATAGTTACTCTTGCAATTTACATTGTCTGTACATGATATACGTAGGGTATATAACTATAGGCTGGAGATTATGGATGAGTGGATCGGTTGCATCTAAGCGTCATGATGTAGGCGCATCCCACTGACCACTGAGGTCCAATCACAGAACTCAGCGGGGTCTGAAGAGGACAAGGACCTGCACCGGACGCCACAACGGAGCCCAGGAGAAGTGAATAAGACTTTCAAAATTTCCCCTGGGCCTCCACTTATTATACTCTGGAGTATGAGGAGACCCCAGGGTATAATAATATCAGTTAAAGATCAAACCAAACAAGTTCAATATGAAGCAAAGCTGTCAGACAAACCGCGAGACAAATCTCAACGCTACTGGAAATCATTGTTTAAGACATATCAACAATTCATTAGAGAACTCCTTTAAACAGGATATGTCTTCTCTCCTGACTTGTCTGTTTTATCAAATATTTGAATTCATTCTGATATATCAATTCTAGAACACACATTTCTTATAATCCTGTGTTGTGCCGTTCCTATGTTATTTATCAATAAACTGACAACTGGACATTACCATTCCCACAACTGGACGTTACCATTCCGACAACTGGACGTTACCATTCCCACAACTGGACGTTACCATTCCGACAACTGGACGTTACCATTCCGACAACTGGACATTACCATTCCCACAACTGGACATTACCATTCCCACAACTGGGCGTTACCATTCCAACAACTGGACATTACCATTCTGACAACTAAATGTTACCATTCCGACAACTGGACGTTACCATTCCCACAACTGGGCGTTACCATTCCGACAACTGAACGTTACCATTCCAACAACTGGACGTTACCATTCCGACAACTGGACGTTACCATTCCGACAACTGGACATTACCATTCCCAGAACTGGACGTTACCATTCCCACAACTGGACGTTACCATTCCAACAACTGGACGTTACCATTCCCACAACTGGACGTTACCATTCCGACAACTGGACATTACCATTCCCACAACTGGACATTACCATTCCCACAACTGGGCGTTACCATTCCAACAACTGGACATTACCATTCTGACAACTGAATGTTACCATTCTGACAACTGGACGTTACCATTCCCACAACTGGGCGTTACCATTCCGACAACTGAACGTTACCATTCCAACAACTGGACGTTACCATTCCGACAACTGGAAGTTACCATTCCGACAACTGGACATTACCATTCCGACAACTGGACATTATCATTCCCACAACTGGGCGTTACCATTCCAACAACTGGGCGTTACCATTCCAACAACTGGACATTACCATTCCAACAACTGAACGCTACCATTCTGACAACTGGACGTTACCATTCCCCTTATCTAAAGGGTGTGTATCTGCTCAGTTTGATATATACAGTGTTGGATTATGATCGGCACGCCCCCAAGTGATAACACCCAGTTGTCAATTTGTGCATAGATTTCTAAGAGGAATAACAGCACAACAAAGAGTTATAATAAAATATGTTCTAGAATTGTTATATAATAATAAATACAAGTATTTACTCAAGCAGATAAATCAGGAGAGGTAACAGATCCCCTTTAGGAAGAAGTGGGCACATACTGTACATGTACATTATACTATTATAGTTGACATATTCCAAGCACTAATGCGATATATACTTTATGGTATTCATATTCTTTCAAACTCTCAAGATCTAAAGACCTAAAGGATATCTAATAAATGTCAAGAATTCACCAAGTTATCATTCACCAAGTATTATGGTCTGTTTATTTTCCCAATGACCCAACGTTACGTTCTCAATCCATGTGTTGGGGGAATAAAGCTGACATGTTCTTCACTGCCTTCGCTTTAATGATGCCCAGGGCTTTCATTTACTTTACACTATAACAATGGAAACATGTCTTCCATATGTACAACATAAAATCTAATAAAGCATCCAGCTGTTTGGCCTCTGGTGGGTTCAGCATCTTCAGCAAGAAGTAATGTCAGACAAGTGAGTGCGGATGCTGCACGAGACTAGATGACTACTCCACACCTTGTCACTCTTCATGTGTCTCTTCCGGTTGACGCAGTAAATCCTCGCCATTTTCTATCTTCTCACAGGTCAATAGCCTTTGTTCTAAAGTTTACTTACTAGTCCTCCAATGGTCTGAGATACCGTAAGTCATTATATTAATTTCCGCTTTATATTACCAGTCTATTCTGGAAACGCACTTTATGGGCCTGGGAATAGCCCGAGTGTAACTGGGCATAGTGGGACCCATACCAATGGATGTAGCCATGTTACACTGATGATTTAGGTTAAAGGGGTTATGTAGGATTAGGAAACATGGCTGCTTTCTTTCAAAAAGAGCTCTACTTACTTTTTTCAGGAAGTGACATGATGCCCATTGGTCACATGGCCTTTCTACGGCGTAGTCCCATTCAAATCAATGGGACTGAGCTGCATCATGGCCATGTGACCAATGGGCATCATGTCAGTTCCTGAAAAGAGGAAGCAGAGAAAGCAGACAAATTTTCTAAATGGGCTTGAGAAGCACTGATCATTTACATTATTTTTTTACATGCGCTTCCTGCATTTTAACCATGGGATACATCTGATTTTGGTCACTCAGGCATTTCCCTAATGCCTATATGTTTAGTCTGCCTTTACATTGGTGAGTATTTTGCCTGATCAGGAGCTCAGTTTCCCCATGTACTTCTAAGATTGGGTATAGACAGCATACGACTCCTGTTCACGGACAGTATATGGGCCCATAACCCTTAAAGGGGTTTTTCAGGAGTATGGTATCGAGCTGCACTACATCTTTGAAGGCCTATGACATCAGACCAATTGGTCACATGGCCATGCTGCTCACCTCAGTTATGGCTAATTTCCAAGTAACCCCAACTCTATCTATCTATCTATCTATCTATCTATCTATCTACGTTGCTTCTTTGTTGTTCCTCTGTAGCATGGAAACTACATCACAAGCTAATATTAGTGTTAAGAACAAGATGGTTTTTTGCCTCCACATGGGTTAGTGTGAACAGATCCAGAGACTCTCCCCAGGAGATTACCCCCTTATCCAGACCAGACTTCTCATAACAAATTTTCAGTTTCACCATAATTTTATACATACTGGTCATCTTTGAGAAGAACAACTCCATAGAAGATCACTATGAAATGCTGGTGGTTGTCTCAAAGTGGTTTCACTTCAAATAGCTCTCCAGACTAATACAAGAGCAAAACTTGGATTTAGACATAAATTTTGTCCCAATAATACATTTTCATATAATCTATGTATTTGTTTTATTTCTTTGCTATGTTATGTACAGTAGCACATTATAATATGTTAAGGAAATAAGACATGTTCTGTGATTTATTTTCCTATTATATGGACAAGACATGCCATAAAAAGATTCTCTGTAGGGGTCTAGCCTATTTCAGGGGTTCATTCACTAGAGCCCACAGCAGAGGTCCAACCACTGGAGCCCACTGCAGAGGTCCAACCACTGGAGCCAACTTCAGAGGTCCAACCACTGGAGCCCACTTGAGAGGTCCAACCACTGGAGCCCACTTGAGAGGTCCAACCACTGGAGCCCACTTCAGAGGTCCAACCACTGGAGCCCACTTCAGAGGTCCAACCACTGGAGCCCACTGCAGAGGTCCAACCACTGGAGCCCATTTGAGAGGTCCAACCACTGGAGCCCACTTGAGAGGTCCAACCACTGGAGCCCACTGCAGAGGTCCAACCACTGGAGCCCACTTGAGAGGTCCAAACACTGGAGCCCACTTGAGAGGTCCAACCACTGGAGCCCACTTGAGAGGTCCAACCACTGGAGCCCACTGCAGAGGTCCAACCACTGGAGCCCACTGCAGAGGTCCAACCACTGGAGCCAACTTCAGAGGTCCAACCACTGGAGCCCACTTGAGAGGTCCAACCACTGGAGCCCACTTGAGAGGTCCAACCACTGGAGCCCACTTGAGAGGTCCAACCACTGGAGCCCACTTCAGAGGTCCAACCACTGGAGCCCACTGCAGAGGTCCAACCACTGGAGCCAACTTCAGAGGTCCAACCACTGGAGCCCACTTGAGAGGTCCAACCACTGGAGCCCACTTGAGAGGTCCAACCACTGGAGCCCACTTCAGAGGTCCAACCACTGGAGCCCACTTCAGAGGTCCAACCACTGGAGCCCACTGCAGAGGTCCAACCACTGGAGCCCACTTGAGAGGTCCAACCACTGGAGCCCACTTGAGAGGTCCAACCACTGGAGCCCACTGCAGAGGTCCAACCACTGGAGCCCACTGCAGAGGTCCAACTACTGGAGCCCACTCACTGAAGCCCACTTCAGTGATTCCAATCACTGGCCATTTCTGGTCACCATTGTATGGACCTGATCATTCTTGTATGACATTGTTCATTAACATTCCAGATAGGTCTTTGGCATGAAGACCTTTTAAATATTTGAGGACAACATTAGTAAAACTATCAATTTAAAATACTGTAAATGTGTATATTTTTAAGTTGAAAACCCATTAAAATCACTCATTATAAGATTTATGGTCAATTAAAAAATGTGACTTACCTAATATCAGGTTGAAGAAATTCAGGGATACATCATAGAAAAAAAAACAGAAAAGGAAAGATAGTTAGACCATATAAATCCCATAACAAAAAAACATTACAGGGAAAATAGCAGAGTAAACCCTTGTGATGGCTACAATGTATTAAATGCCTTGTCGGACAATGCTGGATTAGAGATGTGTATTGTATACATGTAATGTGGAGATCACGGTGAACGCCGCCAGTAAATGTCAATAACTAAAAGTGTTTTTATCTAGAAGAGCAAAATTCAATAACAATCATAAAATGCCTTCTTCACATTCAGACAACTCGTTCCGAAAACAATTATTGACATCTGTTTAGCTAAACCCCAGAGCCGTCTTGGAAAGATGAATCATCGCTGAAGGACTAGTCCTTCAAAACTCACAGCTCCAGAACATCTTTGTTTGTTTGCTTGTTTGTTTTTGGACTTTTTGACTTTTTTCAAGGGATACAAGTATCAATCGTGTGGCTCAGACTTGTACGATCAGAAAGATTCCCTCTGGAGAAGAGCTGAAGAACAATGGACAATGTATTGACATGGTATTGACCAAGGTGGACAACCTTTGTAGCTTAGTACATTGGGTGAAGAAACATTGATCGGTGCCCTTTCCATAAAAATTCTTACAATTTACAATGAATGTTACTATTTTAGTGCTGGTCCCTTTTGGAGAGCAAAATACACAGTGTTTTGTTGGAAATAATCTATGTTATAGGTTTGGCAATGATGTGTTCGCAAGCTTCGACATCTATTTGTCCTATAGACTATTCTGATGGATCTCTAGTATGATAAAATGCCTTAATCTGGTTTCTGATAATCCAGAAAGTTTGATAAAATATCAATTATTTGCAGCACAGGAATATAGTAATATAATGTGGAATTTTACTTGGACAAAGTCAGGTATTGTTCAAATCAATTCATAGTAGCATAGCCTAATATTAAAGGGGTTACATCACATTTCAAAGTATCTGATTGGCAAGGGCGTGACCACAGGGATCCCCACCAATCACGAGATTGGGGGGGTTCTCTGTTCCCCGTTCTGAATTTAGTGGCGGTCCTGCCTCTCCATTCAACTCTATAGGACTGCTTATGAGACAGCCAAGTGCTGTACTGAGCTATATTCGGCAGTCCCATATATGACCTCTGAGCTGACTTTTCCCTATTATACATAGGGAGTCTACGTACCATATACTGCAATACAAAGGTATTGCAGTATATAGTACAGGAATTGAGCAATCCCAGGTTCAAGGACAGTAAAAAGATTTCTGAAAATCATAAGAAGTTTGAAAAAAAAAATATGAAAAACTAAAAACTTAAAAAAACCCTTTTTTCTCATTTAAAAAATAAATAGCGTAAAGATAAAAATAAACAAACATATTAAAGGGGTTGTCCATTGTCAAATATTGAGAGATAAATATTGTTTATATAATGAAAAGTTACTGAAACTGGACAACCCTTTAAATATTACCGTTTGCATATAAGTCCAGACTATCCAAAAATATTGTATAAAAAAAATACCACAATTAATGAGTTTTGGTAACTATCCCTCCATCCTCAAGAAAAAGCAATAAAAATTATCAAAAAATTGTACATACCAGAAAAAGTACCAATAAAAACTACAACATGACCTGGAAAAGGAGATCTCTCACATAGCTCCGTCAACAATAGGTCCGTCAGAATACGATGCCCCCTAGCAAATTTTTTTTAAAGTTTTGCGTTTTATTTTGAAAAATTGAGAAAATTTAATAAAATTGATATAAATATCAGTCGCCATTGTAATGACCCGCTGTAACACGCTGCCATGTCATTTTTAATGCAGAATGAACAAACAAAACACAAAAAATAATGATAAAATTGAATGTTTTATACTGTAATGTCAATATATTGGGATTTAGTAACGTCCTATGTTGCCCCTATGTAATAATTAGAATCTCAGTTGATACATGTTGCACCAGTATACACCAGCATACACCAGCATACACCAGTATACACCAGTACACATACAGTAGGGTCACTAAAATACCGACCATTCAATAGACACAAGGAGCATTCCTTCTTATATAATGGTGATGATTCTATATAAGGTGCCTTGTCCTCCCCCTTAGAGGTTTCACCTTCTCCTCCCCAACCCTCATGACAGTTGTATGAACTCTTGATCTTTGACCTTCATTGACGTTTAACCCTTGCAAGTTCTTCTCATCCTTTTCTTCTCAGCTTAAACTTCCTATTCATGATTTAGCCTCAGCTCATAAAACTCAGTGGAGCATTACAAGGACGCTAGGATTGGACTCCAGCTAATGCCTGCAGATTTACTGTGTAACATCATCTATTTGATTTGCTGGAAAACCCTATATCACAGAGAGAAGTTCTTCTCCGAGGTAACAAGCAACTAACTGGTGATTACATTTACCCATGAAGTGCTGGATCTGTGGCGGTACTATAGGATCAGAATACTGACCGAATATCAAAAATCCTTTCTTCTTGATACAAAAGGCTTAGCCTATACAATGTCTCCTTTCTCCATTCATTGTAACACCAACAGACCCCCCGCAGCTACAATGTACATGGCCAATTCATTGATCAATGTCATAACTATTATTAACTTCATCTTCACTTAAAGGGAATGTGTTGCCAGGATATGACCTATTGTTTAAATCACATTTTCATGTTAAACATATTTTTTAAGAATTTTTGGTGTTGCTGTTTCTAATTTTCCAAATTAATATCTATATTTAAAAAAAAAAAGATTAAAATCTTGCAATTCCAACTTTTGCCACTAAGCCTAAAACTGTGACTTCCTGTTTCCTGGAGATAGACCATGGTCCATGGAGCAGACCCGATTGACTTCTATGGGAGAGTTTTCTAGGCATGCTCGATGACCTGGGCAGAGGTCATTGCGTAGAGGGGAGTAGATAAACTATGAAATCCACTATTGTGACTGGGATTCTGTGTCTTATGTAAATAAATATATATATATATATATATATATATATATATATACACACACACACACACATGATCGCTGTAAGTGAAGTGGCTGCTGCAAAGAAATCTACAGAAAACAGGAACTCTCAACGTATTATATTGCCTAGTGGACAAAGTCAGAACTGCAAGATTTTTAGGAATTTTTATTTTTTAATATAGATAGTAACATGGAAACATTTTAAAAACCTCACCAAAAATTCTTTAAAAAACGTGTTTAAAAAAAAATAGGTCATGTTCTGGTGACACATTTCCTTTATGGAGATTGTCCATGATTACAAAAAGCATGACTGTTTTTATTTCTAGAAACAGCGCCACACCTGTCCTCGGGTTGTATGTGGTATTGTAGCCAAGCTCCATTCACTTTAATAGAGCTGAGTCACAATAACAGACATAACCTCCGGACTTCAATAATGTTGAGGCATATATAAGTGCACAGTTTTACATAGTCCTTGCAGCAGTGCTATAGCTATTGCATAATACCATTGAGAATATAATATAATGACGTACAGGTGCCATACAGATGTAGCAGAGCTGAACTATTTGAGTTGCATTGCCTGTGCATACAGTAGTTCTTCAAATGCAATAAGTTGACCTGCAGATTTGCAGAGAAACAGGGTAGGGGAAAAGTTGTTTTGGTGGTCTTAAAATGTTAATATTGTTTCCTGATATATCCAGAGATATGTCAGATGAATAGAGCTGTATTTAGCCCAGGATCAGTAGGACACTTCTTGCCGTTTAGGCACATGGCTTTAGGCACTAGTCACACCATTATACCTGGAGCAATGTTTGAGCTTTCTATGTGTTTGAATGGCAGACTTTATTGATACTATGCTACAGATAACATAATAGCTACCTATAGGTGGCACTAGAGACAAGCCTTTCTTATGCACTCATTTGCATATCTTTCCCATAAACCCTTCAAATCTAAGCCAACTCTCCTCAATGAGAACCAGTACCACCCCTAGTTTTTATTTTTTTCCAAGAACAACATCATTTTTGTCCATACTCTGGCATTGCAGCTCTTGTCCATTAACATGAATGTGACTGAGCTGCACTTCCAGACACATAAACAAGGGTGGCGCTGTAATCCTGGACAACCCTCCTGGTTCTCTTGCTCCTTTTATCTCCCCTCCAGTAGCACACAGTGACTAGACCACCACTGCTTTTTAGATAATAATACTGTGTACTACATTCTACATTGCATGGTGAGTCTGTGCCGAGCTGCAAAACCCGATTATCTGTTTATTTAGGAGAAAGTCATGACTAGAAGGACACCCTGGGATAGGTCAAGCGTGCGGTATGAAAATAGAGATATTTAATCAGCCACGTAAATGAAGCTTCTGGCATGTGCTGTTATATAGATAAAGGCAGGAGAAAGGAAGAAACAAGCGTCTTGTTTGCAGAGAGCGTGCCCCCGCAATTCTTGGATGAAAGTCCCTTAAAGAAAATATATTCTGCCAAGAGAAATGATTTATCTCAGCTTTAATTTGAAAGAGAATCATTTCCCTTATTTTAATGAAGTAAAAATAACCCCCCGTCCGGAGAAAGCCTCGTCTTATTGTTCTCCTCCATCCAACTGCAGATGTCCTCAAAATGTCATTAACAATATAATGTAAAAGGCTTCACGTTCACCCATTAAATTGGGTCCCTGAGGCAATAGGCTGCGAGCTGAAATTGCATTCCTACCTTAAATGTTACTTTCTGCCTCTGCGATAGATCACAGATTTTTTTTTTATATATAGTTTATTATGTGATTCATTCATTAAGAGGGGACCTTTAAGAGATAGCCTTAAATAAAGGGATATTGAGCACTGTTCATTTGGGGCATTGGTTTGGGAGGATTCTGTGATGTTGGCATGGGTGCAGGGCTTCCTCTAGGTCTGACGTGATGACTCCGATATATAATGCTCCAGGGCTTCTTCACCAGTCAGTTTCAACTCGGAAGGCTAATATGATGGGATGGACGTCTTGTTTTTGGGAAGTGACAGGAGAACGAGTGAATGATCTATCTATACTTCATCCTAATGACATTTCTGAGGACTGTATTGATTCTCGACGTGGCTATTTAACACATGAGGCCGGATTCAATGTCCTTGTCATCGCATACAAGCATATAAATACATTGTAACAACACAATGTCTCAATTATTTTTGGGACGCAACATTATCTGTTGTTTTTTTAGATTTTGAAGACTTAGTACCTTGATACTATACTAGAAACAATGCAGGAGCCACCTTTAGGGGGCACTAGAGATATTAGGGGGGAATTGACTGTTCTCTATATGCCAGAAATCTGGCTTTGATGAGAATAGTTGTGGCACATTTTTGGTACACAAGTATTTTTTTGTGTCAAAGATGCCACTTTTTGAAAAAAGTGGATTAAGCAAGGCAGACCGAGTGGAGAAGCCTTGGCCTGACAAATTTACTAGATCTCATGCCAGAAAACTCTCGTAAGTTATATAGGAAAACCTACACCAGTAACATGTATAAATTTTAAAAAAAATTTTGGGTTCAACCAAACCCAAAATTTTCATATTTGCCAGTCAGTATATGTCAGCATGCCCCAGATGGCTACTGACGCCCAATCACAGACCTTAGAGGTGCCCCTGGGCCGCTGACATCATTCAGGAGGCCGGAAGAGGACGAGGACTCTCCAGGAGGACTGGCCAGAAGATGGCCAGGAGAAATGAGTAAGACTGTTATATTTATACACCTCTCCTGGACCTCCACCTATTCTACTATGGGGTCTGAAGACATCCCAGAGTATAATAATAGCAGTTCCAGTTTGGACCGAACAAGTTCTGCCAGGAAAAAAAAACTAATGCTAATCTTATGAGGTTTGCCCAACTCAAATTAAGTGTGGTATACAACACACCAGTCTTACTAACCCCCCCCCCCCATTTATTTCTTCTTAAAGACATTTAATTTGCATATTTTTCCCACAAAGCATCGATACCTAAGCTGTATCTCCTCAATAAGAACCAGTACCACCCAGTTTTTATGAATATCAATACACAATACGTTTTCGAAGTCAACCCAGCCCTATAACATTGTCTACTGCACCATAATGTTTGTTGGCCACGATTCAGTAGAGCCGTGGCCAATGATTTGGTGATAATTCAGCCATTTTAACTACTCTTTCTATGCAGTAGGGATACTGAGGAAAGAGCAGAGTTGATTTTTCCCTTTCCTGTACTATAGGACTACACAAGCTCAGATCTACAGAATTTTTCTCTTAACTGAATATTCAGAAACCTGATTTGCTTTGCGTTCCAATTCTACCTAAAATTTCAGATGCAAATGAAGTAAAATATTTACCCACACACACAATCTGCATTCAATTTCATCTCCAATTTATTATTCATGTTATGTGTGTTTTTACTAAGAAATAAAAATATATGCAAGTGCTCGCAGAGTGGTGTGCAGATCCGGGATGTTGTACTACAGATAACATGTTCCATAGACTGGTAAGTCTCGAAGGATGCCAACATAGAAGGGCATACTGTACATGATAATGTGCATACTAAGTGCACATGTTAAAGTTGCAAGAGGGTGCATGCAGCAGATTATCTTACACAACAGACTTGGGGACAACCTGTCCATTACATCTCTGATATAGTCACATATTATAGTCTAGAATGGGATCATTATATTATAACTCTGAAAGACACTTTCTGAGGATTGGTCTTTCTTTATTTTACAGAAGATATTCTGGTTTAGTTTTAATCCTAGATCATGCCACAAGGTTTCTGGAAAACGAGGAATCTATATAGAGCTATCTTCCAAAAGGTGACGCTAGAGTAAGTTCTTGCTCCATCATGGAGGACTCATTTGCGTATTCTTTCCTAAGAATCCTTAGCAGGACATTTGGGGTGTATAAATCCCTGTACCCTGCAAGGTGCCCTGAAAATTCAATCTAAGACACAGTATCCCTTCTGACCTTTGTCCATGATCTCTCACCTAGACAGCCAGTACCCAGCTGGGCAAAAACTCTGAACCAATTGTCTGTAGATAGGTATCTCTTCTTCTTGAAGGAGATATTCTGGCTTGGCTTTAGTCTCAGATCATGGTACTATGTTTCTTATAAATCAGGCATTGATTTATAGGGTGCTATCTTCCAAAAAAGTGGTGCTAGAGAAAGATTTCTAAGAAGGAAGACTTATTTTCATATTCCTTTTCCAGAATCCTTAGCAGGGCATACATGGTCCATAAGTTTCTGTACACCAGAAGATGACCTGCAAAGGAGACACAGTACCCCTTCTGACCCATTAACTGTATAGGGTTATATATAGTGGGGGGGCGAGTAAGTAATTTGATTTCATATTATGGCATATTTTTGCACTGTATAGGGTTTGCATACAGATCAGGAATTAGAAATTAGCATCGGGAACTTCTCCAACTTATCAATCATGGGCAGGTGGGTCTTAAAGATTCTCCTAGGATCTACTGAGCCTATCTGGAATGGTAATGACAATGTTATCCTAGTCGGAGAGCTCGATAATCTCTGTTCTTCTGATATAAAGGACTCATTTGCCATCAAGGTTCTAATTTACTTATTTGCAAAACAAATGACGGATACCCAACGCTTGATACCCTGGCACACGGCTTAACTGGATTTCCCAACAGCTGGATGACATGATCTTACTGCAAATCCAATAGCAATTATTAAAGCATTATAATGTAGTGTGATAAACACACGGGACAGCTCAGGGAATGTGGTCCCCTCCGAAAGCTCAAGGGAAATGATGGAAGAATTAGCTGGTCCATGTCCCTGAAGATGTGTCTGAGCTGGTTGAAGCTGTTCACTCGAAAGGATTATCTCTTCCAATCTGCCTTAATGACGGCTAAATGCTTACAATTGGTCTTTATTGTGGGAAAACCGGCTATTAAGGAATATCTGTTCTACAAAATGTTCCTTCCAGACCTAACTACTGGCTATTAAACTTTAGGCCCCATGCAGACGGGTCCTAGACAGAGCCGTAATCATGTTTAATATGCCTTGACCAGGATTGTCCTCGATAAAACGTACATTACATGGGGCCGCGCACCCACATGGCACCGTTGGCTTACATCTGCTTATTTGCATGACTTTGATGTCATAACCATCTTCTAAAGCATTCACTGTAGGCTAAAAGGGGGCACTTACTAAAGGAGGATTGGGTTATGGAAAAGACCAATATTTAGCTATTTTATGCTGCTCATCCAAACTCATCTAAACCAATGTTTCAGTTTGAAGGGTAACTGAGTAGCAATATCCATTATCATTGCCACAACCGTGTCTCTGATAATAATATCAGCAATAGGACAAATATTCAGAAAATCACAGTAAAATTCCTTTGATAATAGATCTTAAACAGGCCCACACTAGGGTGCCCATTTTTGCCAGAATGGCTTCATTTGTTTCCTCCTCCATACCCATTACATATTGATGATCTATTTTATCCTTAAAATAGGTCATCAATATATAATAGATGGGGGTCCACCACCTGGGAACCGCACAGATCAGCTGGTTGAAGAGGCTGCGACATAGAGACTGTAATTGGTATCAGAGCTCAGTCCCATTTATTTCAATGGGACTAAGTTCCTGTTGTACCAAGTAACCAATGAACATGACATTATTGGCACAGGGAAGAGGCTGCAGAGCTTGTGAGCTGATCGTCAGGGATCGCAGGTGTGGGACCCCCACAATAACAAACTGATATGTAAACCTCATAAAAACCCTTTAAGCCAACTGCCTACTCCAACCCCCTTCTCTCCCTCTACACATGCACTACTCAGCCAAGCCAAGTGTGCATCATGTGTATGAGGGGTTTGGGCAAGATAGTGTAGGCTGAATGATTGTAACTATCTCATATCTATCTATCTATCTATCTATCTATCTATCTATCTATCTACCTAATATCTATCTATCTATCTACCTACCTACCTACCTAATATCTATCTATCTCACCTATCTATCTATCTATCTATCTATCTACCTAATATCTATCTATCTATCTATCTATCTATCTATCTTTCTATCTCATATCTATCTATCATCTATCTATCCCTTTCTCATATCTATATCATATCTATCTCACATCTATCTATCTATCTATCTATCTATCTATCTATCTACCTATCAATCATCTGTCTCACATCTATCTATCTATTTCATATCTATCTCACATCTATCTATCTATGATCTATCTATATATCTATCTATTTATCTCACATCTATCTATCTACCTACATAATATCTATCTATCTATCTATCTATCTATCTATTTATCTATCTATCTATCTAAATCTATCTAATATCTAATCTATCTATCTATCTATCTATCTAATCTATCTAATATCTAATCTATCTATCTATCTATCTAATACTATCTATCTATCTATCTATCTACCTACCTAATATCTATCTATCTCACATCTATCTATCTATCTATCTATCTATCTATCTACTATCTATCTATCTATCTATCTATCTATCTATCTACCTAATATCTATCTATCTCACATCTATCTATCTATTATCTATCTATCTACCTAATATCTATCTATCTATCTATCTACTCCTAATATATATCTATCTATCTATTATCTATCTATCTACCTAATATCTATCTATCTATCTATCTATCTATCTATCTATCTTCAATCTCATATCTATCATCTATCTATCTATCCCTTTCTCATATCTATATCATATCTATCTCATATCTATCTACCTAATATATATCTATCTATCTATTATCTATCTATCTACCTAATATCTATCTATCTATCTATCTATCTATCTATCTATCTACACATCTATATATCTATCTATCTATCTACCTATCTACCTATCAATCATCTATCTCACATCTATCTATTTCATATCTATCTCACATCTATCTATCTATCTATCTATCTATCTATCTATCTATGATCTATCTATATATCTATCTATTTATCTCACATCTATCTATCTACCTACATAATATCTATCTATCTATCTATCTATCTATCTATCTATCTATCTAATCTATCTAATATCTAATCTATCTATCTATCTAATCTATCTAATATCTAATCTATCTATCTATCTATCTACTTGTTAACAAAGAAATAATCAATTAACAAAGAGACTTATAGAATAATAAACCACATAGAAATGTGAAGCTTTCTTGTCTTCTAGGCAGAGAAGGGGCTCATGATTTGGTACAGAAGAGATATGATGAGCTCCAGCTAGATGACAAGTTCTTTTGTTCACTTGTCAGTATAGGCAACTAGATTAGGGCAAGTATCCGATTTTCTGTTTTATGGACATCAATAGATGCAAGTTTTGTCATGATTTAGGGATTTTTATGCTGACATCGGTTGTCTGCCTGACAGCTCAAAGATATGAAATAACAAGCCGTCAGTGTCAGCTCTCCTAAATCAAACCCAAAAGCCCCCTTGGCACCAAAACTGTGGCGGCTTGTTACTGCAAAAGCAAATGTCAGTCCAGTAAACTCCAGGGCTGCTCCAGATTCTGCTTGTCTATATGGCAAACACAAAACACAGACTATCATTGCCTAAAATGTGCAAGTGTTATCCTACTGGACAATATGGTTAGAATGAGTGGGCAAATATTATCCATACAGAAAACATAAATCAAGAAAAAATGGAGGAAATAAAACAATACCCGGAAAAATAATGCACTGTATAATACATGAATACCTTCACTTAGAAAGATAGGGGGAGAATGATTGTCAATCCTGTATTGTAACATTGTATAAATGTGGATTGTCATTGGCAACTGCTATGTGGATAGTATATCTATGAGACTGATAAATAGGCACATATAAATACATATAACATACAGTAGATAGGGCAAAGAACTTTGCTTCCCCTTTAGCCCCTGTGGCTATTTTCACAAAGAAAAAAAAAATCATAAGGCATGACCCAATTTGCTACAAAAGAGGGAAAAAAAAATCTACCCTGGCTTCAAGTACCAAACAGACTGAATCAATAGAAGACTGACAGATGCTGTAGTTAGAGATACAGAAAATGTACAGTCAGTAAAGATTTGGCATTTTTGTGGCCCCAAGTAAACTTATGTCTGGGGGCCACCTATATTGCCCTCTATACTGCTCACACACATAGTATACTGCTGCCTTACTATCCCTACACATAGTATACTACTGCCTTATTATCCCCATATATAGTATGTTGCTGCCTTATTGTCCCCATACATAGTATACTGCTGCCTTACTATACCTACACATAGTATACTGCTGCCTTACTATACCTACACATAGTATACTGCTGCCTTACTATACCTACACATAGTATACTGCTGCCTTACTATCCCTACACATAGTATACTGCTGCCTTACTATACCTACACATAGTATACTGCTGAGTTACTATACCTACACATAGTATACTGCTGACTTACTATCCCTACACATAGTATACTGCTGCCTTACTATCCCTACACATAGTATACTGCTGACTTACTATCCCTACACATAGTATACTGCTGCCTTATTATTCCTACACATAGTATACTGCTGACTTACTACCCTATTATCCCCACACACTAGTATACTGCTGCCTTATTATCCCCACACATAGTATACTGCTGCCTTATATCCCCACACATAGTATCTGGCCTATAGATACACATAGTATACCTCTTTGATAGATGAAGATAGATAGATAGATAGATAGATAGATAGATAGATAGATAGATAGATAGATAAATAGATAGATAGATAGATAGATAGAGAAATAGATAGATAGATAGATAGATAGATAGATAGCGTGAGAGACATAGATAGATAGATAGATAGATAGATAGATAGATAGCTAGAGAGACATAGATAGATAGATAGATAGATAGATAGATAGACAGAGATAGATAGATAGATAGATAGATAGATAGAAAATAGATAGACAGAGAAATAGATAGATAGATAGATAGATAGATAGATAGATAGAGAAATAGATAGATAGATAGATAGAGAAATAGATAGATAGATAGATAGATAGATAGATAGATAGATAGATAGATAGATAGATAGATAGATACAGGTGCATCTCAATAAATTAGAATATCTTTGAAACGTTTATTTCTTTCAGTAATTAAATTAAAAAAGTGACCTCCTATATTTTCTAGATTCTTTACACACAGAGTCTTCTATTTCAAGTGTTTTATTTCTGTAAATGATGATAATGGATTACAGATCATGAAAACCAAAATGTAAGAAAATTAGAATATTATAAAAAAGTTCAGTATTGTAAATTCAGTGTCACCTGCCAAGGTTTCCTAAGCCTTTAAATGGTCCCTCAGTCTGGTTCAGTAGGACACACAATCATGGAAGACGCTGATTATGGATTATATTACTGAATTACTGAAATGAATGAACGTTTCACAGATATTCTAATTTATTGAGATGCACCTGTAATAGATAGATAACTTATAGCTGTTATAACCGAGCATACTGATCATAGACATACCACTGGATCTTATCCGTCCTCTAAACTATTGGAAATCAATAAGTACAGCCAAGGTTTGGCCGAGTAGTAGAGAGTGTTACTACAGGGAATCTGTTCCTGCCATAGCCTGTAAACAGACATGTCATGCGGGTAATGGCTCCTTTTTAAGAATGTTGAATTTTGGTCTTATGAAACCCCAGCACCACATATGTAGTCATATATATATGTACCTATGGAAAAATTCCAATGTAATAGCAGACGCCATCATAGATTAATATGCAGAACTGCTATAGAAAGTCAGTATAATGTATGTAATACTCATCGTAGCACGTAGCGGGTATAACATGTATAAATGCCTATTCAGTGGGGTCAGGAACATGAGAATATGGCATCTTCTATTAATGGGAATCCACAGTAAATTGCTTGCATTCCTCATCTGATTTCTATTTACCTGTGCAGGAGTACAGGCCTGTATCCTGTGAGTATGTGCAGCAATTTATGTTTCTCCAGGGGTTTACTTAAGGGAATCTCACATCCGAATGCGAAAAGAGTGAGGGATTTTAAAGACAAAGATAGAGCGAGAGGAGCTATCCCCTAGTGCTATCCGGCTTCAGCACCATCTGTCACAATCACTGCCGCTCCTGAGGGATTGAGTTTAGAAAGGCCACCGCAACTAATGAATACGGCAAGAGAGAAGGTGGACTTTTATATCACACAGGGCAGAAAAAGTCGTAATCTGGAAGTCTATGGAAAGGCTATGTCAACAAAATAGGATAAAGGTCTATCTCTCTTTGCTGAGCAATTGGTCCCACTGGTGGTAGTTTAACTTTATATCTGATATTAACGTCTCAGAAGATGCTGATCGTAGATTGCTGAAGATTTGGGCAAGGTGTTGAGCGCTGTAAAGAACATTATGAGTGGAGGGGACTGTCACATTTCTTGCTGAGGCCAGACTTTTCCGGATAACCTTCTCCAATTAAAACGGTTTATATGACACGGAACAGTAAGAGATATATTTCACGTGCTATGAAACTGCTGAGCCTCCATGTAATGACGGATATCCCACAACACTACTTCAAAGCTTGTCACTATTAGTAGACGGAATGGGCTCTGTTGATTTAGGAAATTGGGCAATGTGGATTTATGTTCTGCATCAATAGAGCTATGCAGATATTGATAGCCTATAGCGCAGGGCTTTAATAAAGGGCATATATCACCCGTGATGGGATGGTTCTGCTCAGGCATTATTGCTGTTTACAGATGATGTCATCAGTTCATATGTTCGAAGTGAACCTGAATGGATTTGGCTGCTTGTTGGCATCCCATTACTATAAATCAGGTACAGTTATCAAAGGGGTTTTCTGGAATTAGGATAGGTCCCCAATATCAGATTGGTGGGGTTCTGCGACCTGGCAGCCCCTCCAAGTAGCCGTTTGAGGAAACCACAGGGTTAAAGTTGGCCATGTCATCTCTTCACTGAATTCCAAGCAGAGTACCATATACTGTTCAGGGGCTAAACTTGCTATTGCAGCTCTGTCCCTTTCACTTGAAGGGGACTGAGCTGTGAATAGATCATGTAAGTGCTGTGAAGTGGAAGCGGCATTCACTTGAGCACTGCTGATACTTCAATTAGCTGACTGTGCGGGTCCCAAATGTTGGACCATCAATGATCAGATACTGATGACCTACCCTAAGGATAAGCCATCACTATATGGGTGGCATGGTGGCTCAGTGGTTAGCATTACAGCCTTGTAGAGCTGGAGTCCTAGGTTCTAATCCAGCCAAGGACAACTTCTGCAAGATGTTTGTATGTTCTCCCCGTGTTTGTGGGGAGTTCCTCCCACACTCCAAAGACATACTGATAGGGAATAAAGATTGTGCTTCCTATAAGGGACGGTGACCACAATGTCTGTAAAGTGCTGGGGAATAAAATGGTGCTATACAAGTAAGCATAATAAATAAAGCTATTTAACTCCCATGGTGCCAATTCATGTCACCACCCCTTTCTGAAAAGAATCGAGGTCCTAGTGCTTTTACACTTTTTATGTATTCCCAGAAAACAAACCTTAAAGAGGTTGGCCCCATTGGTCAGTCCCTTTTTTGCTAGAAGGGTTCACTTACAGAAGCTGATCACAAGGTTTCCCGCTTTTGTGACTTGCAACAGTTAGTAGTAAACTCTATGAAAATCTGGTATCAAATGTTCAATTCCCCTGCAGTGCCCCAACAGGTGAAATAAAGCATTACACATTGTCCATTGAAATCAATGTCATGGATAGAAATGTCGAGTGAGGGCTGCTTTTTGTAGCCGTTCTCTGCTCCGGATAATAAATTATAGGGCCACCCTAGAATGTGTTTTATAAATCAGAAAATCCCTGTAAATTATTCATTCATATGAAATTAATGCAAAAATAAACACACCATATATGCATGTGCTATTTGCATGCTGGATATAAATGCTAAAGATATGTAAAAACTTACAGAACGGATACTAGTTTTTGCTGAGTTGCGCTTGCTCCTAACCACTAGGACGTGGATGGCTGCACACTGCCTTTAAATTGCTTTATTAAATAGGCCAGCTAATTTGTGTGGTATTAAAAGGAGCAGAAATAAACTTTGTAAAAATAATGAATTCAGTCCCATCAAGCTTTTGGGAAGTTCACCGGGGAGATCATGTGGTATTTGATCTGTTTTGTGATATTAACAAGAACCTAATCGCATTTAGTTTATCAACTCAGTAGGAACGAATGAGAGCACAAATACAATAACACAAAGTATCTCTTCCGGATATTCTACAAGCCCATGTTTTGGTGCACGGCACAAAATGTCCACGCAACGAACAATGTGCCAGTTTTATGTCAGAAAATTGTCATGCTTACTCTAGGTTCACACCTGCGCTCGGGTTTCCGTTCTTCGGGTCCACTTGGGGACCCAAAAAACGGAAACCCGATCTGTTTAAAAAGCGGTTACCCGTGGAAAGCTATGGATCCCATTGACTATAATAGGGTTCGCTGGATTTCTACCTGGTTTCTGCCCAAAAAATGCGGAGAGAAAAGTCCTGCTTGCAGAATGCAAGTAGAATGGGGGACAGAATCCCCGAACGGAAACCAAGCGCTGGTGTGAACCCAACATTAGTTTACTAAATTCAGACCATTGTGTTTTAGACTGTGGACAGCAGACCTTAGTATGAGTACAGAACCTTCAATAGGAAAAGGATTTAAGGGATATTGAAAATTTCACCTGTCTACAAAACCCTATAAGGGTTCCTTCACCAAATCTGGTCTGTACATTGGTCGGATTTCCCGTTCCGAACCTAGTCAGGAGATGGGACTTGTATAATAGGGACCCATGATGTTGGGAGTCCCTGCCTCTTCATGGCCCTACTGTCCTGTGCTGTATATAGCATGATCCATCTGATGTACAGACTGGATATTCTGGTCCAGATTGGCAGAATTGACAGTCTATATTTTATGTATAACTTATGCAGATTTTCTGGTACAAGTTATAGTAAACCTGTCGGATTCAGGCATCACTGCCCTGGTCTTCTTTGATGCCGGCTTCACCCACTTTTCGCAAAAGTGGAGACTGCGTATAAAAATGAGACAAAGTGGTGAATTTTTGTTGCAAAACAGCTATATGTCGAAAAATGTGCCACTTTTATGCTACTTAGTTTAGTAAATTTGTGCCATTGTGTTTTAGGCTGTAGATGGCAAACCTGTTTATGAGTATAGAACCTAGGAAAAAAAAGTATTTAAGGGATACAGAAAAAAAATTCAACAAAATCCCATTACTGTATGCCAAATAACAACATAAAAATTCTTAAAAAAAAAGTTTATGTTCCGCTGGTGTTCTCGTTCTTCTGAGTAATTCTGTAAGAATGAAGAATGTAAGAAATAATCTGATACAATAGAATTTGGAGCATTGGAGTACTTTAATAATAACCTAATATAATAACAGAAGCAGGGGAGACATAAAAATAAGAGTAACGATAATTCCCTTTATTATTGTGGCTGCACAGAGATGAACACCGCCACCCTGTTCTCCACTCCATGGAGTTGAGCTGTAATTTCACACAAAGCAATTTTCAGTCACTGAAACTAAAATGCCTTCTTCAGGCATTCTGTATAATGGGGAATAACATTAAATAGGTACGTGATGTTAAAATACTCGCTATGCAGCTACGGGACTCAATTTAGAGGAGCTGTTACCATGTTACATATTCACTTATAGCAAATAACCAGCAAGTGAACCGTGGAGGATTTCTTCTTCTATGGCCTTCAAAACTGATATCCAAAGAACATAAACTCCCTCTTATTTCAGATTTAGGGATTCTTAGCTTCAAAGGCATCAGGAAATAGGGGATCGCTTCTTTATGGTCTGAGCAATGAAGGGAGGACAATTCTAATAAGAATATCCTACTCAGACTTAAGGGCGTTGGGCAGGATTTTTTTTTTTATGACTCATAAATATCTGGTTGTAGGTGGCAGACAGGGACCCTGCACTGATCAATTGTTTAGGGCTGTTTCTGACGCCTGTACTATACACAGCACAGAGTTGGAAGCAGTTGGCTGCGTGCCCTGTATAGTGCCCATTCGTGAACACTGCAGCTCAGCTCCTGTGCCCTGCATAGTGGCCGGACATTGTCACTGCAGCTCCTGTGCCCTGTATAGTGGCCGGACATTGTCACTGCAGCTCACCTCCTGTGCCCTGTATAGTGGCCGGACATTGTCACTGCAGCTCCTGTGCCCTGTATAGTGGCCAGACATTGTCACTGCAGCTCCTGTGCCCTGTATAGTGGCCAGACATTGTCACTGCAGCTCCTGTGCCCTGTATAGTGGCCGGACATTGTCACTGCAGCTCCTGTGCCCTGTATAGTGGCCGGACATTGTCACTGCAGCTCCTGTGCCCTGTATAGTGGCCGGACATTGTCACTGCAGCTCCTGTGCCCTGTATAGTGGCCGGACATTGTCACTGCAGCTCCCCCTGTGCCCTGTATAGTGGCCGGACATTGTCACTGCAGCTCCTGTGCCCTGTATAGTGGCCGGACATTGTCACTGCAGCTCAGCTCCTGTGCCCTGTATAGTGGCCAGACATTGTCACTGCAGCTCCTGTGCCCTGCATAGTGGCCGGACATTGTCACTGCAGCTCCTGTGCCCTGCATAGTGGCCGGACATTGTCACTGCAGCTCCTGTGCCCTGTATAGTGGCCAGACATTGTCACTGCAGCTCCTGTGCCCTGTATAGTGGCCGGACATTGTCACTGCAGCTCCCCTGTGCCCTGTATAGTGGCCTGCCTGCAGCCCCCCCCCCTTTTGCCCGGGTTTTCCTGCGCTCCTGTGCCCTGTTGTGCCGTCCCCCTGTGCCCTGTATAGTGGCCCGGCTATTGTCACTGCAGCTCCTGTGCCCTGTATAGTGGCCGGACATTGTCACTGCAGCTCAGCTCCTGTGCCCTGTATAGTGGTTGGGCACTGTCACTGCAGCTCCTGCGCCCTGTATAGTGGCCCGGGTATCATCACTGCAGCTCCTGTGCCCTGTATAGTGGCCCGGGTACTATCACTGCAGCTCCTGTGCCCTGTATAGTGGCCCGGGCATTATCACTGCAGCTCCTGTGCCCTGTATAGTGGCCGGACATTGTCACTGCAGCTCCTGTGCCCTGTATAGTGGCCAGACATTGTCACTGCAGCTCCTGTGCCCTGTATAGTGGCCGGACATTGTCACTGCAGCTCAGCTCCTGTGCCCTGTATAGTGGTTGGGCACTGTCACTGCAGCTCCTGCGCCCTGTATAGTGGCCCGGGTATTATCACTGCAGCTCCTGTGCCCTGTATAGTGGCCCGGGTATTATCACTGCAGCTCCTGTGCCCTGTATAGTGGCCCGGGTATTATCACTGCAGCTCCTGTGCCCTGTATAGTGGCCCGGGCATTGTCACTGCAGCTCGTCCTGTGCCCTGTATAGTGGCCCGGCACCATCACTGCAGCTCCTGTGCCCTGTATAGTGGCCGGGCACCATCACTGCAGCTCCTGTGCCTGTAGGGCCGGGCACCTCACTGCGCTCCTGTGTGTTGTGGGGTGTTGAGCTCCTGTGCCTTGTATAGTGGCCGGGCATTGTCACTGCAGCTCCTGTGCTCTGTATAGTGGCCGGACATTGTCACTGCAGTAGCTCCTGTGCCCTCTATTGTGCATGGCACTGTCCCTGCAGGGCTCCTGGCCCTGTATAAATCCCCACGTATTATCACTGCATCACCTCCCTGGAGCTAGTGGCCCGGGTATTATCACTGCAGCTCCTGTGCCCTACAGGCCCGGGAACACCCCCCTGTCCTTAAGTGGCCGGACACTTGGCTCCTGGACCCCATAGGAGCGGTACATTTCACTGCATCTCATGTCCCTATTGTGGCCGGGCCTCACTAGTCTATACCTGTAGAGTGGCAGCTAACAATATCAATGCAGTCCTGTGCTCTGTATAGTGACCTGGCCCATCACTACATTGCTCTTATGAGGCCGACATTTCACTGCTCCTGTGCTGTATAGTGGCCGGACATTTCACTCAGTCCTGTGACCTGTATGTGCCGTTGTCACTTCTCAGCTCCTGTGCCCTGTATGGAGGGGGACTGTCACTGCAGCACGCCCCTGTATAGTGGCCCGGGTAAATATGTAAATGTGGGATGCAGCTCCGAGCCCGGTATAGTCTGCAGCCCGCGGCACATTATCACTCAGCCTGTGCCCTGTATGTGGCCCGGGTATTATCACTGCAGCTCCTGTGCCCTGTATAGTTACACCTTCAGACAACCAATCATTTTACAAGCCTAGCAAAAGTGGCCCGTAAGTGACGGGCAATTAATCAGGTGATAAACATAACATTTTATTTAGCACCGGTCTTACCGGTTGTCACTGCGTCCTGCCCATAGACTTCTGCTTTATATCCAAGAAGAAAGACACTAGTCACATGTAGGGCCGACTTTCACGCCGTCACATTCTCCAGTAAAACTAATATTTAACATGTCATTTTTTGGAGAAACTGTTAATGGAAATGTAAGTAATTTATATCCATCATAATGGAACATCAGAATAAAGGTTGACCCTAAAGTAAAAATTATTGTGTTAACAGCAGAATCTAATAATCACAAGAAATAGAAATTTATTAAAAATAGCAGATACAATATTGTATGGGTATTAATAATGCATTAGCAACAACACAAAATAATAATAATAATAAATTACTGCTGCAAGAAATAATAATCATATTAATAATACAAAAGTAATAATAATAATAATAATAATAATAATACCCATAATATATGTGCCATGTGGCCTAGTAGCTCTAGGTAGCCCTCAGAGGGGGAAGTAATAAATCTTGTCAAGTGCTTCACCCGTCTGAGAGGTGTGGAAGATCACACTTACCTGGGTTCACCTGCAGCAACCAATCCTTTTAGAGCCTAGAAAAGTGGCCCCTGGCGGTTAACGGTGTATTTTTTAGCGTCACTTGGCTGCTCGCTCATAACCTCTGCTTTAACCGAGAAAGGGATAGTCACATTACCAGCCGTACATTCTCCGGTAATACTAATATTTAACATATCATTTTTGGAATGTTAATGGAAATGTAAGTAATTTACAGCCAGCAGTAGTAGTAGAAGTAATGGTTGGGATAGCAGTGTATTAGTAGTTAGTAGTAGTCTAGTAGGGATCAGTAGTAGTAGCTTAGTAAAAATAGGGATACAATATTGTAGTAGTAATAGTATGGATAGCAGCACTAGTAGTAGTAATAGTACTGGGATAGTAGTCGTATTAATAATAGAAAATAGTGATAGTAGTAGTAGCAGTAATAATATGTGCCTGTGGTAGTAGCTCTAGTAGCCATCAAAATAATAAATCTTCAGGGCTTATGTCTGGGGTGTGGAGTCACACTTTGGGCACTGCCCATCCTTTTAGGCCTATGCCCCTGCTAGCGCTTGGCCTATCTATAATCCTCTGTCCGAAAGGGATATTCTAACTAGATCATAATAAATAATAATAGGGATAGTAGTAGAATAGTAATACAGCACAGTAGTAGTAGTAATAATAGTAGGGATAGTAGTAGTAGTAGTAGTAGTAGTAGAATAATAGTAGGGATAGTAGTAGTAGTAATAGTAGTAGTAGCAATAATAGTAGGGATAGTAGTAGTAGTAATAGTAGGTGCAGTAGTAGAAGTAATAGTAGGGATAGTAGTAGTAGTAATAGTAGGGTAGTAGTAATAATAGTAGGGATAGTAGTAGTAGTAATAGTAGTAGTAGAATAATAGTAGGGATAGTAGTAGTAGTAATAGTAGTAGTAGTAATAATAGTAGGGATAGTAGTATTAGTAGTAGCAATAATAGTAGCAGCATGATCCATCAGTAGTGTTACCATCTTACTACAGAAGTTTTACCATCAGACTTTTATATGCCTGAAATGAATGAAGTATTCCTGCAGATCATTGGCGTTCTGCTCTTTTATGACTGCTGAAGTGAAGGGAAGCTAACACTGTGTAATGGAAGGTCATGTAACTCATCAATACCGTGTGGGCTACATTGACAAACCCATAGACCTCCCTATTAGCTCTCACATTTACAGTGCTGACTACATCATTCTGACTTGTCTGACCCAAGCAATTGATATTTCTTTCAGTAGAGGGTGCGGGTGGGTGGATGAGCCACAACAAGGAAAACGCCATCATCTGATAGCTATGGAAAGTATATGTTCCACCTACTGTATGTATTATTGATGTTGATGTTTACTGCAAATGAACAGGGCTGTAATAAATGGAAATATCTTTACATTGACCTGGACATGCACTTTACCTGGCTATAATGGGGTCACATTTATTGGAAAGACTAGCAGGACCTATAGGATGGAGTTGTGGGAATCATGTCCTATCTCGGCTATATACAGAGTGGCATAAAAGTACTATAAGAGTGTGACAACAATGGGTTATTCATGGGTAAACTGTGATACAATAGAGCCAGCTGATGGCGATATGTTCAATGATATTTTGACAAATCACAACACTTAGCATTAACCATTCAGCCTCAGAAGGAAATGTGATCTGTATTCATCATCATCAAAGCTCCATCTGTTCTCCATACATGAGGACTATGAGGTCAAAGCAGAGCAGTAGCTGAGAAATCTACAGTCATCTCTAACTCTATATTATTCTGTCATCTTCTCCACTTTGTTTGACCTGCAGTCACATTCAAATAGAAACAGGATGGATGGATGGGTGGAAGGATAGATAGATAGATAGATAGATAGATAGATAGATAGATAGATAGATAGATAGATAGATTATACAGTCATATGAAAAAGTTTGGGCACCCCTATTAATCTTAATCATTTTTAGTTCTAAATATTTGGGTGTTTGCAACAGCCATTTCAATTTGATATATCTAATAACTGATAGACACAGTAATATTTCAGGATTGAAATGAGGTTTATTGTACTAACAGAAAATGTGCAATATGCATTAAACCAAAATTTGACCAGTGCAAAAGTATGGGCACCTCAACAGAAAAGTGACATTAATATTTAGTAGATCCTCCTTTTGCAAAAATAACAGCCTCTAGTCGCTTCCTGTAGCTTTTAATCAGTTCCTGGATCCTGGATGAAGGTATTTTTGACCATTCCTCTTTACAAAACAATTCCAGTTCAGTTAAGTTTGATGGTCGCCGAGCATGGACAGCACGCTTCAAATTATCCCACAGATGTTCAATGATATTCAGGTCTGGGGACTGGGATGGCCATTCCAGAACATTGTAATTGTTCCTCTGCATGAATGCCTGAGTAGATTTGGAGCTGTGTTTTGGATCATTGTCTTGCTGAAATATCCATCCCCGGCGTAACTTCAAATTCGTCACTGATTCTTGTACATTATTCTCAAGAATCTGCTGATACTGAGTTGAATCCATGCGACCCTCAACTTTAACAAGATTCCCGGTGCCGGCACTGGCCACACAGCCGCAAAGCATGATGGAACCTCCACCAAATTTTACAGTGGGTAGCAAGTGTTTTTCTTGGAATGCTGTGTTTTTTGGACGCCATGCATAACGCCTTTTTGTATGACCAAACAACTCAATCTTTGTTTCATCAGTCCACAGGACCTTCTTCCAAAATGAAGCTGGCTTGTCCAAATGTGCTTTTGCATACCTCAGGCGACTCTGTTTGTGGTTTGCTTTCAGAAACGGCTTCTTTCGCATCACTCTCCCATACAGCTTCTCCTTGTGCAAAGTGTGCTGTAGCTCTTTGGAGGTGGTCTGTGGAATGTCCTTGACTGTTCTCACCATTCTTCTTCTCTGCCTTTCTGATATTTTTCTTGGCCTGCCACTTCTGGGCTTAACAAGAACTGTCCCTGTGGTCTTCCATTTCCTTACTATGTTCCTCACAGTGGAAACTGACAGGTTACATCTCTGAGACAACTTTTTGTATCCTTCCCCTGAACAACTATGTTGAACAATCTTTGTTTTCAGATCATTTGAGAGTTGTTTTGAGGAGCCCATGATGCCACTCTTCAGAGGAGATTCAAATAGGAGAACAACTTGCAATTGGCCACCTTAAATACCTTTTCTCATGATTGGATACACCTGGCTATGAAGTTCAAAGCTCAGTGAGGTTACAAAACCAATTTTGTGCTTCAGTAAGTCAGTAAAAAGTAGTTAGGAGTATTCAAATCAATAAAATGATAAGGGTACCCAAATTTTTGCACCGGTCAAATTTTGGTTTAATGCATATTGCACATTTTCTGTTAGTACAATAAACCTCATTTCAATCCTGAAATATTACTGTGTCCATCAGTTATTAGATATATCAAATTGAAATGGCTGTTGAAAACACCCAAATATTTAGAACTAAAAATGATTAAGATTAATAGGGGTGCCCAAACTTTTTCATATGACTGTAGATAGATAGATTATAGATAGATAGATAGATAGATATCACAGCTAATGAGATAGATAGATAGATAGATAGATAGATAGATAGATAGATAGATAGATGTGGGAGATGTGGGACACGGGGATATAGAGTTAGATAGATAGATAGATAGATAGATAGGCAGATAGATTTCAGTTGGATAGATAGAATATGGCTAGCTTTAGAGTAAGCCTCTCCATACACTGGTATAGGAAGCATAGCCATGCTCATCAGATCAGGCTACAAAATCATAGAATACGCTTAAAAAAAAAAAAAGAAAATTGCCGATAGATTTTCTTTCCTATCATGAATTAAGTTTTCTGGTTTGTAGCTAAAATAAATGACTAATGAGCATTTGCCCAGCAGGTCAGTGTCGTAATCTACAAGGCTAACAATACAATGTAGCCGGCACAGATATTGATAACTTATAAGTGTGATTGTAAGGACAAAGCACATCAAGCCTACTAATTGTTTCTCATTGATTGACCTTTCTTTGTTAATTAGAACAACCCACATCTACAATCGCCTTATTCTACTATCATGGGGCTTCATTGAACTGAGCCATGTCTGCCGCAATGATAAAGTCAATTAGATAGTGTTCTCTGTGCGCTCTTATTAGATATAGTTATGTAGTATATTACAATGGCCGGATTGAATCTATATCATATATGCGTATAGGGTGTAAATGGCTGAAATAAATAAAATATGGAATTTCTATTGAGTAAAACATGTGACGTACACATGTAGCAGTGCTTAACTTGAGTTTCTGCGTGAAATCTTATCACAGAAGACAACAAAAGCCAGTTAAATAGTTAAGTTAACACTGTGTGCAACAGTGGTATTAACGTGTTAGGTGTCAAGTTATACTTTGCTACATTTAATAGCGTGTGATCTAAAAAATAAACAGTAATCCAGGGAAGATTGGTATTAAAGGGATTTTCCTATGAACACAATAATATTGTAACTTGTAGACAATTAAAGGTCAAATATTTTTGCAAGTATAAGTCAAAAATTTTCAGAGCTTTAAAGATTTTCTCTAACCATCTTAGTGGTGACAGTTTTTTGTCTTGATAGCTTGCCAATGAATATGACCATGATTGCAGAAACTTTCTATGGTCTGGGACTTGTCAGAAACCCAGCCATGAGTTCCTTATAGTGGCCAGTTATCTTCTCATACATGTAGTGTCCTCCTGATAACCAGCCATGATGTCCTTATTGTGTCCGGGTTATCTTCTTATACATGTAGTGTCCCTCCTGATAACCAGCCATGATGTCCTTATTGTGTCCGGGTTATCTTCTCATACATGTAGTGTCCTCCTGATAACCAGCCATGATGTCCTTATTGTGGTCGGGTTATCTTCTCATACATGTAGTGTCCTCCTGATAACCAGCCATGATGTCCTTATTGTGGTCGGGTTATCTTCTCATACATGTAGTGTCCTCCTGATAACCAGCCATGATGTCCTTATTGTGGTCGGGTTATCTTCTCATACATGTAGTTTCCCTCCTGATAACCAGCCATGATGTCCTTATTGTGGTCGGGTTATCTTCTCATACATGTAGTGTCCTCCTGATAATCAGCCATGATGTCCTTATTGTGGTGGGGTTATCTTCTCATACGTGTAATGTCCCTCCTGCTAACCAGCCATGATGTCCTTATTGTGTCCGGGTTATCTTCCTACGTGTTGCCCTCCTGCTAACCAGCCTGGTCCTTATTGTGGCCGGGTTATCTTCTCATACATGTAGTGTCCCTCCTGATAACCAGCCATGATGTCCTTATTGTGGTCGGGTTATCTTCTCATACATGTAGTGTCCCTGCCTGATAACCAGCCATGATGTCCTTATTGTGTCCGGGTTATCTTCTCATACATGTAGTGTCCTCCTGATAACCAGCCATGATGTCCTTATTGTGGCCGGGTTATCTTCTCATACATGTAGTGTCCCTCCTGCTAACCAGCCATGATGTCCTTATTGTGGTCGGGTTATCTTCTCATACATGTAGTGTCCTCCTGATAATCAGCCATGATGTCCTTATTGTGGTCGGGTTATCTTCTCATACGTGTAATGTTCCTCCTGCTAACCAGCCGCCATGATGTCCTTATTGTGTCCGGGTTATCTTCTCATATGTGTAATGTCCCTCCTGCTAACCAGCCATGATGTCCTTATTGTGGTCGGGTTAGCTTCTCATACATGTAGTGTCCCCTCCTGATAACCAGCCATGATGTCCTTATTGTGGTCGGGTTATCTTCTCATACATGTAGTGTCCTCCTGATAACCAGCCATGATGTCCTTATTGTGGTCAGGTTATCTTCTCATACATGTAGTGTCCTCCTGATAACCAGCCATGATTTCCTTATTGTGGCCGGGTTATCTTCTCATACATGTAGTGTCCTCCTGATAACCAGCCATGATGTCCTTATTGTGTCCGGGTTATCTTCTCATACATGTAGTGTCCTCCTGATAACCAGCCATGATGTCCTTATTGTGGTCGGGTTATCTTCTCATACATGTAATGTCCCTCCTGATAATCAGCCATGATGTCCTTATTGTGGTCGGGTTATCTTCTCATACGTGTAATGTTCCTCCTGCTAACCAGCCGCCTGATGTCCTTATTGTGTCCGGGTTATCTTCTCATATGTGTAATGTCCCTCCTGCTAACCAGCCATGTGTCCTTTTGTGGTCGGGTTTCTTCTCTACTGTGTGTCCCCTCCTGATAACCGCCATGTGTCCTTATTGTGGTCGGGTTATCTTCTCATACTGTGTGTCCTCCTGATAACCAGCCATGTGTCCTTTTGTGGTCAGGTTATCTTCTCATACATGTAGTGTCCTCCTGATAACCAGCCATGATTTCCTTATTGTGGCCGGGTTATCTTCTCATACTGTAGTGTCCTCCTGATAACCAGCCATGATGTCCTTATTGTGTCCGGGTTATCTTCTCATACATGTGTGTCCTCCTGATAACCAGCCATGATGTCCTTATTGTGGTCGGGTTATCTTCTCATACATGTAATGTCCCTCCTGATAATCAGCCATGATGTCCTTATTGTGGTCGGGTTATCTTCTCATACGTGTAATGTCCCTCCTGCTAACCAGCCATGATGTCCTTATTGTGGCCGGGTTATCTTCTCATACATGTAGTGTCCCTCCTGATAACCAGCCATGATGTCCTTATTGTGGTCGGGTTATCTTCTCATACATGTAGTGTCCTCCTGATATCCAGCCATGATGTCCTTATTGTGGCCGGGTTATCTTCTCATACATGTAGTGTCCTCCTGATAACCAGCCATGATGTCCTTATTGTGGTCGGGTTATCTTCTCATACATGTAGTGTCCCTCCTGATAACCAGCCATGATGTCCTTATTGTGGCCGGGTTATCTTCTCATACATGTAGTGTCCCTCCTGATAACCAGCCATGATGTCCTTATTGTGGTCGGGTTATCTTCTCATACATGTAGTGTCCTCCTGATAACCAGCCATGATGTCCTTATTGTGGTCGGGTTATCTTCTCATACATGTAGTGTCCTCCTGATAACCAGCCATGATGTCCTTATTGTGGCTGGGTTATCTTCTCATACATGTAGTGTCCCTGCCTGATAACCTGCCCACAATTAGGAAACAGCTGGGTTTATGACAAGAGCCAGATCAAGGCAACTACTGTAGTGCTGACATTCCATGAATGGAATCGAGTTGCAAAAGAGTCATGCAATTTTTGACTAGAACTTGTGGATGTATTACTCCTTTTACTAACATTAGTGAAGGTGTTACTTGCAATCTTATTTAGTGACAAGAGCCACGGCCAAAATCGCTATGCAGCCCTAATCTATAACCCAACTTTTTTTTAGAACTGGCTGATTTTGATACACGGCTTCCTTTCTTTATTTGCCTTTGTTACTTTTTAAGCATCTTTAACACTTTCATCACTGTTTGTTAAAGATTGGGTTCACACCAGCGCTTGAACTCCGTTCGGGGTTTCCGTCCCCGAACCCTCTTAAAAAATGCGGAGAGAAAAACGCTACAAGCAGGAGTTTTCTCTCCGCATTTTCGGGCGAAAACCGAGCGGACACCCGACAGACCCCATTATAGTCTATAGGGTCTGTGGGTTTCCGTGTAACTGCTTTTTTAAGCGGATTAGGTTTCTATTCGGGGGGGTCCCCAAGTGGACCCCCTGAACGGAAACCCGAACACAGGTGTGATCCTAGCATAGGGTAATAGCACACAGTCAGATGGTCACAGCTGTGTATATAATGTAACAACATGTGACAAGGTTCTAATCTATCTGTATACAATAAATATTGACTACACAAGAAAAGATTGTTATTGCAAACAAATCATTGAAATTCAAACCCTTTTTTTTTTCATTTTCTATCATTCCTAAATCTGTAAATCTGACAATTTTCTTTAATATAACGGTAAAAATCAGAATTTATTCCCCGTTATTGTAGCATTCAGGCCTTCATTAGTATTCATAAAATATACCAAAATAGCATAACAGATTTTTTGCCTCTTGATAAAAGATAATAACCTTTTAAATCACATATGACATTAGTGAGTAGAATGGGCCGACATTAGTGAGTACAATGAGCTGGCATCGCCATAAAATATCTATGTTGTAATATTAAACCCCTTCTGGAGCTATAATCACATTGCCTTGGCTGGTGGTTCTCACTTCATGTGGCCTGCAGGTCCCCGCGAGACATTTTTCAATGCCTTTTTCCTGAGCCACTAGTTGCTAATGTTCCCTATTATGAGGAAAGCAAAGATGTGCCTGGAGGCAACTGCTAGAGGTGTAACCACCAGCCAACCTTCTGCTGAGCATTTCCTTGCCTAAAACCATAAAATATGCACATGCCTTATGAAGGGAATCAATTGTACTTTGAGAAAAGGGGGGAGAGAGAGAGAAAAAAAAACTATGACTTTGCTATTAACGGTGCTACAATTGCTAATCTGACAAGCTCCATCTGGTCACCAGACCCTTTATCTCCTCATCATCCTAAATCTCCAAAAAGGAAGTGGACAGTGTTGGCATATGTCCAGTTCTATTTCTACCCCCCTTCTTCCTGGCTAATGAGGAACACTTAGGACTTTAAAGTCCTCCAGCTGCAGAACTTGGACATTGTCAGGAGCGAGCACGAACCTCGCCGAATGTATCTCATGCAAATCTCTTATTTTTGTAACATTTTCAATGAGATGCTTTTTTTTTCGCTTTGATAAATTTGTGGATAAACAAAGCAAATCTAGTTAACGCATAAATCTACATGAAATATACAATGGTTTAACATCTTATACATATGCATTGGGATGGAGGGAACAATACACTTTCCAAGAATGAAAGGAATCCAGGGATGAAATGTCAAATTCTGCAACAATAATAAGACACACACATTGGATAGACAAAACATCCCGACCTGAACCATGTGATGTTTGCACTTTGGTTTTTTGTTCTTTCATTAAATAGCCTTGGAATTGTTGTATATAAGTGTACACAATATCCATTGTAAGAATTCACTATAGAGTCCTTAAAGTCCCTTAAAGGGAGCCTGTCACCAGAACCTATTATATCATCCCAGATAGATAGGTTAAAGTCTCTTGAATCAAACTGAGTTTTCCCCTTGTGAATCTGTGCCTCGGCTGCCAAGATATTGGCGTTTTTGTCAATAAGTAATTGGAGCAATGAGGGTGTTGCCACTTACTTCTTTGGAGCAATGGTAACACCCTGGTTACTCCAAAGAACTCATTTGCAGATTTACAAAAACAGCAATTTCTCAGCAACAAAGTCAAAATGATATTTGATTCAGGGCTGGGGTGATATGCTGAGTTCTGGTGTCACTAACCTATCTATCTGCAGGGCTGGGGTGATATGCTGGTTCTGGTGATACTAACCTATCTATCTGCAGGGCTGGGGTGATATGCTGAGTTCTGGTGACACTAACCTATCTATCTGCAGGGCTAGGTTGATATGTTGGGTTCTGCTGACAGACTCCCTTTAAAGGAATTTTTTAGAATCTGGATATGGATAGCCTATACTTACGATAGACCAGAAATCAGATTGGTGGGGATATGCCACTCAGCACCCCTGAGCGTCTCTACCTCTGGAGGACCCAGCATGTCCATATTCTACATGGAAAGTTTATTCATTTCAATTTGGCAACCTGTAATGTTTTATTTTCCCAAAAAGTGGTGCTACTTTTGAGTCAATAAACCATAAACACTAAAAGACATAAGCCACTATTACTCCCATAGTATAACTCCAGACCGAAAACTATTTTTTTACAGTATTCACAGGATTTTCTACCTCTTACAAAGCTTTGACAATTTCAAGAAACAATTTCATGCTTGGTCAACTTAGAAGTCAGAATTTGATCTTAGTGAAAAATATCAACATCAAAACACACAAAAATGTCTTTCGGCAGGAAGGAATGTTACATCAAAAGAAGTCAATCACTTGGATGAAGCCAAAACTCTTGGGCTCCTTTTGTTTTATCAAACAAATAAAAAGTTTATATCTCAACGTTACGTCCATCACTCGGGGTAAGGCATGTCGGAACAACTTATTTTGTGTTTTGTAGTCTACATTGGTTTGGATAAGGGAAAGAAAATTCTTGGTTACATTGACTGAAAAAAATCTGGTGGCATAGTCATCATTCCAGCCAGTCAACCATTGATGTTGGCCTTTCATTTAGTGCAGAGGGATCATTGGTTTTCTGCTGCCTTAATAGACAGAGGCAACAGGCGTGATAAGGTATCACAGCAGTGCTATGTAACATGGCTGACATCTACGGGGCTAGTGCTCTAACAAGTCAGTGTCATAGTCCAAGCATGATCAAATGAATTGCTACAGTGTTAAGGTAACCATACACTTTCCTGTCAGTCAAGTTCAATGCGTCTGGCCAACCATCTAACGTGTATGGAAGTATACCAACTTTAGCCACAACTCATCCTGTGTAAACTGGGACTTACTACTGAAAACCAATGAAATTGTAGGGGGGGGCAAATTATTTTGCTAGATATTCCATGAAGTTTTCATCAGCCTACTGTAAAAATATAAAAGAGAGATGGAAATGAGCACCAATCGATGTGTTATTATCGACCGACACTCATCCCCCTGCAATATATAATTGGGCCTCATTTCTATTACTGCCGGAGACTTTGTCTAATAGCCTGGAGCAAACAAATTGCATAACATTATAATTAGGAATAATCCAATTAATGTGTAAACATAGGATTAAATCTCTGCAAAATATTCCGCTACATGCTGCAATTCTTCTTCCTGGTCAATTACAAGTACTGTAGAATGTTTTATCAGATACTATATGGATAGAAAGGTGATAGATAAACAGATATGAGATAGATAGATAGATAGATAGATAGATAGATAGATAGATAGATAGATATGACTTACATAGATAGACATAAAACAGATTGACATATATTGTAGATCGACAGACAGATAAATGGATATGAGATAGATAATAAGTAGATAGATAGATAGGTAGGAAGTTATGAGATAAATAAGTAGATAGACAGATAGATAGATAGATAGATAGATAGATAGATAGATAGATATGACATAGATAGGTAGGTAGATAGATATGACATAGATAGGTAGGTAGATAGATATGAGATAGATAGATAGATAGATAGATAGATAGATAGATAGATAGATATGACACAGGTAATAGATAGATAGATAGATAGATAGACAGACAGATAGATAGATAGATAGATAGATAGATAGATA